>OZ010571.1:137782488-137792488 GCA_963932145.1 Acanthosepion lycidas | reverse complement strand
ATTAAGGAATTTATAATTATACTTTCCAATATATCTGAAACCATTCTTCTCTGCATATATATATATATATATATATATATATATATATATAGAGAGAGAGAGAGAGAGAGAGATAGATAGATAGATAGATAGATAGATAGATAGATAGATAGATAGATAGATATAAGAAATAAACAGTTATCACATTAAGATCATAATATCAACGACTCACAAATATTGTAACAATTATTATCTTATAAAACCCTGTTATTTTCATTTCAAGTTTTAATTTTCTTACCGCATAAATAACTGGTAATTATTGTCCATGTATTGTGATCTCATGGATCCCTGATTCCAGATATTTAATATCAGTGGCAATCATGAAACATAAATAAATAGAATTTCATGTCTATATTTTTAAACTTTTTCCCAAACACTTTATCTGTCCAAGAAAATAATTGATTTAAATAGTTATGAAAATCCATACGCTGTATTAATTTATTTATTTTACATATATTTTCTTTTTCTTTGTACTTGCAACACGAAAACACAAGCCCTAAATACAAAATCATTAAACTTGAATGAACTTCCTTTGTGTCTGCACGATGAAATTTTATCCCATAATCATGTATTAATCTTGTTCTAGGAACAATATTAGAGCTTTAGATTTGATTATATGTTTCTGAAAATATGTGAGGAATAATGTATATAATGTAGATTTAATTACCTATATCATATTGCATTTAATTTTTTAAATCGCCATCTGTTTCATTATACCCCATTGTAGTAGACATATTCCCTATTTCGTATATCGTTTCCTAATATTTTATTCACTATAAGTAAACATTAACAAAGTTGCTTTTATTAAACTATTCCTCTGCGTCTTCAGAACCCTCTTATCAGAATGAAATTAATAAAAATTGTTATAAAGATTCAAATAAATATTAAATATTATGGATGCAGCTCATAGAAATGTGATCAATATATTTCCCTGATATAAGATAATTTGCATTTACTTTTTTTCCAAGGTCTCTTATTTATACACAAATGAACACGGTAATTGTTTACCAAAAACAATTTCGATATCAAGGTTCGTATTACACAGAAAACATCATCAGCTATTTACTCCTATTTCACCAAATCTAATAACTTCCTCATCCGGCCGGTTACCAGCGCCATCTTGAAAATTTTTCAGCAAGGAATTCCGATGTTATCACAGTTTCCTGTATATGTGTTTTTTTCTTCTTTTTTTTTTTACCAACAAGCAAGAAAGTAATTTCAACACAAAGCTCCACGCGGCATTGTGATATGTTTGCATTAATTGGTCTCTTGATATTTCTTTATCAAATATCATTAACTATAACGTTGTCAAAACAAACGAGAGATGTGATATATATATATATATATATATATATATATATATATATATATATATATATATATATATATATATATATATAAAGACAGAACAGCAAGATATATAATCCGTTGTTCTTACAGATATTTTTATTTTTACAAAAAAGTGCTTAAGGTAAATTAACAGAGCATTAATATTATAAATTAATTGATTTAAAATATGTTTTTTCGCTACACTGTTCTAACCATGTTTCAAAATTGGAAGCTGAAAGCTTCGAATTTAAGTTTGTAATTAAATTAAAGACAATGTTCCATTTCATCCTCAAGCAAATTTTAGTGTAACTTTTAAAATTACTGGGTTTTAAAGACACAGCAAAAATCATTATTCACGTTTCCAAGGATACAGAGAAATCCAAATAAACCAGACAATGGGTGTTTGCCTGTTCATTATGTCTGTATTTTGATGTATCAGTTATTAGTCACGTTTTTGTAGCGGTAGGGATGTATTTTTCAATGAAATCTGACATCCGCTAAATGCATGTCGTCTGGATTTTTAAAATTTTTTGTTACGGCATAAATTCTTACGGCATTTTTTTCTATTTGTATATTTAAAGATTTTTGGGGGGTTAGGTCAGAATACATTTTATTTAACTACGATTTGAAAAATATTTTCACTATTAATTTTTAATATACTATATTTGTTTTAAGAACAAGTAAATGTATTAGAATCCCTTACAGTATGTAGAGTTATTTTCACATCAACTATAATTATGTATATTATTAGGTAACAATTTTTTTTAATGATATTTAAATATTATTTGAGTAAAATTTATGAAAATGACGGCAAAAATAGCTAATTAATTTCACTGATTTAGTAAACTTTTATTTTTTATATAAAACTAGTAATATATTTTTTCAATGGCTTACATCTTCTAGCTTTTCATATTAGTTTCATTTTACTGTAGGTGTTTTATTGGATTCTTTTAAGTGCTTGTAGTATTTAGAGGGAGGTCTTTAGGTTAGAATACGTTTTATTTAATTACAATTTTAAAAGATGTTTAGGTTAGAATTCGTTTTATTTAACTATAATTTTAAATACAACTTTAAAATATTTTCACTGTTAGATTTAATAGACAATATCTCTTTTTAAAAGAAGTAAATGTATTAGAATTATTTACAGTAAGTAAAATTATTTTCCATATCAACTATAAGTATGTATATGACGATTCTTAACATTTTTATATTTAAATATTATTTAAGTAAAATTTATGAAAATTACGGCAAAAATAGCTAATTCATTTCTCTGATTTATAATCTTTTTTTTTTAAAAATAGTAATATATAGTTTCACATGTATGTACAAAGGACATGTGTCATTCAATGGCCTACATCTTCTAGCTTTTCATCATAATTTCATTTTTCTGTAGTTGTTTTATTGGATTCATTTAAGTGCCGGTAGTACTTTGAGAGAGTTGTTTAGGTTAGAATACGTTTTATTTAACTACAATTTTAAAAGATGTTTGGGTTTCGTTTTAAGTACAATTTTAAATACAACTTTAAGATATTTTCACTGTTATTTTAATAGACTATTTTTTTCGTAAATATAATAGAATTACTTACAGTATATAAAATTATTTTTTCACGTTAAATGTAAGTACGTATATTACCAGGTCGCTCTTTTTAAATTTATTTTTATTTTTAAATATTATTTAAGGAAAAATTTTGACAATGGCGGCATAAAATAGCTATTTCCTTTCTCTTATTCAGTAAATTTTTATTTTTTATAAACGTAGTAATATATAGTTTCTCATGTATGCACAAAGGACATGGTGCATTTAATGACCTACATATTCTAGCTTTTCTTAATAACTTTCATTTTACTGTAGGTGTTTTATTTGATTCTTATAGGTGCCAGAAGTACTTCGAGAGAGATATTTGATTTTTATATTTATTTATCCTAAATGAACTTTGATGTTGGTTGAAACTTTTTTTTGAACACATGGCTAGTGCAACCTATATATATTTTTATGTTTTCAGGATTTTCAATCGAAGAGATATTGCATTGGTATACTAATGATTCAGTGCGACATTTATTTTGTAAAGGGCAATTATGAGGGTTTCTACAGTTACATAATTTTTGCTTATTTTCATCAGTTTTTATTTTTATGTTTTCATTGTTTAAATTGTTTTGGTTTTGGTATAAGTGTTTATTTAAGATATTAGCATTATGGTTCTTAATAATAAGTTTTCCGTACAGCTGTAATTTTAGTGTGTTTTTATTGAAAATAGAACTTAGTTTACTTTCACGAGGAAAATGCTTGACTATTAATGAGAGGAATTTTTGTCCTAATTTGTTCTTTACCATTTGGTTGTATGGGGACGCATAATAAATTATTTTTCTACATCTGTTTTTTCTATGCTTTCCATTTTCATTTTTATATAAGTTAGTTTTGGGTTTTTGTAGCCACTCTCTTTTAGAACCTTATTGTAGGAACTGATATGACCATCGAAAACTTTGTCATTTGCTGAATTTATACTAATTCGTTTACTGGTAGATAACCGTATATGTTTAATTATAGGTGGGGGTGATTTCATTTAGGGTGTTTCGGTTGAGCGCGCTGGGGGAGGAAGTGTGGATTTGTAAACAGTGACTATTACGGCCGTTATAACAAGACTCTTCGGTAAACTGAATCGTGTCCACTCAGTTACCGTTTGTAAATACGCTAAAATTCACGTTCGTCCCTGCCATGTGCTTAGTGGTAGAATCTCCGACTGACACCAATTCCGCCGGATTTCGATCCTAGCTAGAGGCAAACGGACGTCTAGCCACACTGAAGTCTGAGGATGACAGTATTATATATATATATATATATATATATATATATATATATATATATATATATATATATATATATATATATATATATAGAGAGAGAGAGAGAGAGAGAAAGAGAAAGAGGGAGGAGTAAATAAATTGTGGTATCCCAGTGAAATTACTGCGTTTAATTTGAGGTATCTGTGTCGCTTTCATCGTCTTTGACCTGATTACTCTTGTCTGGAATAAACTATTATTACTCAGGATTGTATTGATGAAATCCTGGTTTAAATTGTTAATGATAATTTTTCAAAAAAGCCGGGGGGTGGGATCACCCATCTTGAATCAGTTGGAAAGAACTTTGAAAGTATATTGTTGAACAGGATAAAAAATAACATATGCTCTCTTGCTATTCCAGCAGCACATAATGTTTTATAAAGAGTACAAGGTTAATATGTATACGATATTCTCGATAATACAGTTGCAGGAAAAATGCATTGAATAGCGTGTACCATTATAACAAGTTTTTCTGGATTTACCCAAGGTTTTTAACATCGCAAATTATGATGTCTTGCAGATGATTTGTTGGTAAGTTGGGCTACCCTTCCATCTTTGTCAATTTAGTGAAACGGTTACATGCAGACATGCATATATATATATATATATATATATATATATATATATATATATATATATATATATATATATATATATATATATATATATCTGTGTGTGTATCTGTGTGTATGCACAATGGTTCAATTTCAGAAACATTCCAGTCGCAAATCGGGAAAATCAAGGTGACATTCTCAATCAACAATTTTCTCAATCTACTTTGCGAACTCTTATCACATACCTTAGGAATTTAAAGGCACAGATCTTCTAGAGATTTGGAACACTAGGAAAGGTGTTCAATCTCAGAAGTTTCAACATAAAATTCAAGAGATTTGAGAGATTGATTAGGGATTTGCTGTAGGCTGAGGGTGCACACTATACATAACACTCGGAGGAAGATTCTCTTCACATAATTGATCACTTCTCTACTGTTTGTGATGCTTTTGACTGAGTATTTACCGGACAAAAGGTATATTCGACCAACTACCACGGGTTCCCTTCAAAGAACCAGCAATACTTGTGAAAAATATCAACCTGGTGGTTGATGACACTTTACCATACATTGCATGTACTAGGGACACTTAAAATGGCATGAGCGATTTCAACTAAAATATTTGAAATGCTTATTTTATGTTTAAAAATATACTCTCTGGTTGATGATAATTACTGTCTTAATAATTTTGCCTTTAGATCTTTGGAGTACAAGAGTGCCTTTTTGCACATGGATGGACAGCACTGGGATGAACTAATCTCACAGATTGCAGGCACTTAACTAAATGTACAAAAACTTTGGTAGGCATTGATACATTTCTTTACATAAATGCACTCCAGCATATATATATATATATATATATATATATATATATATATATATATATATATATATATATATATATATATATATATATATATATATATATATATATATATATATATATATATATATATATATATATATATATATATATATATATATATATATATATATATATATATATATATATATATATATATATATATATATATATATATATATATATATATATATATATTAAAAAAAAAATGGACACTATCCGACAATATTTTAAGACATTTTTATGTTCATACATTCTTTTTATAGATACAAATATTTAAGTAAATGCTCTGTCTATAATGACCAGTATTAAGCAACATTTACTGTCCTCAATGTCAGGGGAAATTTTCACAGATAATATTCGTCGTTCGACAGGATTCGAACCTGTTTCCTATACGGAACTGTCATTTAGCTTGACCTGCCTTTACCGATTTGGCCACAGGGGAGCGTTCGGTTAGCAAGGTCGAATTTACTGTATTTAAACTTCAATCTTCTATGAATCTCTCACGTACATTGATATCTGCTCATGGCGTATCAAATATAAACAAATGACGTCACACATTATGAAATGGCCAAAGTCCGACAATTAATTTAAGACATTTTTATGCTTATACATTATTTTATAGATACAACTATTTAAGTAAAAGCATCTGAAAGGTTAATATTACAAACCTTACAACAAGTAAAAGGTCTGTTTATAATAAACAGTATTAAACAACATTTACCAGCCTGAATTTATTATAAACAGTGCAATTACTTAAAAACCTGTATCTATAAAAAGAATGTATAAACATAAAAATGTCCTTAATATATATATATATATATATATATATATATATATATATATATATATATATATATATATATATATATTATAAACTGTATAACACCTGTATGCCACTATTTGCTTTTTCAGTCCAGATGTCCGGCAAATCTTGTTAAACACATCGCAATGTTGTTGGCAGGAAGTTATCACAGGTTTGCATATTTGGCTTGCTTCTGTTTGTAATATTAACCTTTCAGATGCTTTATATAACTTGCCATCGACAGCAGAATGAGCTCACATACACTCCACATTTCAAAGGCTGCTGGCTTACAGATCGAGTGCCTCTGCAGAGACCACCCTTGATCTGAGCATACCTCGAGCATTCATATTCAAATGTATTGCATACTTCCTTTATAAAGTGCCTTAAAAAATCTGGAAAACTTTGTTAAGCCGTAAAACAAATCAAACAGTCATTTAAATAATCTAGCCTTTGCTGACTGACCACCAAGGTATAAAATCATAATGTGACGCACCCTTGATTCTAAACGTGACTTATTTTCCTTCATGTGTATTCTACTAGTGCAAATTGATTATTTTTTTGCAATTGTAAACTGGTCATCAGTTTTAATTACCTACTCGCTCCTCTAAATTACACAAAAAATTACAATACATTTAACATATCGTTTCAAAAGTTATACTTAACAAAATTTCACAAAACTATCTTGAAATATTAAAGAATAAATCTATTCAATAAATCACCATTATCTTCAACCACAACCTCCAGTCAACTTCGTAATCTTTTGCATCTCCTCTGTACAGTCGCCTTGTTTAAATTGGTGAATCATGGCTTTCAATTTAGCGTTGGTGTTACAAGGAGTTTTGCTGATCTCCCGCTCAACGGCTCCCAACGGATAATGATAAAAGACGTTGAAGTCTGGTGTGTTAGGTGGTCAGATGTAAGGGGTGATGTAGTCGGATAAATTTTCTGACAGCCATTATTAATTTCTTCCGCTTGTGTGGCATAGTTCATATGCTGTCTTCCAGCAGCCACCCCTTGTCCCAAGTTAGCACTCACTCTTCCAGGCACTTTATTTAGGTCTCCGTGTTGCCTCTGAGGCTCTCACCAACAAATTAGGTAGTTCTTTTCTTAGCAGAACGATCTGATTGAATATCCCGAACTGCCGTAACTTCGTAATCGCCATTAGACTGAGCCAACTCTTTCCGAAACCTCTGCACTGTATTCAGATTGACATCCAAATATTCTGAATTGTTCGTATTGGAGCTTCCAGCGCAGTACAGCACGACTTTTTTCAAATTTATGGCGGATGAATTGCGTGATGATGCACTATTTTTCTAAGAGACGGTACCCAACCGAACCTACTATACTGTGCAGTCGACAAAATTCAAAATAAACAACCAACTTGCGCCAAATAAAAATACAAAATGGAGACAATTTACTCATCGCACCCTGTAGAAGAAACTGATTTGACAAATTCTAGAATTCGTATTCGCAATATTTTTGTTCTCTAAGATTTTTATTTCTCTAAGATTTGCCATTTACTTGCACAAATAAGAGTTTTTCTAAGTTAGTTTACTTTGTTTTGGGATAAATTAAATAAAAACGTCGCAAATACCTATGTCAATGGACAGGGGTAACTTCAGAAGAAATACATGAAATACAGTGTAACCCGGATATAAGAGACCCGGATATAAGAGAAACTCGGATATAAGAGATATTTTATCTGGTTCTAAATAAGAGCCATACTTACCAAAACAAAATAGACCAAACCCGGATCTATGAGAGACCCGGATATAAGAGACTTCTTCTCCGGTCCCGACAACTCTCTTATATCTGGGTTACACTGTAGTTGATTGATATACCAAATATGTCAGTGATATTTCCCTGGCAAAAGCCAGCGATAAATGCATGTACTGTAAATGCATATTCTTTGAGATAAGTTTGTCTTCATATCTACTCATCGACAGAACGTTAAATTTTACTTCCTATATGATTTTTTTATTTTATCTGGAATATTATTTTTTGTAATTTTCTTTCTTATAAGTATCTCTTAAAAGAAAGACGATCAAGGTGGAATACCCAGTTAGAACAATGAAAATATATAGAACAAGCTACATGTAATTTCTTCTCTATAATATATTTCCATCTCATAGTTAACGTTTAAATTTTAAAAGGGTCCATCTCCTCAGTTTTTTTTTTTCTTGAAATATTTTAAAGAAATTGATAAATCAACTGGAAAATATGTGAATTGAAATAAAGTATAAAAATGACCGTAATAAAATAAAGAAGGGTGTTTTTATTAATAATTGAAAATGGAATAGTTTAGTAGATGTGTTCATTTTGAAGAATTGAATAGATGCTAATTGTGCAATTACCAATCAGTGGTAATGAACCTTTCTTGATTTGGTCATCAATTAGTATTTTGAATTTTCGTTTACAGAGCTGCAAATTTTCATATTTTTTCTTGCTTGCTTGAGTGTATTTATTCAGTCAAGTTTTTTTCCTTCATATAAATGTATCCCATACGGAATCCATTAATTAGGTCTATTAATTAGCTATATTAGTTTGTACTTCAAAAAAGTAACAAATAATGAATACTAATCTAGACATCTCAATGGCACTAACTATATAACGAGGTTTAATGTTAGAACACACAGGCAAAAACACATACACAATTATATATTACAAAGATCATTCAACGTTTCGGACATCTGATCGTTCTTCAGATATGACCGTGAGAAAACAATAGTATTTTATATGTTTTTAAGTCAATCCCCGAATGAAGAAAATAACAAAATGTTAACTATGTTATAATTAGCTTCGATTCATTTAGGCAGTCACTCCTCATTACCAACATTATTATTTAATGTTAGCATTCCGTTCAATAAGTAGATTCACGGATATTAAGCATCACGATGATGTATAAGCTTTTGAGAGTTTTATCACAAATTATGAAAAATATCTCCTGTGTGTCTGTGCGTGCACGCACGTGGGTTTCTGTTTATACGTTGTTTTTATGGATATAAGTTATTTGAGTAAATATTTTTGTTTTTTAAGTTAAATAGTATTAATTTGATACAGGTTCGATTCCTCTCAGAGAACGCATATGTAATCTCCGAAATTTCGCGAACATTCAAGCCGGTAAATGTAATTAATAATGTTTAATTAAAACAGACTATATACTCAAATAAGTTGTAGCCAAAGTTATAACGTATAAACAGAAAGTACATTGATATATTTGTCAGATATAATCAATTTTATCTAATACACACACACACACACAGATACATGCATAAACACACACACACATTATATATATATATATATATATATATATATATATATATATAGAGAGAGAGAGAGAGAGAGAGAGAGAGAGACATGCGTACCTATATAAATACATACATACATACATACATACATGACTTCAGATATTATTAGAGTAAGCTCTTGCTATTTAAAATCGAATTCCCATATTTTTGCTAAATATGGTATATTAACACTAGCGGTTTGTGCATTTCTAGTAAAGCAAAATAATCTCCGGCAGTGATCGAACTACGTACCACTTGAAATGAAAGTAACACTTAGATACGTAATA
>OZ010571.1:137727488-137777488 GCA_963932145.1 Acanthosepion lycidas | reverse complement strand
CATATACGATTGCTTTGAATATGATCGTAAAGATCCTAGTATTCGGGATACTTATTTATTTACAAATTTGGTAGAACTAGAGTTAGAATATATGATTATGAATTCTGTGTTTTTGATGTTAGTTGTGCTATAAAACAATTTCTAATTGTCCAAGCATTTATAATGTAATTATTCTGGCAGATAAACTCGACACTCAGACAATTATATGAAACAAATATTTTTCTAGCACCAGTTCCTATTTATAATTGTCCAAGACTAAATCAAAAAAGCAAGTCTTGAGGTCATGCATCAAAGTTCATGTTAGTCTTGTTCTATTAGGTTGGTGCAAAAATAATGTCGTTTTTTGACGTTAAAATTACGTCAAAAGACGACATTGTTACGTCATTATTTTTGCACCAACCTAATAAATGTATCTGTCAACCTGTTTTCCAAGACTTATTTCCCTTATGATAAAGTTCTGTCTATTCCAGATATTTATTCTTTCAACGGATCGTGTTAAATACAGAAACACATTAGTACATTCGTAGTCTATGATTTTTTTTTTCAACATAATCTTCTATATTTACATTGTTTACATTTGGTTTAATGTTGTCGTTGTGTCTTTGATCATATCTATTCGACCGCTAAACTCTCAGGTCTTCTTGAAGTATTTGTTGAACCGCATATACTTCGGGTAATTTTGAACTGAACATTTTATTAATCAACAGAGGTAGATGATTCTCATTCCCCTGTCCATGTTATTCCTAAGACTGCAGTAACCGTAACAGGAACAGCAAAAGACGAAATAGCAATATCAGGTTTAGGAATCAATGTTCTATATTTAGGATCGTCCCCCAATAACACGCTGGATAGAGACGTTGGATCAAGAATCTAGCAGTAAAATAATTTTAAAGTCAACCCCTGTACCGGGTAGGACATACTCCCCCCCCCGGCCCGTGGGCACTGAGAAAAGTATTATGCCCCATAGTAAGTTATTGCTTAATAGGAATTATTTCCCATGTGTTCGACGTGTTAATATTAGTAGAGAGGCTCAATTATCGTCCGGTCTGCACCCCTTCCATGTCTATTGAAAAGGAGTAAAGATTCATCCTTTGACCTTGCTCAAGATAATGTTTCTTTTTCTTTCATTTTTTGTCTTTTTTCTTTCTTTTTTTTTTGAATTAGTCTTGGATAAATAGTAACTAATGCTAGAAGAAGATTTGTTTCATATAATTGTCTGTGTGTCGAGTTTATCTGCCAGAATAATTAGATTATAAATCTTACGAGGGCCACAGTGATTTGTCTTCACTCTTTGATGATCAAACTAACCAATCGGACTTTCCATTGTGAGTGTACAGAGTTGGCAGTTTGCTAGCTGTTGCTTACGACTCGTCGTTATGAGCCTGATCTCTTTGATATTGCTTAGAGGGTCTGCTCGGATAAACAGTCGCATAGTAGGTGTAGAGTTAGTGCCATGTCGCACAATACATATTTCCGTTGGGCAACCCTGAGGCCACATTATGCTTTGCACGACGGTTGTTCCAGTTTAAATTTCTTGTGAACCGTCTGACACATCAAATTACGTCCCTATTAGCCTTCTTTCTCACTTTTTTTTTTAAACTGTTAGCCCTCTTCTTCACTTTTTTTTTTGGGAAACTATTAGCACTCTTCCCCACTTTTTTTTAAAACTATTAGAAGCCGTAAAAATATTGAATTGGTTCGTCATCTCTTACCCCTGGGTAATTTTTCAAACAAGAAATACGCTTTCGTTTCTCGAGATCAACTCCCTGCATGACGGGGAAGGACTACAATGAATCAATCGGTTTGGTTCAGTGCGTGGGGCGAAACAGGTTTCTTTATCGTATCTACCTTGCATATCTATAAGTATATCATTCGTCCATTCTTAGATTATTGCTGTCATATATGGTCCGGTAGACTTGATATTTTCCTGGAGCTCCTCGATAAGATCCAAAGAAAAATCAGAAATATTATTGGTCCTCATCTCGCGGCTCTGCTTCAGTCACTTGTCCATCACCGTAAGGTTGCCTCTCTGTGCCTATTTTTATAAATATTTTCATGGTCATTGTTCGGATGAGTTCTTCGTTATGGTTTCTTGACTGTATGAATTTAAGCGCAATACTAGACGGGCGGAGTGATCCCATCAAATTTTTTTGTCCTTGATAAATTTTGCCGTAACTTCTATGCTAACTGGTTCTTATCCTGCACTTCTTGCTTGAGGAACTCCCGCCCAGCTCCATGCTTTCCAGCCAATTTTAATCTGGAAAAATTAAAATGCAATATCAATAACCACTATCTACTGTTATCCTGATTACTCTTTTCTTTATTCTTATTAATACTATTTTATCAGTAATTCCTCCACACCCTGTAACGCTTTGCGTACTAGTGGTTGTACTGCTTTACTTGACACAATACCAATTAAAAAAGGAACAAGACTGGATAATGACAGTGGAGAGAAATAAAATCAACCAATGAAAAATGAAAAACAAAGAAGAAAACGTTATACCGATTGTAAATAGTGAGAATTCCTCTCGCTAAATGTTAAAGCAGAAATAAACATTTAATTTTGTGAATTAATTTAACCTACCACTTGGAAATGCATCGAATATTACACTAGTAACGAGAAAAATCCCAACGATAAATTTCATTTTAATAGAATCATAAATCCGTACAGAAAAAAAAAAAAAAAAAATCACTATCTTTTGTCAGTGAGAAAACTCCGTGAATCCAGGAAAATTTATTTTCTATACTGTAATTAATTTAATTAAAACGCCGAATTTAAAATTCAAACCAAAAAAAAAAATCAATATTTTAATTGTTTAAAGCATTATAATGCTTAATTTTTGTCGTCTCAGATTCATTAAGCATATGCGTAAATGGGTCAATAAAACAAAAAAATAAGCGATAATCTTAGATAAACGCATGAAACCAAACATTAATATTCATTATGACGCTTTAAGAGTTAAGAGCATTTTATTTTTATTTTTATAATGCAATTTTTATGTAAGAGTTCTATGATTTTTTTGGTTGTTTTCACTGTTTGTCGTAAAAACCTTCCATCTAGGAATATTGGATCTGCACTTCATTTCGACCAGTGGTGTATTTACAGACAGAGTAATCTGAACGCACTAATAACTAAAGGGGACCAATTTTTTTTTCTCCACTTATTAGACCAATGGCTCTAAAAATGCTGCGCAGATTTCTAACCATTTGTTGATAAATATTGCTTTAGCTCAAAGGGATTTCTATAAAGGTGCTTTCTATAACACGAAGGGATACATCGTTGCTAATAGATTTTTTTTTGTATTTTTGTCATTTTTACTCATTTTACCGCTTCGAGGATTTCAGTAATGCTTAGATGTTTAGCTGATGTAATTCAGCGAAATTTATTCTCAGTAATATAAAAGAACTGTTTTCCTTCTTGCTTCAGGGCCGAGACAAGACATGAATAGTTTTCATTGTAACACCGATCAGCGGAATGTGTGTAGTCTAGGGACACAATGAAGTCGACCAGAAGACAGCTACAATTACACCCGATTTGACCAGCGTGTTAATGTAGGCGACGGAAAAGAGGGAAGGAAAAAAATCTAAAACGCTAAATCAGCACAAGGAGACAAGATACAAAAGTCGGGACCTCATCTTTTACATTTCACTGCACTCAGCCATTCTAGTCAGCAATCGTAGTTGTGGCTCGCTAGAATGATTCAGTGGAGGAGAAAGAATCGGAGATTATGAGCCTAATGGAATTTCCATTAACCGCCCTTGTGGAATTGGCGGAATAATATGGAAGCTCGCTTTTACCATAAAGATAATATTTACCCTAGTAGCCTTTCAGTGTGCAACATGATATGTTACGCTAAACTTTATTTCAATAGGAGATTGTGCTGGGTTTACTTCAAATTAGTTTTGTACGCTTCTGTGAATGCACTTACAGATGACCTGGTGTGCTTGGTAACTAATTTTTATTTCAATAATTGCTTCATGGTTAATAATTGCAAATTGTATCGTTTGTAGCCCAAAGATGAAAGTGAATAACGTTTAGGTTTCACATATTGGGATATAATTGCCGGTGTCGGGGTTAGAATGTTGTTTGTTTTTTTTTTTTTTGTTGTTTTTTCATATTATAATTCAAAAACGGATTGAAATATCAAAATAAGTCATTTATGAACGATTATTTTACGTTGTGTTTATGTAATATTTTTTAACTTTCTGCGAATTTAAAAGCAAAAATGACAAATAGAAAAAAGATACTTCTTTTCTCCCGCGGATCGAACACTAAACAAAGGCATTAGTCAAATTTATGCAACAGCTTTCTCCTAGATGGGATTTATTCCCTAAAACTACTAAGTAGTTGGGGGCATTAAATTAACCGAATTATATTCTTTACCCATTAGTAAAGTACTTTCCAAAATTGCTTCTAACGATGGTTTAATTCTGGTTAAATCGTATTGTGTCGGACGCAACATTGACCACAGGGATAGGATTGCTTTTACAACTTCTGGATAAATTAAGTTAATCGATTACTCATTAATTTAATTTCTTACAAGACAACATATTTAATAATCATTAAAATATAATTACATGGCAGATAGAAACGTTCAGGGATAAAACTTGATAACCATAGAACGAAGTAAATTATTCTATTCTTATACTCCTATTAATTCAGCATTTTATTACATGTGGTGATCCCATTGCATAATTTTCGTATTTGTGGCATTTCAGTTCCTACTTGACAATTATACGTATCTGAATTCTTTTAAATTTGCTCTCTTTCAAAGCAGATAAGCAGAGAAAAATCAGATGTTAACCTCTCGCAAGACAGTAAAAAATTACCAGCATGTAGGTAATTTTTTAATTCAGAGAGAACAAATTATATATATATATATATATATATATATATATATATAATCGTATGACAACTTAATTTTTATTCCATGATTCACAATGTCAACAAAATATATGAATTTATGATATGTTTCATTTATATATTTTATATTTACTTTTGTTACAATAGTGTTTCTTTTTCTTCCTTTACAAAATATGTTGATTGGTTCTATTTATAATCTGCCGTCCATTTTGTTCATTACATTAAACTTCATTATTTAACCCGACTGACATGGGACTGTATGTATTGTCTGCGAGCCAGATATTTATATCGTCTTAAACAATCATTTATCCAACTTCTCACATTTTTCTGAACATGCTTGGTCTGTGTGAAAAGGCTACATTACAGTGTCTTTTAAATCTCTTTATCCCATCGTCAATGTGGAAGAATAATAATGATGAAGCAAAGTTGCTGCTTTATTGAGTAACTCCATTTAAATAATAAAATGATATTGATGGCTTATGAGGTTCAGAAATTTTCCAGTTGAAGATTATCGATATGAAGAATCAGCAAACAACGGAGTTTTGATCAATAACCACCTATTTAACATTCAGGTTATTAAATTCCCTTGCTGTTGCTTGATACGAAAATTCTGCTCCTTTTTATTTATTCATTAATTATTTCAAATTCAGAAATTGTATTTTTGCACTCTATTTGAGAATAAAAAATTGCTCTATTTCAAATGAACATAAAATGAATTTTAACTTTGATGCATCAGACAATCTGACTTCAATTAATATAAATTTCTTTCTTTCTTTCCTATATAATTAGATTGCCTTTAACCAAATGCCTCATTAATTATAGATAGAAAATGTATAATGAATATCATGACTGTTGCAATTAGAATAGTCGTAAATAACTGCTTGATAAACAAAAAAAGCTTTGTACTAAACAAAATTTAATAAGGATTTCAGATTGTTTGGTGTTTTTTATACAGTTGAATCAACAACTATATATATTTTTTTTTTGAAGAGAAGAATTTTAAATAAAATTTTACACGCTAGCGACATGGAAGATTGATGCTAAATAAACTTGGAACTCTTTCTCTCAATTGAGAATTTTAGTCGGATTATTAAGTAAAACATATTACAGAATAGTTTTTTTAATGTCTCGGGTCCATTGATATGAAATTCTGAGTTAGTCTGTTGCATTGCCTTTCACGCTAATACATTTGGTAAATTCAGGAATACGTAAAGCCTGCAGCGAGTCAAAATATCTGCTAGAATAGGATTCTAGTCAAGAGTGCGATCCAATCTAAGAGAAAATAACTCTGAATTTCAAATACTATACTGCAACAATATGGCATTTTTCAAAAATAAATTTAGAACATCAGTGGCTTCTTAATTATAAGCCACGTAATATATATATATATAATACTAAATGGTATAAATTCATTCAAACTATCGTTAATAATTACCTCTTCAATCAGCCCTTTTATTTCCTGCATTAGTTTGCCATCCAAGGCTAAAGAATCCAGTCTGCCCTGATATTTACCTACAGCTTTTTAAAAGAGGATTCATAACTTTCCATGGGTATTATTATTTTTATTATTATTACTACTACTACGTAAGTGGATGTAATGGATTCGGCTGGAATTCGAACTCGGCTCTCCGATTCCTCAATCCGAGCTGCTATCCATTACTTCTTGGAATTCATATCTACAAGTAAGCTAATGCAATACCTTTATTTCACTGCACCTATATCAAGTTACATATATTAGGTTACAATATTGCATGAAACAAATGTACACAGGCACACACATATATATATATATATATATATATATATATATATATATATATATATATATATATATATATATATATATACGGGCCGTCCTGAAGATTGTTTCAAGCATCACACAGACTATCAGCGCTCATTGTTGACCTCACTGTCCGCTTTTATATTTGCCTACAGGCTGTCTCTCTTAATTTACAAATCTCTTTCTCCGAAATTTATCACCATTGCAATGAACCACCACGTGGCATTGTCTCATTTATAACAATACCTAATTATTCTTCAATGTTTATAAGGGCAGCTAACACCATAAACGACCTACTACTTTTGGCTTCAAAAACTGTAGGCGTGTTTATATTATTTAATAACTCCCACGCCTTGATGCTGATTTTGTAGAACATGCTCATCAATTTTCAAATATGTTCTTTCTCCATATCACGATTATACAGTGACAGATATCTATTTTTTTTAAACATTACTGGCAGAAATGTTATTTGAACCGGCTCGCTTAAAACATTCTACAGCTATGAATATTCCTGACAGCAAATTTATTTAATATAAAAATCTATCATTAACACCGGTTATGTGCCATGCCAGGCAGTTTTTTCCCTTAAAATTTTGTCATTTTTACGACATATGAAAACTAATTTATAATATAAAACATATGGGATTTACTTTTTTAGGCAGATATATTAGTCATTTACAAGCTTGTTAATAATTAAAAAGGTTATTTTAAGAAATAACTTGGAATAATTTTAATATAAGTAAAAAGCACCGTATAACTAATTCGGCCATTGTTCCAACATGCTCGTGTATTTATAACGTTTGTTTTCCATTTATTCGTGTACGAGTCTCAGATATATAAGTGTTGAAACTTGACTAATGCATGGAATAATAATGCAACACAAAATGTACTTAGAACAAAATGTATTGAAACTAGAAAGTGTACACAATATTTACATATAGTATTTTGTATATTACTGGGAAGACCGTTCCTGGTTTGTGTGTTGACTGAGTCGCAGCCGGGCAGAGTCTCTGGATTGAATCCCTTCCACTCTCTTCCCGGTACCAACCGTAATTATATGGTCGGTACTCCACTATGCAAATTAGGTGGATCCTACCACAACACCCCCTCCCAAGTCTTGGAATCCCTTTTGGATTTCAAACTGGCTTCCTATATAGGTTTATGATTATGGCTATTTCTTTGTAGATCCATTTGCATACTTTTAATATTTTTTTCGTTTTGGATTCACGTCCAATGGGTCCGTGAACTTTCGTTTCTTACCGGATCTTCTCGGTTCAGGAATATTCTGCGGAGGTTCGACTTGAAACATATACATTACATCAATGGGATCTTCCTCCTCATCCGGTATACTCTCTTCAAGCTCTAGAACGTAACATTTTTTAAGTTGGTTCTGGTGCCTTTTATGAGTATTCTTCGGCCCTTTAATTATGTAAATCAGGTCACCGATTCTCTTGTCCACTAAGCCTCGCTCCCAAAACTCAACGTTGTTTTTGTAGCACTTGAAAAACACCTTCTCTCCGGAGGCGTATCTTTTTCTCGCTGTATACTTAGTATTCTTTACTCTATTTTTTCCTGGCAAAAGCTTGTCAAACACTGACTTAACTTTCCTAGCGAACATTAGTTCAGCTGGTGACATGTTTGAGTGTGTTCTCTGATTTGGCGTGATTCTGTATACTTGTAGGAATTGCTGAAGTGCCTTTTCCGTTGGAACTCCTGAGTCTTTCTTCAGCGTACGCTTTAAAGTATCGACAAATCTTTCTGCGAGTCCATTGGACCTCGGATTATACGGCGGCCTCGTTATGTGGTTAATTTGATATAACTCACAAAATTCCTTAAATTCTTCAGAAGTGAATTGTGTACCATTGTCACTCACAATACACTCTGGCACACCGAACCGTGCAAATAGATCATGCAAAAAAGTTGTGGTATTGGACGTAGGCTTTTTGCAGCGTAGTACTTCCGGCCATTTTATAAAACTATCTACCACTATTAAGTAGTAATAATCTTCTACTGGACCAGCGAAATCAATGTGTAATCTTGTCCACGGATGATCCGTCTTGGGCCATGTTTTGTGTACTATAGGTGATACCTTCGCTGTTAACGCACACCCTTTACATCGATGAACCATGTTTGCGATATCCACATCCATTCCAATATACAAAGCTTCACATTAAGCTTTTTGTTCTATTAACCCCCGGGTGACCCATATTAACGTCCCGTAGTATTCTTTTCTGCAAATTTTTGAGTGCTACTACTCTCTCACCATATAATAAAACTCCGTCACAAATTGAATAAATCTCCTGCACTTTTTGGTCATTTGCTACGATTTTGCTTTTTATTTCTAAAATGAAATCATCGCTTTCAGCTTCTTTTTTGATTTCCTTTGATGTAACCGGTAGCTCTCTTAAAATGTTATTTAACATGCTTTTCACCTCATAATCTGCTCTGATATTTGCAATAATTGATTCTTCGAATCTTTCTTCTTGACTCGGTAAGAGTCTTGATAAACTATCCGCATGAATTATATTTTTGGATGGTAGGTGCTTTATGTGAAAATCATAATTGAGAAGAATGGTTCCCCATCTCAACAGACGATTTGCCGTATAAACGGGTAACCCTTTCTTTGAACCAAAAATAGTGATCAGAGGTTTATGATCCGTTTCTAGCATAAAATGTCTGCCGTGGATGTATCTGTGAAATTTTGTTATGGCAAAAATGATACTCAGCGACTCTTTTTCGATCTGTGAGTAACTCCTTTCTCCTGGGAGTAAAGTTCTCGAAGCATGTGCAATTGGTTTTCTAGAACCATCTGGCATTATGTGTTGAATACACGCTCCTATCCCGTATGAACTGGCGTACCTTGCCACTACAATATCAAATTTTGTATTGTAATGGGTTAAAAAGAGGTCTGATGTAAGCATTTTCTTTATTTCATCAAAGGCTTTCTGACATTCTACCGTCCATTCCCATGACTTGTCTTTTTTTAGTAGTTCATTCAACGGAGCTCTTAGATTGTACATCCCTTTAATGAACGCTTGATAATAATTTTCGAGACCCAGAAGACTCTGTAGCATCGCCACATTAGTGGGCGTCGGCATGTCTCTAAACGCAATGGACCTTTCCGGATCTGGACATCTGCCATTTTTGTTGATTATATGACCTAAATACTTAATTTCCTCCAAACCAAATTCGCACTTTGACTCTTTGACTTTAAATCCCAAATCCTGAATCTTTTTAAATACTTGATTGATATGCTCTCGATGTTCGTCGGCTGTTGCGCTCCTTACTATGATGTCGTCTAAGCAGGCGCACGCAAAGTCTAAGTCATTCAACATGACGTCCATAGCTTGTTGAAAAATGGCTGGTGCCATTTTAATACCAAAAGGAAGCCTGTTGTACTTGAATAACCCTATGCGTGTTTATCCCTAGTAACTTGGAACATTCCTCTTCGACGGGAATTTGGAGATAGGCATCTGATAAGTCGATTTTTGAAAATATAACTCCACCATTTAGCTTGTTAAAAATCTCCTCCGGATTCGGTAACGGGTAATGGTAGTCCTTGATTACCGAGTTCAACCCTGTCGAAAAATCAACACAGACTCTGATTTGGTTTGATTTCTTTTTTATGCACACAATCGGCGCAGCCCATGAATTACATTCTACTTTCGAAATAACTCCCATTTTTTCCAACCTATCAAGTTCTTCGTCAATTTTCTCTACATTGCAAAAGGCACGTTACTTTTCTTTTTAAAAATTGGCATAGTATTTTCCTTTAATTCAAATTTAGCTTCAAACTTGTTACATCTTCCAAGACCAGGTGTGAAGGTTTCCGGAAACTTTCTTTAATTCATCTTTAATGTCCTGACTTGTTTGAGTATTACTTTCTACTTTTCTGCAGAAAGAGTTTAACGGTTTATCCCACAATTCGAATGTTTCAAAATCTGTACCCATCAAGTTTTCTCCATTTTTCAGAATGAAAACGTTTATTTTTTTAACGATCCCGTTCAACTTCATGGGAAGTACAACCTTGCCTTCGAAGTTAATTTCCTTTCCAGTTACCGTTCGAGCGCGTTTCGTTGACTTCATTATTGTAGGCCTTTTTAAAATTTTCCATGTTTTATAGTTCATTATTGTTAAATCTGAATCCGAATCGAGTTGAAATTTGATATTCTTTTTAAATATTTCAGTCGTCACATATTTCCTCAAATCTATCTGATTTGATATTCGAATTTGTTTGTCTAATTCGGCTATTGTATTTTTTCGTTTTACAACACGATCCTTTGTGTCCCTTCTTTTGGCACACGAAACATTTATTTCTATATGGGCAATTTACCTCCCAGTGTCTTTCGTTGCAGCGTCTGCAATTATATGGTGGAACCTTTTTTTCTCCTCGTTCTTCTTATTTAATTTTTCTTGTCTATTTTTAAAATACGCTGAATTTTTACTCCAATTTTTTTCTGAAGGGTAATTTGACTGTTTTTTTTTATTTTTTTAATATAAGCAATGCCAGCTTCTTCGATTTTTGAGAGTCTTTCTTTAAACTTACGGCCCGCTGATACTCCTCTGCTAACTTTTTCAGGGTATGATTTTGTTCAGATTCGAGTTTAGACAAAACTCTACGTCTTATTTCGGCACTCTTACTGGATACCATTACTTGAGCAAAAATTAAACACTTAAATTCTTCCACCGTAATCTCTGCCAATCTGAAATTGTCACAATGTCTATTCACTATAGATGCATATGTTAAGTAATCCTGATCGTCGGATTTAGTGACATTCATGCATAACTATCGCTTATGCCAAAGCGACATATTTGCTCCAAACAGCTCTTTTAGCAATTTCACTGTTTCCGAGAATTCCACTTCATTCGTTCTTCTCGGTAGAATAAAATCTACAAACTTGCTATGTTCTGCTGTACCTAGCTTTCTTAGTAATAGATAGACTTTTCTTGAATTTGACCAGTTTTCACAGTCTGTGTAGAAAATATCTTCATATCGTTTAAACTACGCTTCAAACATTTTTTCTTCGTCTGGCACATAGTTGAATGTTTCCAGCGAATTAAATATGGTGTTATTAGAATATGAAGAATTTCCCACATTTGCCTGATTGTTGTTTAATTTCTCCAGTATTAACTTTTGAATTTCTAAAAGTCTTTCCTCTTGCTTTTCTTGATATTTTTGCTGGGACTTGAATAATTTAGCCTGACTCAACTGCTGGGATTTGAATAATTCAGATATGACTTTACATAATTCATCCCTCTTTAGCTGTTAGTGTTCATGCTACAAAAATATACCTTTAATTTGTGTATCTATAGATAAAATATAAGCTGACCAGAAAAATCGAAACAACTTACGACTTTTTTTATTTTATGTCTTGCTTTTACATTCAAGCCCGTGATAATAAACTTTGGTATTTTTTTTTTTTTTTTTTTTTTACTTCTCTTCGCGTATTTCAATGACAAACTTCTGATTTTTATTATCAGAGGTAAATTCGTCACTATAAAATATTGTTGAGCAAACAAAACAAAACAAAAAAAAATAATTTTTTAAAAGTTCGTTACCTTTCAAAATCGACACCGTGTATTTGTGCGCCTTTTAATTCCATGCACGTTTTTGTAGTCGGCCAGATAACTTTTTCAATTTAAAATCACCGTTATTCGTTTACGACACCTTTCACATTTTTCTGGGAGAACGTTCCTTATGCTTAGTCGTCTTTTAACGATTTCTAAATATCCAGAAATTCAGAATCCTTCGCCGTTCCGTTAGCTGTTGGACTTTTAATTAATTTTTTTTTCTTCAGCCTGGGTTCCCCAATGACTTGTCCCAATTGTTGAAGGCTATCAATTATTTTTATTTTTATTTTTTTTTCGTATGGTTCTTTCTACCTCGTCGGCATTGTTGAAACTTGACTAATGCATGGAATAATAATGCAACACAAAATGTACTTAGAACAAAATGTATTGAAACAAGAAAGTGTACACAATATTTACATATAGTCTTTTGTATATTCCTGGGAAGACCGTTTCTGGAATGTGTGTTGACTGAATCGCGGTCGGGCAGAGTCTCTGGATTGAATCCCTTCCACTCTCTTCCCGGTACCAACCGTATTTACATGGTCGGTACTCTACTATGCAAATTAGGTGGATCTTACCACAACAATAAGAATATTGAAGAAAATAGTTAAAATCAATAGATTCTTAAACATTTATGTAGGAAATACATTTTGTTTTTATATATTTGCATGATAAATTGACACCTTAGTAGATTTTTTAAGTTTAATTCAAATCAAATTTTCTAATCATTTTTATCAGGTACCAGTGATCGATGTTTTAATCTAAGTATAATATATATTGGATTTATACAACCTACCCACAATTAAGAACTGTTCTAGACTAGGATAAATAAATGACATGCATGAAGTTATTAAATGCCACGCAAATTCAGTACATAAAAGACAATGTCACTTCAAAGATTTACATTTCTTTTCTTGCATGTGATTGCCATGACTTCTTCGTAATTATAATAGAATGATTTCAACTTGCCATTCCTATGTTGTTGTTTTTTTTTACATTTCTTATATTTAAATGGCTACCATCCAAATTTAGAGTGTACGGTTTGCCATTCTGTTTAACCCTAAACTGGCTAGTGTAAACGTTCTGGATTCATACCTTTCTCAAATGCATTAATCTGATGGGGAACTATACTGTAATACATTTGATCATTTTCGAAATAACGATGCCATTTTCCGAACGAAATATATCAAACAGTATAAAAAAGTAATAATTGTTCTCACGGGATGTACAAACAAAAATTGGTTTTCCTATATTATATATTGTGTTTAAATTAAGTTGCACATTTTTAAATCGTGTAAAAATCATTTATATGAAACATTGAAAACTGAAAATAATGTAGAGTATTAAATGAAGAAAGAACTATTAATATTTAAAAGATATAATGCAGTGTAGTCAACAAAAGCTCCCCAGGATATGATTTATATATCAAGAACATCAAAATTCAGCAGATACAATACTGAAGGAGAGTTGTAAAACAAAACCGTAAATGTGAAAGGAATAATTTGTTCTTATATTAATAAAAGCCAAATGCTGTTAGAAACAAAACAAATGGATACAAACTTAGTATGTAACATTTATGGCATTGGATGCTGAGCAGTTTACAAAGCGACGAAGCAAAGAATTTAAATAACATACATGTAATTCTACCAATGAAAATTAGGAATATTAAACAGAAGGATACATATGTATTTTCTTAAATATTGTATGTGGAAATATGACCTTTAATAATTGGGGTTCATTGGCCATACTGAAGGCAGGTGAAGCAGGAGGAATCAGAGTGTAAATGACATAAAAAATTGTGAAAACTGATAGCGGAACCGGCAAAGACAGACGGGAAATTTTCAAATGTTATTCCGATAAACAAAAGAGGGGAAATTTGAAGATAATTATAATCGCGTATATTTAAAAAAAAATGATAGATTACAGATCTTATGAAGCATTAGTTTTATTCCTATTCTAAACATGATATTGAAAGTATTAATTTAGCTAGTGATTCTCTGTGCAGTTGATGGTCGTTGCTGTATATAAGAGTAAAAATTATTGTGAAGTTGGAACAAAATCAACATAACGTAATTTTTGGTAACGACAAAATTAAACATTTCCAGACAAGAAATTGGCATTCACGGAATAGTTAATGTTCCCGTTGAAATTTAAAAGAAAAAAAAAAATTCAGAAAAAAAACAAACTTCTTAAACCAACGAAATTTTCAGGCTCTTTCCAATATGAATGAGAATTTAATAACAAACTGTTTGTTTTTAGCAGCTTGCTTCTTTCATTCGTTTATAATCTTGTTACATATGATACCGATGGTTTTGTTGCTGTGCTTGTAAGTATTGTGAGAATAGTCGAAAAATCCATCTATGTTTTCTCCAATATTTCGACCAAACAAGTCAATCCACATCTTCCTCACGAGAACTATGGTTTTAAAAACTAACATCGACTTAGATCGCTAGGTTAGATTTGCAGCCATATCAGGATAAATAATATCAATTCGAAAATCACAGTGCAGGCGACGGGAAACGATTGCGTTGTCTTTACATTATATCACAGATACTGAAGCAACGGAATCTAAGGAGAACTGTGATCACCTAATATTGAAGGGATAAATCTTGAACCATTTAAGCCCTGCGTTCCTGAACAATTTTCACTATTCTTCCTGAGTTCCTGAGCCAAAATTCGCAAATAATTAGTATGTAATATTTTACGGTAGATATAAAAATAGTTACAAGTGTTTACCCACTGTTCAAGCGATGGCTGGGTATTAAGTCATTTTCTTCTATCTCTTTTCAACCGGCGGCTAGACATTACGTCATTTTTATCTACCACCGGTAAAGTGAGTGGTCAGGGCTCAAAGGGTTAAAGTGATGAGGATTTTAAAGAAGTAAAAATTCGGGATTTCAAATATAGAATTTCTAGGTGGGCAATTATATCTGACTTTATTGACTGGAATTACACAGTTTTTATTTCCAGCAACGTTTTCCTTTTTCAATTTGTAAACACTCTTTTGTATATTTGGAGGGATCAGCATTTTTTGTTTATTTTTTTTAATGTTGCATTTAAATTAACATTTGATTCAGTTAGCGATAAATTGAAATTCATTTGCGTGATAAACAGCCAGTTTGATTTTTTCGCATATCAGACTAAATATTAAGACAGATTTCGTATAGAAATTGATTAGTCCAGTACAGATTTGCTTCATAAAAAAATCGTGTGCCATTGCCTATAACATTGAACCCAATCAGCTAACCCTGTTATCACTTGCATATATGTTTCAAGGTTTACAGTGGTTGATACCGAATTCTACATATACTATGTTCTTTCCAAAAGGTACTTAACTATGATAAATTATAATGTATGAATGAAACTTAATGCACGAAGAAGAATTTAAGATAATGACAGGAACAGAAAAATATATTGTAATAAAATTAGGTGATATGTACATTATCTCTTACTGTAGATAATATGCGGAATTAAATATTAACAAAAATAACAAATAATAGACTAGTAAAGTTATAGAAATATTATGTAATAAAGTTATGTGGCATATAGAGGATTTGTTAATAGCATTAGCTATTCCGTGAATGTCAATTTCATGTATGGAAACGTCTAATTTCCCCGTTACCAAAATTAAGTTATGTTCATTTTGTTCCAACATGACAATAATTTTTACTCTTATATACAGCAACGACCAGACCTGTACAGAGAAACACCAGCTAAATTAATACTTTGAATATCACGTTTAGAATAGGAATAAAACTAATGCTTAATAAGATCTGTAATCTAGCATTTTTTTTAAATATACGCGATCATAGCTCTCTTCAAATTTCCTCTCTTTTGTTCATCGAAATAAGTTTTTCAAATTCATGTCTGTCTTTGCCGGTTCTGCTATTAATAGCATTAACTAATGATACTGTAGAACAATTATAACAGAATAATTTAATGAAGTAATATGACAAATTGAAGTTTCGTTTTTATTGTAAATATTTCGCACATTAATAGATGATCAAAACAGATAATAAGGAAATTGAAAGATCATGAATGTATCTTCTCATAAAAGTGATGTGACGTAGAATAAAACTCTTTTTTACCATATATCTTATGAAATGTATCAACCGATTTAAAAAATTCTTATTTTTTCGTTAACTTATCTTTTCATATAACGAATGGAATTAAACTTTTTCATCGGCATGTCTGAATTACAACACATTCTCTTCTGTTATGGATGGTGATTTTCTAAGCGTAGCTTAGATATGGCACAAGGCCGAAGTTGTTGAGCACCCTATCATTATTGAACTCTATTCAGTCTTAATTGATCTAGAAATACAAGGTTGCTAACCATTAAACCGCGTCGAAGAGCCCCTCTTGTACCATGGAAGATTATAAAATAAAAACAGCTGTTAATTGAATCTTTTGAACTTAGAAACGCGATTAGGTGAAACCAATATAGTTATAAAACATTCTTTATTTTATGCTGGCTTTTAAGCCTTCATCCTGTCCTCTTTATTTTTCCTTCTTTGTTCATTTATGTTCTATGGGAACAGAAATGGCAATAATCCTGTTTCAACACATGATAGCTGTAAAACATTTCTCATATTTTCATTGCTTCCTCTTATTATCCCCTGTTGTGTGACCTGACTGACATTTTAACGATTGTTTAGTTGTTGTGTTAAAGGCATTTATAGCAAGGATTTGCAATTTTACATCAAGTCTAAAACTAACCCGGTATGTCGACAACGAAAATCTATTATGTGAATATGTAGTAATACATCTATAATTGCCTGTAAAAATACACAAAAGGCTAATATAGACTATTTCTGAAGTGTCAAATTTCATATGTACATTCTAACTCTCGACAACGAGAGTTATAAATGATATGAATTATCGTTTCTTGGAGAAGGTTTTAGTAAGTTTCTAGCGAGATGGAAAATAGTTGCGTGGAAAGGTATTTAAAACGAGAAATGGAACATTTAGAATGAATGATCGGCAAGTATGGATAAACGAGACTCCAATAAAGCGGAGTCCCATAAAGTTGGTCCTTTCCATAAATTTTCAAGCTCAAAATATGTATATATTCACTTTTATCATGTTTAGGTTTTATTCAAATCATCGCTTTTAAAATCAATAAATATTGCCGAAAAGTGAAGCTAATTATAAAACGGTGTCATGGCAAAAACCTCCCTTTTTATCCCACCTCTTATTGCCGGCATGTTTATCTACGTTTGTCGAATTATCATTCTAACTTGAATCAAATGTCAGCTACGTTATAATAGCGATGTATCAATAAATATATTGTTGTACAAAATGCTCTCTTTATCTTACAATGCGGCTAAGAACCACACTATGTGTTGCCACAGGTTTCATGAATGAAATTAGGTAAACAGATCTGTTTGTAAGTTATCTATCGATGCACCAGCACGAAGTTACTAATGGTGACCAGGGTTTTTGTTTAATTTTTCGCTCTTTCACAGAAATTGTAACTAGTTGAATGGAAATCCGCATCAATCTTTCTAATTATAATTTTTCAGAAAATTTGTATTTGGACTAGTGTTATTTTCGGGATCATTTTCTATATGCATGCATATATGCAAATACTCAATTAATTGTTTTATATTTACACAGCCAATCTCTATATGATCATCGGTTCATTTATTTGTCTATACAGGTAGTATTTGATAAAATTTAAGCAAGGAAAATATAACTTATTTTAAAATGTGAAAAGAAAATAGAATGTTGAAACAGCAATAATAATAATAATAATAATAATAATAATAATAATAATAATAATAATCGTTGGCAAATATCTGAACAGGAAAAATCTTTAACTTTTTTGGAAGAAAAATGCATGAACACCACACAGACGCGATTACTGACATAGGACCTGAACAATTTTATGAGACTTTACAATACCCACAGATAGTGCAATCAAAGCTAATAGGTAGATATCGTAACCAAAGCCCACTAAAAAAGACTTTTCGTTTTTATTGATATGACAGTTCCTGTAGACTGTAATGTATCTTTGAGAATATTCAAAAAATTACAATATGCAAGGATATCTTGAAATGTAAATCTCAGATTGTGACAGATGAGGATATCAACAATTACATTTGTAGTTGGAGCCCTAACTTTGTTTGGAAATGGTTACAAAAGACTCAGTGAAGGGATTCCTGTTAGACAATGACTTAAAGAATTAAAAAATAAACGTACACACAGGTAACAGCTCACATCTTATGAAGTGATTAATCTATAGAAAATGTGTGAAATTTTAGTTTGACATTTTTTTTTGTTTATAAAACTGCCCAGCGGAAAATTTCATAATGACGTTTCTGCCCTTATGCCTGCGATCCGGAAGAAAATGAGTGCAGGAAACAGAAATCAAAAGTAGTAGTAGTAATAATAATAATAATAATAATAATAATAATAATAATAATAATAATAATAATAATATTCATTTAAATAAAATTAGATAATGTTGTTCCACTAATCTAAATCTGACATCGTAAATGTGAACAGTAAGTGAAAATTTAGATCTGTTGGAAAATTCCGAAAAATACGGAAGGTAATATTTCGGCTCTTTATTATTGGCACGTTTGCAACATTCATGGATAGTTAATAAAAAAAAAAACAAAAAAAAAAAAACGTTGGGGTATGAATGTGATACTATAAAGTGTAACTGGTTGATGTTGAAATTGTTAATGAGACATTTGTGTGACACTTTTAGTATGAAAACGCCGTATAGGATTTGAAAAATTGGATGATTACACAACGTGAAGGTGCAAAACATGGAATAAAATATAGATCAAGTAAAAACAGATTTTTTTCCTTTCTCATAACCAGAAAAGCAGAATGGAATCTTGGGTCCGAAATATGATCTGAAAATATAAAATGTAAAGTGTTTTTCAGCCGAAAAACAAATGGGGTTTTTAGGATTCGCATGCAGATAATGCAAAAAATCTGAAATATGTTTTCGTAAACATGCAAAGTGGACAAGATTCATATTGTCATATTGAAAAACTGACAACAGAGGAAAGTCTTTTATGTCAAGTCAAGGTGATCCAGATCGTTTCAAAACAAAAGGCTGAATCAATTTTGCTATTTGAATCTGGGCCAATTGATGTCAAGCATATAAAGATCATTTAGAAACACATGTTTGTTATCGATGAATTTATTGTTTTGATTAAGTGACCGACCGCGGGCCGCTTTGATTGAAGGTCTGTATCGCTTCTCCAAAACTGGAGAGATAATGAATTGATATGAATAGTAATTAATCTCGAGTTGCAGTAAGAAAAATCAAAAAGTCATGGTCGGAAAAAGCAAAAGTCATGAGAAGACAGCAGAAGCAGGGCGAAAACCAGGAAGGAGTTATGTGACCTGTTGCCAAGGGAATTCTGGATTCATTTTTTGATTCTGCATTAAGTTTTAGAAGAAAAAGACAAAGTTTCACGATAGAAATTTTAACGGGAATGGTAAATTTTGTTGTATCAAGAACTATATAAATCAATTGAAAATTAACCCGACGACATATTTCGGTATTTTTGTTATATTATTTTTATTTTCGCCAGCGGAAACGTCACTGCTCTGTGATTAAGGAACAGGACGTGGCTCTGAATCAGATTAATGAACGAAGCGGCAAGCAGATAACCAGCAGTTAATCAGCGGAAGTACTGACCAGCGTGCGAAGGACCCAGGATCGAGTTGGGACAGCCGGATTATACGAAGACGATGATAAGTATTTCGCACAAACTAATTAAAAACGTTTAAGTATTTTCTGAATTCCTGTTTTTTTCAGCAGAAATTTTAACCATGTTTGTAATGTTTGTTTTTTGTTTTTTTAAAAAAAAAGAAAAAAAAAGACAGACTAATTTTAAACTACAATAACTTACCAAGACAATCTTGCTGTCATGTTAATAAGAATGGAATTATTCCTAGTTAGATATTTACATAATTCCATGAATTTCTCCTCTCGGGACTTTCAATCCCACAACAGTTTTGAATGGCATTTTGCATCATCAAACTAATTAAAGCGCTATATCTTCTTTTTTTTTTTACCAAGGCACATATGAAAGCGCAACAACTTATTGTCTAAACCGCAATATAGACAGACACTACTGCTAAAAGCATGCGTCCCAAATATCTAAACATTTTACTAAAATGAAGGTGAATAAACTTTCTATGTATTTCCTCCAAAACTTTTAAACGACAGAGTATTATCAAAATTGGTTTCCTCTGTTCCTTATATAATTGAATATTTGATAAACCAATTCGTATACGTAATCACCATAATCGTTGTTCATACTTAAGAATGGCGTTGGCGATAGTAATATAAGTCATATTCTAAAAGGAAACATTTTCCATTCATTGAGCGAACAGTTAATACTATTGTCGTCTGAAATTTATAAAATGTTTATTTTTAAGAAATCAGTTAAATCATTTTCCTAAATAACTTTTATCGTTCATTCCCATATTGATGGAGGCTTCCTTCCTAAGTAGTGTGGAATGTCAGCAACTTCATTATGCCATTATTTTCGCTTCAACTTACTAACCTGTTAATTTGTTGAAATTCCTCAAGTAATGTGGTTTCTGTTATTTGGTACAATTGTTTATGATTCTGTAGCATTAGTCCACATGTTTCAAAGAAGAATGTTCGTCTTTAAGTGATAAAGGCTTCATTCGCTCCAAGGATTTTAACTGATCTGAGAAGCGGTTGTATACAGCTAACAGTTTAAATAATTCTGACTGATTTTGGCGCCATACATGACATGTCTCGATCTGATTAGGCTGATTTAGAACATGACTCAATTGTTAAGGATAATCTTTTAGTTTAGTAGCAAAGCTACAATTAACGCAGCATAGTATATGTTTAATTTCCTTACATCATATAATAGTTTGTTTTTTCTTCTAACTGATTCATATAGTGAGATGAATATACACAGGGAAAATCCATATTCTTCTGCTAACTTTAAAATACAACCATAATTAGTTTAATTCATTTTATATGCATTTCAGCATAGTTGTAAGAACACTATCTACAATCGTAGCAGTTACTCGATATTTCTTCTTCCATGTAACTCTGACATATTATGTCTGCGTTTAAAAGACATGGATTTGATGTTTATACAAATGTTACTTTTTTATAATTTTTGTTAAAATTTCTGTTAGACATTCTGAATACAAAAACATTGTGCATTCGAAATCGAAAATCGGATATCATGGCTCAGAGAGTTAAGCGTCAGTCATAGAATAGTTCTGTATCTATAATTAACAATTTATTGAGATTAATTTACAAGGAGATATTTTGCTATTTTGCTGATTTTTTTCATATTCGTTTTAAACGAATCTTGTGAGTTGGAGAGTATAGATTACAATAGATTAATAGAAAGATAAATACATTTATCTACTATTCTTATTTACGTATTTATTTTATCTGTTATTCTTATTTACGTTGAAATAAAGCTATTAAATTAAAAAATAAATTCCAATAAGTGCGTAATTTGTTGAATGAATACAAGCATTCACCTGAGATGAAATCAAAATTCCCCAGTAGAAAATGATTATCATTATATAATTATTACCGGTAGAGTTAAGAATACAGGTTAATTGAATTAATTATTCGCTAAGTCAATTATCCGAGGTGAAATCCAGAGCAAACTATGTTTCTAGATGCAGATTGTAAAAGAAAAGGAATTGTGTTGGGGTTAATATAATTTTATACTGTATAATGCAGTTAACCATTTATATACACGCTTTTCTGAGACCAAAATGAACAGGAACATCTTGAAGGCAACTATGCAAACTGTCATTACAGATTTGGCTCGTTGCCAGTCACGTAGCAACATCTTTCTTGCTGATTTAAGAACTAAAGTAAGCATGATATTGCTGGATAAATAAATGAATTATTCTTTATGAAATACTGTCAAATATATATATTTTTCTCATTTGTCTATATATATATATATATATATATATATATATATATATATATATATAATGAGATTCTGTAACTATTTACAATATTTACAATGTTCAGACTATTGTCCTCGGCTGGCTCAGTGGAGAGAAATGACGGTTAAAAAAATCCACTGATATGATCCAAAGAGTTATGAGGTCAGTACAAATTAGGTGAACAAAAACTTGGAGAGGTGAGTTATTAAAGAGAAAAATCTGAAACAGAGATGTCTAGTAAAGGGGTTGACTATCCAACAGGTTCGTTTCAAAATTTGAACGTACATCCGCTGTAAAAGGCCGGAGCATAAAACGGTCGAAATGAATATGACAACAAACTAGATAGTGTAAATGTTTTTATTTTTATGTTGTCAATATATTTTCATATTTCTGTTCTTTACAGTACATCTAAATACAAAATACAGTTCTAAATACAATTGACCCTATTTATCGGTTAGGGTAGAGATTGAAATAATAATTCTCTTTCTAATGCAACCGAAGGCTAAATAACACAAAGGCAAATGTCTTTGAAGTCTTAAGGCAGTTTTATTTTCTCTCACTTTGAAATATTTTTCCTTTGCCTGAAGATGCTGGCTATAAAAATGATTTCAAAATTAGTATTTTCACATAGCTCAGTCGAAAAACATTTAACAGGGTACAAAGTACCTTGCCTAGATTTTATTTTTTTGGCTGTTGCAATTTATGAGATGTGGCTTAAATTGTGCCTATGTGTGTCAGAGTGGAATTATAGAAGTCAAGATTTGAGAAGTAAAAATATAACTTCTAATTTAAATAACGTGTGTTTACTTTTATATATTTTCCTAGGTTAGTTATATTGGATAGTAAAAAAAAAATAGAGATTGGAAAAACTGTCCTTCCCGATTCCCAAGTTTTAACTTCTATTATAAAACTTAGTTTTGTATTCTAGCTTTCCATAGATTTACCTCAACTTCGCTGTGATCTACAATTTGTGACATTAAAATTTTTCTTTTTAAAATAGTGATAACTTTATTCCCGACCTTAGATTTAAATGTAGCAAACATTTTCCATAATCCAATCGTAATGTAAATATTCTTACTTATATAAAATGTTAGTGATGTCATTATAGGAGTAATACTTTCTCTTGTGTATATTCATTAGAATAGTTTTTCAAACCTTTTTGAGACTTAAAAATTTCACTAATTGGACGAGTCATTTTCTTCACTAACTTATCCAATGTTCTCAGCTTCGTATTCTGGTTTCAGCTCACTACTCTCTTTCCTGTTCCTTTACTGGTACTGTGTATTCCTAAAATCAGGTAACAGTTTGTTTTTTATTTTTATTTTTTTGTGATTACGAGATCCGGTTTCCTGGTTTCGATAATGTGAGTCGCTTGCATTTCAACTTCTAAAAAAATAAAACTAAATAAGGTTTCTATTTTTCTTGGAATCATCTGATTTAAGGTTATTTGTTTTTCATTATTTTCTCGTCGTTAGTTCATTTCACAGTGGATTGACTACTGTTGTGTATTTGCATTCTCCTTCTGAACGAATTTACTTCTTTCATTTATATTATTTACTGTTTGAATTTTCTTTCTGTAGAATTAATAGATTCAACACTGTTACTACTTATATATTTTGTCTTTGATTTCATTACATTTTATATAAATGTTATGCAGTGCTAATTTTAAAGATACCATTTCAATTCTCAACTTTCTTTGTCGCAACACTTTATATCATGACTATAATTCACTTTGTTTATATCATTAACACTGTTATCTTTATTAATTTCCCTTTCGTCACGTGGCGTCTCGGATTCACTAAAATCAAATGATTTCAGGTAGATTTAACCAGATAATTACCATTATAAAATCAGCTATTAATTCCAAAATCAAATATAATAAATTAGCATTAAATATAAATTTATAAAATGGCATAATAGGTAATATTTCTCGGTGTCTGCAGGCAATCAATTAATGTCCATCCTCCAAAATCTGAGTCAGTATTAATCTTTCGATATTTAATGTATTGCTTGTTGCAACACTGCTGTGTTTTATATCGTATTAGTCTTTCATGGACTTTTGACTGGGCTTATCTTATTCTGAGAGTCTTTAGAAGTGTTACGAATAAATTGCAGACTACGAGTATCAGCTTTAATTTGCAAATTATTCAACATTTGAAAACATCATCGTATTTTTGCTAATTTCTTCCTCACAATCAGTTTTAACTTACAAGCTGTCCCAGAATGTGCATCCTTGACTTGATAGATTTTCTCATGTTTTGTATTCTAATAATATTATTGCTAGTAGCAATAGTATTGGTAATTGTGAGAATATTATGACTTTAGAAAACAGATTCTCGATAGAATTTCTAAACTTGTACTTCCATATTTAGTCTACAGAACACGATAAATTCATTTTCCCTGTTGAATCGATGACAGATTTTACATCAAAATGATGAGGTCTTATTTTGTTTTGAAACTAGTGAGCCTTATAATAGGGAAGAACAGGTGGGATAATACAGTGATATTATTAGGGTGTTCGAAAATTATAGACTAACGATATGATAGACATTTTAATTGTGTTATTATTATAACAGTAGCGCAAAAATATAATACACATACTTAATGATTAAAGTGTCCTCTTTGCTAATTACTTTCAGAATGTAAGGTAAAACATTTTGTTGAACATGGGAAATAAGAGATGTCTTTACTTTTATTACATAAGTTCAAGCTTGGTCAAAATGCATCCGAAACTGCTGCCAAAGAACAGAATGAGGTTAAATGATACACTTGAGAAAATTCGAATGATCCACTTCTTGATCAAAAATGATATTCGATGAGAATTGTATCCTGTATGACAATCGTAGATGATCAGTTTAATGGCTTTATGAAGACGAAACACAAAAACTTTCCAAAATAAATTGCGTCAAGAGAAATTTATGAAGGCTTTCAGGCCGTCCGCCGTTCGTTTTATATATTGTAGCCTTCAATTTAAGAGCGGCACTGAATAATCGACGCGGTCCAATTCAGTTTCATGACGATTCTCAGCTACATGTTACCATGATGACAATGCATAAGCTCACGGACTTGGGATACGAGATTTTGTCACATCCACAATGTTACACTGATCTCTCATGCACAGACTCCCACTTTTTGAATCATCGGTTAAATATATGTAAGCCAAAAGATATTTCCTCTCAAACAAAATGCAGAAAAATCATTCAAAAATTTATTGGCTTCAAAACCTTTAGAGTTTTTTCGTAAATGCACATAAAGCAATAAATAATTTCGTAACCCGATGGCAGAATTGAATAGATGATCCGTGTTCCTATCTTGACAGATTTACACATTGCTTAAATAAATTAATTCAGAAATAAAATTTATTCTAAAATCGAACTTTTTTTTCCGAGCAACGTACTGTTCCCTAGCAAAATGTAATAATAACCAATTAATGACCGAACTCACATTATTGTGAAACTAGCTTTTAATGTATCATGTTAAAGTTGTCTGAATGCAATATGAGCTGAAAACTTAGTTCTTAACTGAGACAAAATTTAATAGAAAAAAACCTCAACGGTAAAAGTATATTGTGCGAATTGAGAATACAGCTAAGACAACAAAATGATTGGTAAAACATTGAAATATTCAAGGTTAAAGTAATTGGATAATTCTTACTGGTACAGGATCCAGTCTTTGTACCAAATGAATGGCCAAAATTTCTAAAATTAATTTTGACGTAGACAGATGCAATTCAGTACGAAATTACGCAAAAAAATCTGCACAATGACATTTCAGCAATTATTACTCTTTAAGATTTAAAGAAATAAGAGTTTCCAGTCTGAAGTAACCTCTTTTCACTGAATTTCGATTTGATAGTTTCCTGAATTACCAGATAAATTCGTTTTAACCCTATCATACCTCAATACTTTTGAATATTTACGGTCGACTTTATCCTGAGGGTATCCCGCGTGCTGGGCCGATTTCCTAGTGGGTTAGTGCGAATCTTCGTAGATGAAATAGTTCAATCAGCTCCCTGTGAACTGAACGTTTTTAGAAAATGCGGCGTTTATGTGAGGTTGATGCTCTTCTTCTTGAAGGTGGAAAATTGTTTCTTTGCAGTCCTTTCAGTAATAGCGCTTTTCCGTACACAGCGAAGATGTCTCGAGGTGATTCTGTAATTTCAGAAACTATATAGAAAATGAGAGAGACTCAAAAACGTCAAAAATGCTAATTTTTTTATCTATTCCATTATCACGTATCTGAAAAGAGGTAACATTTTATTACAAGGGCTAAAAAAATTGTAGAGGAAGAATACAGCCACATGCGCATACACAAACACACAGTAGGACACGCACATAATAAGATTTTACGTTAAGATAATTTTGACTTAATTCCAAAAACATTGATAAACACGAACTAATTTAACTGACAACCTGTTGAAAAGGAACAAAGTGGCCTTACAAACGGTGTAGTTTGAACAAAGATAACCCGTGAGTCAACACGGACGATTCCGTTATTAATTACGTAGATCAAGTGATCGTAAAGAAAACGTATAAATGGGAAGTAGTGTGACATCTAAGTGATCGCTATTTTCTATACTATCCATTATACTTTGTCTCTAACTGATCATTATACGAATCACCACTAAGCGATTACTATTTGAACAAGTATTATTAGTGCGAGTATTATTCGAAGCCGTTACTACTATCGCTATCTACATTTTCCAAAGTCTCGTCTACAGCGAACATTTCAGAAGTGACAACGTGCATTGTGATGTTAACGGAAGTTACGAGTGAGCGTCTAACATCACAAAAAACCAAATACTTACTTTACTCTATTCGAATACTTTTCAGTATTACCAGAATATATATATATATATATATATATATATATATATATATATATATATATATATATATATATATATATATATATATATATTGTTTATTATCGGATATGACTGTAAATATTTCATTTGTTTTTCAGGCATCGACTAAAGTATTAACTGAATTATTACTCTAAAAATTGCTTGACTATTCGCTGCAATTATATTTGTGAAAAAACAACACGGATTCCCATCTTAATTTATGTTCATTTATCGATAATTTTTTGTTTATTCACGCGCATGATAGGAAGCAAAATAATGACATAAAAATTATACAAAATTTCTTCGCTTTCATATGTCTGGATCAAACTAGAGACAAGGCTTCATTATTTTAATTCATCTGATAAGCACTAACTGTACAAAGAGAAAGGAATGATAACCGGATGTAAATATTTCGTTAATAATTTCTCAAAGGTATTTTATATGGTTTCTATATGGACCTATCCATATAATTTATCAAATGGTATTTACTTTGCCGGGTATTTCGCTACAAGTTAAACTTTCCCTAAGCTACGAATTGTTGTGAGTATGATACGTCTTTCATGTTGTCTATGCATGTTGCATACGTGCTGTGTTGATCGTAAAGCAGCTTATGATCACGTCAATAGAGACTTTGTTTTCCTTTTCAGAAGTGTTATTCTTTCAAGCTCTGGCACAGTTGAATACCTTGAACTGCGAGAGAAACTATAGAATATGATGAGTAAATTGTGGCTGATTTATATTTTCATTTCGCGCATGAGCGACGTTTGTTATTGATTTTATCGACTGAACAGTATATTAAGATCTGTTGGACTCGATGTGTGGGGAAAAGAGGACCATGTCGCAATTCACTCCGCCAAAAATTTACAAAAGACTTGCTGTACTCGTTCTGATCGTTCTGATAAGAAATACTGAATTTGTTGGCGAGGGCCTCACACTAAACATGAAGGTTTACATCAAGTGTCTTGAGGAGGAAGTGCTGCCTTGAGTCAAAAGAAAAAATCTGCAACCATTCCACACAAGCGTGGGAATCCATTCATGGTTGTCTGTCAAATTTTATGACCACACCCCACCATATATCGTGTCACCTAACTCTCCAGGCTGCAACGACACTTCATTGTTTTGTGTGGGGCGCAGTTAATCGAGAGACCAACAGAATTCTATGTAACACTAAAGGTGAACTGAAAGCAAGGACCATGGTCATCTTCACCAACTTAATCAAGGGGATCGTCCAGGAGAGTTGCAGGAAATTCCAAAATCATCTGGAGGACTTGGTTGAAATCAATGGCGATTTTATTGCATGAATTTACTCTTTTCTATTTCAACATTTTGTTGTGTAATTTTGGTGAATATATCTATTAAAATGAGATGTCAGTGTTATGTTCATTTTTACGTAATTTAGGCGGCTATTATCCATTTCATCCTGAACATTGATCACCGAAATCGTACGTGTTGGGTGAAGATGCCATTCTACACCTTAACAGATGAACAAAGGGGAAACGAGAACCACGATCTGTTTAATCCCTTCCTATACTACACTTTATATAGTTGTGAAGAAAGAGGAATAAAACAGAAAAACATTCCAACATGCCAATCAAATCTACTACTGAAAAACAATCGCTCTCTTTTTCCCTACAAGAGGACACCGAAGATGAGAGTGCTACACCGATGAGTTAGTATTCACAGTTGGGATACAGAAGTATTCTGAAAAAAGGCAATAAGTTTATGAAGTGGTATTTTCGATAATCTTTTCCAGAAGAGAAACTATCTTATTTAATTGGAATAAGAGTAATGATAGCTCATACCCTGAATCTATTATAATTCAGAATATGGTATCAAAAAACTCCATTTAATTAAAATATGTGTGGGTATGGATCCGTTATAACAGATTTATCATAGGAAATAATGCAACTGAAAAACGTAGAAATCCAACATATCAAATTAAAAATTATTTACACTATTTCCATTATTTGGACTATTGTCCTCATCTTTGTCGCCATATTTCTTACAACGTTTCGGCCGTTGTATGCTCCGGCCTTCTTCAAGTGTTTTGAATATCAAACTGAATCCTTTATTTCGCTCACTGGGTAGACTGTTCTAGTTCCATGTGCCATGTTTAATGGTTGTCAGTTATCAGCTGTCTCCTGTTAATTCCCCCTATCCAAGTTCTCCATTGCCTAATCCGGGTATTGAACTCACACTCCTTGGGTCCTGTCACTGGATCTAACCAACGTCTTTATCCACTTTGCGTTGTGTCTTTTTATTTCAATATAACTTAATTAAGACACGCATATGGATATCATGTCTGACTTCACACACGTTTAATAATGTCTAATCATTCATCCATATAGAAATGCTTTCTTAGATCAATAACAAAAATGACTTCACGAGAATTAATCTTTTTTTTTTCTTAAATAATACAGTGTTTCACAGATCTGATGCTGCAGAATCTCAAACAAATAAAGTTACCAAATAATAATGACTGTTCAAAACAAAGACTTTTCAGTATCCCTTCAAGAGTCCCAGTAGCATTAACAGCTAAAATAGGTAGCCTATTGTTGAAACTTGACTAATTCATGGAATAATAATGCAACACAAAATGTACTTAGAACAAAATGTATTGAAACAAGAAAGTGTACACAATATTTACATATAGTCAATTGTATATTCCTGGGAAGACCGTTCCTGGAGAATGTGTTGACTGAGTCGCAGTCGGGCAGAATCTCTGGTTGAATCTCTTGATTCCTCCACTCTCTTCCCGGTACCAACCATATTTATATGGTATGTACTCCACTATGCAAATTAGGTGGATCCTACTGAAACTCCCCCTCCCAAGCCTTGGAATCCATTTTGGATTTCAAACTGGCTTCCTATATGGGTTGATGATTATGGCTATTTCTTTGTAGATCTATTTTGCATACTTCATATGCATATGTCAATCCGCTTAATTTTAATATTTTTTTCGTTTTGGATTCACGTCCAATGGGTCCATGAACTTTCGTTTCCTACCAGATCTTCTCGGTTCAGGAGTATTCTGCGGAGATTCTACTTGAAACATATCATACATTACATCAATGGGATCTTCCTCCACATCCGGTATACTTTCTTCATGCTCTAGAACGTAACATTTTTCAAGTTGATCCGGGTGCCTTTTATGAGTATTCTTCGGCCCTTTAATTATGTAAATCAGGTCGCCGATCCTCTTGTCCACTATGCCTCTCTCCCAGAACTCAACGTTGTTTTTGTAGCACTTGAAAAACACCTTCTCTCCGGGGGTGTATCTTTTTCTCGTTGTATACATAGTATTCTTTACCCTATTTTTTCCTGGCAAAAGCTTGTCAAACACTGACTTAACTTTCCTAGCGAACATTAGTTCAGCTGGTGCCATGTTTGAGTGTGTTCTCTGGTTTGGCGTGATTCTGTATACTTGTAAGAATTGCTGAAGCGCCTTTTCCGTTGGAACTCCTGAGGCTTTCTTCAGCGCGCGCTTTAAAGTATCGAAAAATCTTTCTGCGATTCGATTGGACCTCGGATGATACGGGGGCCTCGTTATGTGGTTAACTTGATATAACTCACAAAATTCCTTAAATTCTTCAGAATTCTTGTGTACCATTGTCACTCAAAATACACTCTGGCACACCGAACTGTCCAAATAGTTCATGCAAGAAAGTTGTATTGGACGTAGGCTTTTTGCAGCGTAGTACTTCCGGCCATTTTGTAAAACTATCTACCACTATTAAGTAGTAATAATCTTCTACTGGACCAGCGAAATCAATGTGTAACCTTGTCCACGGATGATCCGTCTTGGGCCATGGTTTGTGTACTATAGGTGGTGCCTTAGCTGCTAACGCACACCCTTTACATCGCTGAACCATGTTTGCGATATCCACATCCATTCCTTTCCAATATACAAAGCTTCGCATTAAGCTTTTTGTTCTATTAACCCCCGGGTGACCCATATGAAAGTCCCATAGTATTCTTTTCTGCAACTTTTTTGGTACTACTACTCTCTCACCATATAATAAAACTCCGTCACAAATTGAATAAATCTCCTGCACTTTTTGGTCATTTGCTACGATTTTGCTTTTTATTTCTAAAATGAAATCATCGCTTTCAGCTTCTTTTTTGATTTCCTTTGATGTAACCGGTAGCTCTCTTAAAATGTTATTTAACATGCTTTTCACCTCATAATCTGATCTGATATTTGAAATAATTGATTCTTCGAATCTTTCTTCTTGACTCGGCACGAGTCTTGATAAACTATCCGCATGAATTATATTTTGGGATGATAAAAAATGTGAAAATCATAATTGAGAAGAATGGTTCCCCATCTCAACAGACGATTTGCCGTATAAACGGGTAACCTTTTCTTTGAACCAAAAATAGTCATCAGATGTTTATGATCCGTTTCTAGCATAAAATGTCTTCCGTGGATGTATCTGTGAAATTTTGTTATGGCAAAAATGATACTCAGCGCCTCTTTTTCGATCTGTGAGTAACTCCTTTCTCCTGGGAGTAAAGTTCTCGAAGCATGTGCAATTGGTTTTCAGGAACCATCTGGCATTATGTGTTGAATACACGCTCCTATCCCGTATGAACTGGCGTACCTTGCCACTACAATATCAAGTTTTGTATTGTAATGAGTTAAAAAGAGGTCTGATATAAGCATTTTCTTTATTTCATCAAAGGCTTTCTGACATTCTACCGTCCATTCCCAGTCTTTTTTTCGTAGTTCATTCAACGGAGCTCTTAGATTGTACATTCCTTTATTGAACGCTTGATAATAATTTTCGAGCACCAGAAAACTCTGTAGCATCGCCACATTAGTGGGCGTCGGCATGTCTCTAATCGCAATGGACCTTTCCGGATCTGGAAATCTGCCATTTTTGTTGATTATGTGACCTAAATACTTAATTTCCTCTAAACCAAATTCGCACTTTGACTTTAAATCCCAAATCCTGAATCTTTTTAAATACTTGATTGATATGCTCTCGATGTTCGTCGACGGTTGCGCTCCTTACTATGATGTCGTCTAAGTAGGCGAACGCAATGTCTAAATCATTCAACATGACGTCCATATCTTGTTGAAAAATGGCTGGTGCCACTTTAATACCAAAACGAAGCCTGTTGTTCTTGAATAACCCTCTATGCGTGTGTATCCCTAGTAACTTCGAACATTCCTCTTCGACGGGAATTTGGAGATAGGCATCTGATAAATCGATATTTGAAAATAATACTCCACCATTTAGCTTGTTAAAATCTCTTCCGGACTCGGTAACGGGTAATGGTAGTCCTTGATTACCGAGTTCAACCCTGTCGAAAAATCAACACAGACTCTGATTTGGTTTTATTTCTTTTTTATGCACACAATCGGCGCAGCCCATGAATTAGATTCTACTTTCGAAATAATTCGCATTTTTTCCAACCTATCAAGTTCTTCGTTAATTTTCTCTACACTTGCGAAAGGCACGTTACGTTTCTTTTTAAAAATTGGCATAGTATTTTCCTTTAATTCAAATTTAGTTTCAAACTTGTTACATCTTCCAAGACCAGGTGTGAAGGTTTCCGGAAACTTTTTCTTTAATTCATCTTTAATGTCTTGTCTTGTTTGCGTATTACTTCCTACTTTTCTGCAGAATGAGTTTAACGGTTTATCCCACAATTCGAATGTTTCAATAAATTCTGTACGCATCAAGTTTTCACCATTTTTCAGAATGAAAACCTGTATTTTTTTAACGATCCCGTTCAATTTCATGGGAAGTACAACCTCGCCTTCGAAGTTAATTTCCTTTCCACTTACCGTTCGAGCGCGTTTCGTTGACTTCATTATTGTAGGCCTTTTTAAAATTTTCCATGTTTTATAGTTCATTATTGTTAAATCTGAACCCGAATCAAGTTGAAATTTGATATTCTTTTTAAATATTTCAGTCGTCACATATTTCCTCAAATCTCTATCTGGTTTGATATTCGAATTTGTTTGTCTAATTCGGCTATTTAATTTTTTCGTTTTACAACACGGTCCTTTGTGTCAATTCTTGTGGCACACGAAACATTTCTTATTTCTATATGGGCAATTTACCTCCCAGTGTCTTTCGTAGCAACGTCTGCAATTATATGGTGAAACCTTTTTTTCCTCGTCGTTCTTATTTAATTTTTCTTGTCTATTTTTAAAATACGCCGAATTTTTACTCCAATTTTTTTCTGATGGGTAATTTTACTTTTTTATTTTTAATATAAGCAATGCCACATTCTTCGATTTTTTGAGACTCTTTCTTTAAACTTACGGCCCGCTGACACCCCTCTTCTAACTTTTTCAGGGTAAGGTTTTGTTCAGATTCGAGTGTAGACAAAAATCTACGTCTTATTTCGGCACTCTTACTGGATACCAGTCCATCAGCAAAAATTAAACACTTAAATTCTTCCACCGTAATCTCTGCCAATCTGAAATTGTCACAATGTCTATTCACTATAGATGCATATGTTAAATAATCCTGATCGTCGGATTAAGCGACATTCATGCATAACCATCGCTTATGCCAAAGCGACATATTTGCTCCAAACAGCTCCTTTAGCAATTTCACTGTTTCCGAGAATTCCAATTCATTCGTTCTTCTCGGTAGAATAAAATCTACAAATTTGCTATGTTCTGCTGTACCCAGCTTTCTTAGTAATAGACTGACTTTTCTTGAATTCGACCAGTTTTCACATTCTGTGTAGAAAATATCTTCATATCGTTTAAAGTACGCTTCAAACGTTTTTCTTCGTCTGGCACATAGTTGAAAGTTTCCAGCCAATTAAATATGGTGTTATTAGAATATGAAGAATTTCCCTCATTTGCCTGATTGTTGTTTAATTTCTCCAGTGTTAACTTTTGAATTTCTAAAACCGTGATCTGCATTTCTTCCTGTTTTCTCAGTCTTTCCTCTTGCTTTTGCTGTGCTATCTGTTTTTCCCTTATTAATAAGGCAAACTGTTCCTTTTGACGTTGCTGACTCAACTGCTGGGATTTGAATAATTCAGATATGATTTTGGATAACTCATCCATCTTTAGCTGATAGTGTTCATGCAACAAAGAATATACCTTTAATTTGTCTATCTATGGATATAATATAAGCTGACCAGAAAAATCGAAACCCTTACGACTTTTTTATTTTATGTCTTGCTTTTACATTCAAGCCCGTGATAATCCACTTTGGTATTTTTTTTATTTATTTTTTTATTACTTCTCTTCGCGTATTTCAATGACAAACTTCTGATTTTAGTATCAGAGGTAAATTTGTCACTATAAAATATTGTTGAGCAAAAAAAAAAAAAATAATAATTTTTTAAAAGTTCGTTACCTTTCAAAATCGACACGGTGTATTTGTGCGCCTTTTAATTCCATGCATGTTTTTGTGGTCGGCTAGTTTTTTTAACGTGTGTCTCGTTGTAGATAACTTTTTCAATTTAAAATCACCGTTATTCGTTTACGACATCTTTCAATTTTTTCTGAGTGAACGTTCCATTATGCTTAGTCGTCCTTTAACGAGTTCTAAATATCCAGAAATTCAGAATCCTTCGCCGTTCCGTTAGATGTTGGACTTTTAATTAATAATTTTTTCCTTCAGCCTGGGTTCTTCAATTACTTGTCCCAATTGTTGAAAGCCATCAATTATTAATTCTTTTTTTTTTTCGTATGATTCTTTCTACCTCGTCGCCATTGTTGAAACTTGACTAATGCATGGAATAATAATGCAACACAAAATGTACTTAGAACAAAATGTATTGAAACAAGAAAGTGTACACAATATTTACATATAGTCTTTTGTATATTCCTGGGATGACTGTTCCTGGAGAATGTGTTGTCTGAGTCCCAGTCGAGCAGAGTCTCTGGTTATATCTCTTGATTCCTGTATTTATCAATCCACCCACGAGGATCGAATGTGGCACAAGGCCGTTTTAATATGGGTATCCCCGAGCCCGTAGGCTCGGCCAAAAATATGGCCTTTCTGAACCCGCCTAGACGGGTTCAGGCCCTGTCAACCTCCCCGGACGAAACCTTGCCCTTTGGCACAGCCTCGCCCGGGTTCCCCTCTGCTAATGCAGAGAGTTCGACAGTCGCCGAGAGTCTGTCTCTCGGTCTTAGAATCTCTTGATTCCTGTATTTATCAATCCACCCACGAGGATCGAATGTGGCACAAGACCGTTTTAATGTGGGTATCCCCGACCCCGTAGGCTCGGCCAAAAATATGGCCTTTCTGAACCAGCCTAGACGGGTTCAGGCCCTGTCAACCTCCCCGGACGAAACCTTGCCCTTTGGCACAGCCTCGCCCGGGTTCCCCTCTGCTAATGCAGAGAGTTCGTCAGTCGCCGAGAGTCTGTCTCTCGGTCTCAGAATCTCTTGATTCCTCCCCTCTCTTCCCGGTACCAACCATATTTGTATGGTCGGTACTCCACTATGCAAATTAGGTGAATCCTACCACAACACCTATATAGGGAGAAACGGGAATGATAAAAAGAAGTAATAAAAGTATTATCATCAAGATGTTGACTTTCCAAACAAGCGAAAACAAATCGTGAGGAAACCTTGTTATGGCGCATAACACATTTCCTGCAAATCCTGTCAGATACACCCCGATCTATTGTAGACAATGTTAATTAAGTTAATGGCGAGAATATATGTGCCCATAAAGATTAATTTAAAGCACTTATTTAACGTGACTATCCGCTGACAATCTTCCTCTTGAAAGAGATTAACATTTGACAAAAAAGATGTATCAATCTCACAACTTTTGCATAATGAAAGAGCTTGTAGCGAATCAGGTGTCCAAATAAGATATATTATAGTGAAACATGTAATCGAAGAAGCGTTTTCTAACTTGGGTATTTTATTTTAATATCACGTACGGGTTAATTGAATATTTAAAGAGAAGATTATTGTGAATTTTCTCTTAGCTAATTTTATCTAATTATACTCGGAATGTACTTAATCAACTTGGAATGTCATATAAGGCAATTTCCACAGTGGGAGAATTCAACGAAATTCGGAAGGTATTTAAACGAAGGCGAAAACAATTTCTTGCAAATTTATTAGCTGGAAATTTTATCGAGGAAATTGGAATCACATATGGATGATATTTGTATATTTGAATCTATTAGTCATTCGCATGTCATACGTAATAATCAAATTATTGGTGCAAATTTATTTCTGAAAAGAAAAAAAATCAGAATCCTAAAAAAAACGAAACCCATGACGAAGAAATAACAAACTGGATAATGATGATGACATTCACAAAAAAAAAATACAATCGAAGATAAATTCAATGACACGTATATTTCTGAGTTACAAAAAAAGATGCCATATGATGAAATGTCAAGGTTACACCCAAAAGAAAATGCAAATAAGTAACATAAAGATTGTAGATGGCTAAACAAGTGTCATAAATTGCAGCTTTTTATCCTAGTTTAAATATCGATATACACAAAGCAATAACTAATACTCAATATTGCACGAGAATTCATATACCAAAGTCAGCATAAGTATTGGGTTGGTGCAAAAATAATGTCGTTTTCTCACATGTTACTATTTTTGCACCAACCTAATAATTAGCCTGGATATTTAGATATTTCTATAGGTTAAATTAGGTCGACAAACTCTCGAATTCTGGTGAGTAGAGAAAGGGTGACATGCGCTATTTTATCAACCGAAAAACAGAATTTTTTCTAAATAATTTATAACCTAAAATCATTTATAGTTACTTGACCAGGAGCTCCGAAGATTGCCATGACAAACTGCCTCTGAGCTGTTGGAGCTGATCAGGCCTTCTTTGAGTTGCTTCCAAGGATTATCAAAACTATTTTCGCATTTCAATCTCCCGCGAGCTCCTGATATTTTGTGAAGCTTATATACATCTTTACGTAAAGAAAAGAGAAAATCTTCCGAAAGATTATGACTGTTTGGGATGGGTTCAGACTTCTCGAGATTGGCTTTAAAGATTCATAATTACCAAATAAATTATTATCCAGTTATTGAAACCAATATTTTAAACCTCAACTTAATTCGGGAAATCATAGATTAATTTCAACCGAATTTCAGGATTCTGGAAACATTGTCTTGAGATTCTGTCAACTTCTCAATACTACTACGCTAATTGTAACATTTAAATATATTATTATTATTATTATTGTTATTATTATTATTATAATTATTATTATTATTATTATTATTATTATTATTATTATTATTATTATTGTATTTCGATTTCTGCTATGGACATACTGCTAAATCTGTGGTATGTTGTTATGGCTCCATTTCATGATTTGTTATTCTATTTCCGATATCATGACTAGCGTTACATGGACAAACTTCTTCTTAGTGTGTGGACTTTACTTATCAAAACTATTTTTTTTTTCTTAAGCTGGGATTTCCAGTGAATTTCAATGTGTTCTAGTGTTTCTTTTTTATCATTTCAAGCCCACATACTAATGCCTAATAATATTCTTGTTTACAGTTTCTACATGTTTTCTATCTCCATCTTCAGGTCTTTATACTTCGACAGATTTAATTGTTCCTTGTTTGCTAGACATATCAATTAGTACGTATATTTTTTTATTTTTATTTTTATTTCCGGGTTTTTGACAATTATGCCCGGCCTATTTTCTTCAATATTCCTGTCTTTAAAGATGGTGTAATCAAGAAGAAGAAGAAGAAATAATAATAATAATAATAATAATAATAATAATAATAATAATAATAATAATAATATTATGATTATTATTATGATTATTATTATTATTATTATTATTATTATTATTATTATTATTGATTCATTTTGCTGTTGTGGTTATTATTAATGAGTGAGTGAGAAGATAGCCGCCCAAGACAAGGACGATAATTTAAAAATATATGACCCAAAGTATCTACATTTGAATTAGTAGTCGTCTTGATTGCGTTTTCCATTAAAATTTAAAAGAAATAACGATCCCAAGAGTCATCTATGAAGTTCCGCCCATACCACTTCTCTTGAAACGATATGCATAGAGCATCAGACAATAGCGAAAGATCAAGAAAATAAATACAATTTTTTATTTATTTAAGGCAGAGATTAGTAGGAATCTCTTCAATGTCTCTATCCGGACATTTTCAAATCAACCCGAGTGTTTCAACTACAAATGGAATTACAGTACAACATTTTATTTTTTAAATATTTCCACTTAAAAACCCTTGTATGTTGATAGTTCCCCGAAGATCTGCAAATATATATTTACAATCTGCATTATTATATTTTTAAAGCATTTCACCCTAAGCAAGGCGGGAGTGCCACTAGCACACATGGGGGTAACGACGTGGAGACAAGAAAAACGGGGTGTGCTTGAAGAAATATAAAGAGATGGCCGGGGAAGTAAGTCAAGGCATCAGAAGATGTCTATTGATATTACATTTGAATATTTGAACATTATAGCTATCTGAGAAGCAAGCAAGAGGATAGGAGTTCCACAGACGAGAGGAGGCTGTTGGGTTAGAAGAGACGTCAGCATTTAATTTTTTTGACAGTGAAACGGTTTCCCCGAGATGGCAGCCTAGTAGCACGCTTAAATACATGAAGATGGCGAATCAGGTAAAGTAGCTCGTCGGGGCAGTTTCCGTGAAAATACTTATATAAATGACAGAGGGATCAAAAGCCCGTCGGTGAGAAAGGGAGTGTAGACGAGATGCCAGATCAGAAGCCATCACATTGCATATACGTCTCTGGATTCTATCATTATTATTATTATTATTATTATTATTATTATTATTATTATTATTATTATTGTTGTTGTTGTTGTTGTTGTTGTTACACTTTGCCTAATTTGCCGTATAATACGATACTTTACCAAAATTTACACGAGACAAAAGGTGTTTCTTCTTTGAAAATTATTGAATAAGCTAGTATAGGATATATTTGTTGAGAATGTAAGCTGTGTCGATAGGCACACTATTTTGTAACTTAGAAGGTGCATATCATTATTTTTCTTAAGCATGCCTAGTGCTCATATTATTATCGGAATAACTTTTGTGTGTAACTGATATCCTTGTCATTTCTATTTTCTGTTGCTCATAATATGAAAGCGTGTCACATTCTTTACCTGAGATGTCTTTATTTATCGCGATGATTATGTCTATGAGAGAGAAATTTGTTTTTGTTGTTTTGTTTCAATGTGATTATAGTCTTTATTATTTTTTAATCTAAACCATTGACATGTATAGTGCGGTGTGTATATACAGTGTAGTACCCGAGCACTGTCATTTTTTCATACAGTTGCACTAATGTAGCCTGATGATGAAGGATGAAATGATGACAATGGTGATAATGCTAGACGTGTTAATAAATCAGTTGTATTGCATTATTTGTCAAAAAACGACGTTCAATTTGGGTGATTATCTACAAAAGTGAAGGAAATGAAATAAGCTCCCATATAACAGCCCTAATTCAAACGTTAGTAACATCAGAGAACGACTTAATTTAGATCCTGCATCTGAAATTATTTGGTTTGTCTACACTGTTAAATACTCAAATAATCCGCGCATAGTATTAAACCAAAATGCTAAAGTTGTGCAACGTTTCCTCGTCTATGTTTTCCACTATAGCATATATATTTTTGACGATTAATATTTAAACTTGTCATAAATCAGATCGATACATTATAAAATATATTTAAAGCAGTGAAAACGAAAATTAAATACTGAAAAATGCAAGAGAAAATTATGATGTAGCGAACATCTTAGGTTGGAAATTCATCTCTTCGTTGAACAGAGTCGTTGGAAAAAAAATGCAAGATGAAAGAAAAAACTGCATGAAGGAAGCAAAAAAACTGCATGATGGAAGAAAAAACTGCATGACGGAAGAAAAACTTAATGATGGAAGAAAAAACTGCATGATGGAAGAAAAAACCTCATGATGGAAGGAAAAACTGCATGATGGAAGAAAAAACCTCATGATGGAAGGAAAAACTGCATGATGGAAGAAAAAACTGCATGATGGAAGAAAACACTGCATGATGGAAGAAAAACTTCATGATGGAAGAAAAAACTGCATGATGGAAGAAAAACTTCATGATGGAAGAAAAAACTGCATGACGGAAGAAAAACTTCATGATGGAAGAAAAAACTGCATGACGGAAGAAAAACTTCATGAAGGAAGAAAAAACTGCATGATGGAAGAAAAAACCTCATGATGGAAGGAAAAACTGCATGATGGAAGAAAAAACCTCATGATGGAAGAAAAAACTGAATGATGGAAGAAAAAACTGCATGATGGAAGGAAAAACTGCATGATGGAAGAAAAAACCTCATGATGGAAGAAAAAACTGCATGATGGAAGAAAAAACCTCATGATGGAAGGAAAAACTGCATGATGGAAGAAAAAACTGCATGATGGAAGAAAACACTGCATGATGGAAGAAAAAACTGCATGACGGAAGAAAAACTTCATGATGGAAGAAAAAACTGCATGATGGAAGAAAAAACCTCATGATGGAAGGAAAAACTGCATGAGGGAAGAAAAAACCTTATGATGGAAGGAAAACCTGCATGATGGAAGAAAAAACCTCATGATGGAAGAAAAAACTGCATGATGGAAGAAAACTGCATGATGGAAGAAAAAACTGCATGACGGAAGAAAAACTTCACGATGGAAGAAAAAACTGCATGATGGAAGAAAAAACCTCATGATGGAAGAAAAAACTGCATGATGGAAGAAAAACCTCATGATGGAAGAAAAAACTGCATGATGGAAAAAAAAACCTCATGATGGAAGAAAAAACTGCATGGTGGAAGAAAACACTGCATGATGGAAGAAAAAACTGCATGACGGAAGAAAAACTTCATGATGGAAGAAAAAACTGCATGATGGAAGAAAAAACCTCATGATGGAAGGAAAAACTGCATGATGGAAGAAAAAACCTCATGATGGAAGGAAAAACTGCATGATGGAAGAAAAAATCTCATGATGGAAGAAAAAACTGCATGATGGAAGAAAACTGCATGATGGAAGAAAAAACTGCATGACGGAAGAAAAACTTCATGATGGAAGAAAAAACTGCATGATGGAAGAAAAAACCTCATGATGGAAGGAAAAACTGCATGATGGAAGAAAAAACCTCATGATGGAAGAAAAAACTGCATGATGGAAGAAAACACTGCATGATGGAAGAAAAAACTGCATGATGGAAGAAAAAACTGCATGAAATAAAATAAGCTAATTTGAAAGGGCGTTTAATTATTAAAAGCTTAAGATTAAAATCTATAAATTCCAATGAAATACATTATTTCATTCATTTTTGATACAACCAAGGATATTCAAATTTCAAATCCGCGCATAAAATATATTTAAAAAGACTATTTCAAAAGATCAAATTTGCTCTATACAAGTCCCTTATCTGCAATAGAATGTTTACAGTTTAGGATAGAATTTTCAGATTTTATATTGACATAAGCAATTCAATTCAGTGAATGGAATTAAATGCTGTGGAAGACCTTTCACTCAATAGATATATTATGCATTATTTGTTTGGAGATTGAAATAAAAAATGATTTGAAAATCGATAACATTATAAATATTGGAGATATAAATTGTGTACGTAATTAAAATCTAAAATCATTAATTAAAGCTAGACTATATCTTTTCTGTATTAGTCTCCGTAAATAATTGAAGATAAATGGAGATTGCTTAAATAAATACATTTGCATAATCTGATTGGATAATGACTGAACAATGGAATGATAAAATAGCGCGTCTCAGTTGTTAGTTACCTCCTTACTATCATGAACTGATAAGTAGACCTAGGTAATTGTCTAAAGAAGAAAAAGTATACTATTGCAGTGACTTGTCTAATTGAGTATTGAGTACCATTATCACGACTGATTGTAGTACTCAATAGCTGGTGACAAGGATGATTCACTATATTTTTTATAATAATGGTGCGTGAAGATTCGTGTTTTCCCCAAGAACAACAACAACAAAATTCAGAAAATTTTATGAAGTCTAAAAGTAACAATAATACGTCTAATTTTTCTCATAGGAATCAGTAGTAAATGAACTTGACGTATTTAAATAAAACCCTGATAAAAAAAGGTTGCATTTGCAGTATACTACAGACGCTATGAGCATTTTAAAAAAAAGATCGTATAAGGTGGCCGGAAGATAAAAAATGAGCGTGCTTCCAAGAAACTTAGGAACCAGGGAATATGAAAAATACGTTAAGTACATCCTTCTGGAAAAAATGGAGTGAAAAGTACTTTGAAGAAATTATTAAGCTGTTAATTAAAATTTTCAGTGAACGCAGTTCATTTTTTAATAGATGCTGGGCATGATGAAATGTCAAGGTTACAAAAACTGACCAAAACTTGTAAAAAAAAATATGAAGATTATGCCGCTTATCGTAAACGGGGATGTGAAAAGTTCAAGTTAAACGAATAACATCCCACATATTTAAATGCTTGATCTCGTACCAGGGTGAACAGCAAATACAGATGAAGAAATCCGTTCTAGAAATGTGATATAGCTTGAACCGTACTGTAAATTGACCTGCAGTTTAAAATTGACGAAGAATAGTGAATTTACGATACGATAGAGCTAGAATTGAGGAAATTCTTGTATCACACATAAGTTCGGTTAATCCGAAAGCTTATGAGGAAAGAAAATATTATACAAAAGCAAATTCATATTACGGACACGGCGTAGTTCATTTGAAGAGGAATTGCCCTTTGAAGAACAAAACCTCTTTCGAATTTGGAAATGTGGGGCACCAGTGTTCACAAAACTTATAACCGTAAAAATAAATAGAAATAGAAGAAATATAAGGTTTCACCTAGACACAATCTGATTTGACTTTTATAAACAAATAATCGCGTGAAAGAATCAGTACACCAATATTAACATTACTAAAAAAGAATAGCTTGGAGCGTTACTGGGCACAAATTTAGATTTAAAGGTGAGTTCACAACAAGTGCCTTGTTTTATGGTAAATCGGTGAGGGCTAAAACAATCGTTATTAAAAGGATTTATTAGGTTGGTGCAAAAATAATGACGTAATAATGTCGTTTTTTGACGTTAAAATTACGTCAAAAAACGACATTATCACGTCATTATTTTTGAACCAACCTAATATAACTTGTTCGGAACAGATTGGAAGCGGTTGTTCAATTTTGAAGATATTTCCATAATCTCTTTACATAATAAAGGAAATGGATGTCCTATTAAATCTGAAAGGATACAAAATAATTGAAAAATCATTTTCCGAAAGTTTTTTTTTCCTGAAGTGGAGGATGCACAAAACATAACTCCGAGTTCTAGTTCATAGAAAATGTGCTACCAAATTTTAGATCAAAGATGAACATGCCTTTTTCAGCTTTGGATTCGATAATCAAGGAATTAGATCGATTGGTAAATATGTGAGTGATTTCTAAAGTGAATAATCGCTTGGGTCTCTCCGACCATAAACCTGAAAAATAAATACAGCAAAATCCGTGTATGTCCCGATTTTCGCAAAGTTAAATGGCGGAAAATAGTTTTCAAAGTTGGATTTTTCAGGCGCATATTTGCATATCTAAACTGTTTACAATCAATTCGCACAATGGATTATACAAGTTTATCTGATTATATTTCGGAAATAAAGCGGCATCGAGTATTCTTCTGCTGTTATAGGCAAAATATTCAGTGAACTAAATTTCGCGAAAGCCTACTTCGAAGATATTATAATAAAAAGTGATAAACGAGATCAGAATATTCCGCTCGTAAATGAGGTACTCTGAAATACGGGGCTTAAATCGAGTGAAGATAAATGCAAATTTTTCATGATGAAAATTAAATATTTGGGCTTAATCATGGACGAAAACTGTAAAAACTAGACTCAATAAACGTGACTTATTCATAAGCATTTTTATTTTTTGTAAATTATTGTAATCTTTTTATTCCGAACATGGATTTTGTTTGCGAACAACATTGAATAATCTTCTAAAAAAGAACTCTAAGTGGAATTGAAATGCCGAATGTTAAAAAGGATTCGAAAGAAATCTACCGTCAGGCATGTTTCTCTCAAATTTTGATCCAAAATTAGAAATAATCGTGGCTAACGACACTATTAACTACTGTATTGCTAGCGTAGTTTTGCATAACCACAAAGAAGGTTGTGTAAAAGCGGTAGCACATACATGAAGGACATAGTTATCGAAATAGAATATTATAACTAGAGGGGAAAAGATAATGCTATCCCGACACATACAACTAATCGACTACATCGGCGGAGGACGATTCTGTTGAATTATAATTATAAAATGATATTCCTGCCGCCAAAAGATGGTTTATTTAGACTCAAACATAAATTATGTGAGAATTTAGTACATAATTGCAGCACTAAGAGAGTGAAATTAAGAACAAACTCTACAATAGTGTACGTTATCTACGAGAGACACTAGATGAAATTAAAATAATAGCTCAGGTTGATATATTTATTAGAGAAAAATGAAGTAATATTGTGGAAATTGAAGGAGAAAAATACAACTCAAAAGCTGACGATGACAATATTTTCTCAGTGTTCGTTCTTTTCTTAATGCATGGTTAAAGAATGGTAATGCCTGCATCTCTTCGGAAAAAGGATATCACCAGTTATCTGTAGAATGAAATCACACATGTACGGCTATGCTTACTGTTTTACTATTGACAAAGACATAGAAAGATAGTTAAAAGTGCACCGATGTTGTGCCATTGCAACAAAATGACCACCAGTTCAATTCCATCCTTGGACAAAGATGCTAGAAATTACATATCGATTTCGAGAGAACGTTAAATGACGTCAACTTCTTAATCGTTGTCGACAGTTTTTCCAAGTGGCCAGAAATTTTAAATTACAAGCGTCCAACTTCTACAATTGCAATAAGTTTCTTGCCTGAGATATTTGTTAGAAACCAATTTCCGGATACTATTCTCTCGAACAACTCTACGCAATACATCGCTAAAGAGTTTGGAAGTTTTTGTAAAATCTTTACGATACAACATAGTAACTACCCACTAACATCCAAGATCATATTGGCAAGCATAACGTTTCGCCGATACATTCAAATGGACATTACACAAGACAATAGAGGTGAAACTAAGGATATGTTATTAAAGCTGTTTTTACGTGTATATCGGGTGACACCTAACCCAAACACTGTATCGGATATCGCAAGGAAAATTATATAAGTGCTTGACAAACTACTGTCGAATAAAATATGCCGAAAGCAAGAAAATTCTTATATCCAGAAATACTTCAAAACCGCCGAAAATGTATCTTTTCGAATTCAAAAAATGTAAAGGATGTCTTGGAAGATGGGGTATTCGAGAGACGTGTCAGAATATTATTATACATGATAAAAGGTTTTTATATGGGTGCATAGAACGTATCTAAATCAAACAAGAAAAAAAGATACTCGGACAAACAGAGCCTCCGAGAGGAGGAGCCGATGCTGGATCTGCGTGACGTCTTCGATGTACCTATGCTTCAGATAGATCTAGAAACCACACGCTCCAGCCTGCAGAAGTGTTGGATCATAACCACAACAAAAAAAGTATATCTTCCATAGTAAATCTCGAAAGGGGGAGATGCTGTGGCAAAAGCCTGTTACACTCCTTAATATCATGGACTGATGCATGCATTACAAATAGTCCTGAGTAAGTGTCTAGAGAAGAAAAAGGAAATAATACTATTGCAGTGGCATATCAAGCTGAGCGTTATCACGACTGACTGTCGAGTTAAGTGTTGGCTCTTGCCGGGCCCCACATCACAACTCTTGCAAATAGTACAAGATAGCACCTTTTTAATTAAACCTAATTATTTTTGCCATTTTGGAAATATAGCCAGTGCAGTGTACGTTCTGCTAGAAAAATATCAATATTCGAATGCAGCAAATTACTTGAAAATGTGTTTAGACTATATGTCGAGGGCATTCGTTACAGACAAAATGGTGCAATTTGTATTCAAAATTTCAATCAAATGCAAAATGTTCTGAGTAAAAGCCCAAGAATAAAAGAAAAGAAAATTATGTAGGAATTAAAAAGATTTTACAACTAAATAATCAAAAAAATATATGTTGATATCCCAACTTACACACAATTAAAATTGAATGTGAGAAGTTGCAATAATATTTGTAGAAATAAAACTATCTTTAATACAGTTATATGTAAATTTTAGTAAGAAAACAGTTGAAATGTTCTCGAAACAAATGAAATAAACATCCCGATGAAACTATATAGAAAATAATATGATGAATAAAAACATAAATACTGAAAGGTCTGCTGTTAAGATCCGCTGTTAAGATCTGCTGTAAATTGATCCTCAGTTAATAGTCAGGATACAATTGTGAAAACTCTTCGACAAGATAGTAATAACAACAAAAGCTACAAAAATGTAAACTTCGGTACTGCTGAAATTATTAAGAAATTGAAACAACATTATATGAATGAAACCTATATATAAACAGATACAACTGTGTAATATGAATAACAAACTAGGGTATTGGACAAAAGAACAGAGCTTGAACAAACAAAACATGTTATCAGAACAACCTGATACAAACCTACATAAGAAAAGTAAGATTATTTAGAGTAAATTCAGAGTGAATGCGAGTGTGCAAAGAGGATTGGATTGAATGAAATAACTCCGCAGAAAATATTGCATGAATAATTGAGCGTTTCCGATCATATTATTATTATCCAGTGGAAAAAATAATAAAGAAGTAAGAGAGACGAACATTTTGTTCGGAAAGTGAGTTGAACAGCTAAGATTAATTTTAAAACTTACCAAAACCCTACTTGTTCCCTCACAAAATATAAGACCGTCTCTGATAATTGCATAAAAGAAAAAGAAAATGTGCCATAAATAATGTTATATGTGAAAGCGGTCCTAATATGAAAGAGGAACAAAACTAAGATATTTAGATTGCACGGCAAAGGAAAAAAAAAACTCTTCAGTGTATGTTTGTTATAATCGCAGCTATAAACGGCAGAATCGAATGGAGTTGATTTTTAAATTAGCCAAATATTAAATACGATGAAAAGACAGAACTTGTGAAATCCCTGGGGTTGGTGATGGTGAGGCGGTAATATTTTCTCTTATTTACATCTCATTAAAAACTATTAAGCACGTAGGCGTCTGAAAGGAAGAACAATTTAGAATAATGAAGGGAATATGATCGTACTGTGGAGGCTTGCTATCACTTCATTTCTATTATTGATACTGTTAAAAATCAAATACTGATACTACTATCATTATTATTACTATTATTATTATTATTATTATTATTATTATTAGGAGCAGTAATAATGGCTTTTCTTTGTCGCTTCCTCTTTGATATTTCATCTTAATCTTTTTGATGTTTTGAGTGTCTTGTTTTTCTTGGTGGGGTTAACTATTCCAGCTCGGTCGATGTAATCTGCGTTATGACATCTCAGTGACATCTGACGCAAGTAAAAGACGACAGCTGCCCAAGAATGGTCGACAAAACATCGAATCTAACATCAAGTAAGCCATCAAACTGACCATTCAGGTAGAGGCGTCAGTTTTGTTTATCTTCAAACATCAAAATGAATATAAGATTCAACATTCCTGTTTTGCCAAAAAGAACATCACTAAAATATACACATATATTAATACATAACTAAGATTAGAAGTTTATTGAAATATTTATAATCAGAGTGAATGCAAGTGTGCCAAGGTGTTTGGATTGAATGAAAAAACACAGCAGAAGATATTACATGAATAATTTAGCGTTTCAGAGCATATTATAATTCTCCAGTGGGGAAAAATAATAAAGAATTAAGGGAGACGAACATTTTGTTAGAAAAGTATGTTGACCTGCTATGTAATATCTAATATTTAATATGGTAACGAATTCTGGACAATCTCTTCAGAGATTCAAAGTAATTCTAGCGACACAGATGAAGACTTAACGAGAGATACTGGGTTTACATTCAATGTAACATTGGAATTTAAAGGAAAATAGGAGCAAGAGATACACTTATAGTTACAATCAGAAAACGACAAGTAAAATATATATGAAGCATAATGATATAAGAACAAAGATACTTTGATTTACAGAGTACATAATTATGTCAACAGCATCACAAACACTGACTGGTTGATTGATTTGTTTATTAACTGACGGGCTTATGTATTTTTTACAGCTTATCAATTCTTTGTGGGTTATTTAATGATGAAACGTATATCGGATGGTAATAATTATTCTTTATTTGAGTAAATATTGTATTAATAATCTTTGGGAGATAAAAATGATTTTTCCGGTATAAGTTTTACGATTTAACCTGTACCTGGGGGGGGGGAGAAATATGGATCCATAATCTTCTCAAGGGAATCTAAAGCAATTTTCAGGAATTCGTATCAGAGGAAAACAGTGAGTAACATATCAAAGACGCATTTAGAAATAGATGAAATGGCCGAGACAAATCGGATGACAAATATCCCGAAATTATTACAATAATAAAAAGTCATGACATTAGGGAGAGCTATGATTGCCCACATCGTGAAAGACTAAGGCATATACAATAAGAAGAAAGCATCCATATTCGACGAAATATTGCATGCCATTGATTGTTATTTTTCGTAGTCGAATATCTATGAAAATAAAAACTTAATACCTGTCTCATTATATATGACTCTAAATTCCAAAGTAATTTGCCATTAATAATAAAAGAGATTTAGGAATATGAACAAGAAAAGACATGAAATAATTCAGTGTTAGAGAATCTTAGTTGAAATATTTGCAAGATATGATAATATAATAATACCATCTATCTATCTATCTATCTACCTATCTATCTATCTATCTATACTAAGGAAAATATAAATCCAGGGAGAGCTCAATGTAGACTACAGAGCATTATAATCATAATAAGAAGGCATATCATTTCATTATCCATTTCGTTCATAATTTCTTCTCCGGAGAAATGTTCGTTTTGATGAGGAACATATCGGGGTTCACGAAATAAAAAATATAAAAGAAATGGATAATTAAATTCTTATCATCACTTATATATATATATATATATATATATATATATATATATATATATATATATATATATATATATATTCGGTAGGTCTCCGTTTACATGAATACAGTAGTAAATACTGTATATTTGTATGCAATTGGAGATTTGTCTCCAGTTGTGCTGGTCAAACTCTCGGCTCCGAGCAGCGAGGATGCCCAGATGAGGCTATTTCGAAGGGCAGAGTCTCCTCTGCGGAAACAGCTACCCGACCCCGTTTTATACGGTGTTTACAGAGAATTGTTGACCGAGCCTTCGAGCTCGGTTATCCCACATTACATTCGGCTTTGTTCCACATCGGACCGCCTGGAGCGGCTGGTAGATATCCTGCAGTTGGAGATTCAAACTCAAACTGGGCAGAGAAGATCCCCAGAGCAGGCAATGTTGAAGGGCAGAGTTTCGTCTCCGGAAACAGTTACTCCATTTTATACGGGGTCCATGGGGAATTTTTGTCCGAACATATGGGCTCGGAAACCCCACATTAAATTCGGCCTTGTGCCATATTTGATCGCGTGGGGCGGTTGGTAAATATGCCACAGTTGGAGATTCATTGTGAAATTCACATGACTCATTTCTAGCAGTTGACTACTTATTCTACGCGCCAATGGTGAATGTTATATGTGTTGTTCGTGTCCTAAATATTCTCGACATGAGCAAACTTATGTTTAATTTTTGTATTCAATAACCTTCCCTATGTCATAATATATATATATATATATATATATATATATATATATATATATATATATATATATATATCATCGGATGACAGGGTCAAGAATAGTGCAATACTGAAGAAATGTATCAACATCACAGACATTGAAACCATTCTAGCAAAGATTCAACTTTGGTTCTCTGGTCATGTTGCGATAATGGATCAGTATAGGCTTTCACATAAGGTACTATATGGAAAACTACCAAACATCAAGAGTTCGCATAGAC
>OZ010571.1:137644988-137722488 GCA_963932145.1 Acanthosepion lycidas | reverse complement strand
GCGATTGATGATATGACATTTTATGCATATTTGATTTATGCAAGAAAAGTGCATTTTTTTCTAATTGTTATATCTCCTGGAATTAGCCTGAATTTACAGCTACCTAGCTAATAGAGTTGTATCTTTATAGTCAAATATTCAATGTGATGATTGATTTATTGATATATTTCTACAGCTTATCAACTCTTTGCGGTTGATTTAAAGTAAGAAAATGTATTTAGATTGGGAGAACGTTTAAGGGAAATAATAATCATAGAAATCTAACTAATTAACCCATAGCAACTTGCCTCCTCTAGCGGTCACCCATCTATGTACTGACCGGTTGCGACGTTACTTAACTTCGCTGAAACTTACGGGAAACGGTGTGAATGCGTGATATAGTCGTCAGCATTCCGTTGTAATCTCTTTTGAAAGATATATTAATTTTAAGAGCAGCGAAATGTTACCTATTCTCTAACTCCATATGTAGCCTCCTCTACTTACAAGAAATTGCACATTTTAAATCCGGCAAATATTAACTGTTTCTATACGAAAGAAATGAATTTTTTTTTTTGATTTTATCATCTAATAAGATTATTCATTGTCCATTCCTAAAATATCCAAACGCACTCTCCTTACACAAGAATTTATTTCTCATTCCCACATGGCGACTCCTAGAGTAAAGATCCGAAACGCGTTGTCTAAATAAGCCTGTCTAATTTATATCTTTATTTCCACTTTTAAATGAAATAAAATATTACTTAATTTTACTTTCACAGCGCTTTCGTACATCTTATGTACTAAAGGATAGAGCGTATTATACTACCATCAACAATATATGAGAGAAAAGAACATAGCCAAGCGCAAGTTGAATTAGCCTTGTAACGATTGGTGGGACAACGAGGCACATGAATGAAAGAACATAAATCTTTTCTCTGTGTGGAAATTCTGAGCTCTAACTTAGTTAACCTTTTCGCGCCTGATATTTACTTACTAGCTTTTTAAACTGTCTCTGATCTCTAATTTAAATTTCTTAGACGACATTTAAGACACAGCTGGTTATCGCTAACGTCAATTTCCGCCGAACTCAAAAAAAATATTGGTTTAAATTGTTTTGTTGATATCTACACGGGTTTTTGAAACAGGATTCTAGGCGATTTTGTCAATGAACTAAATCATTAGAAGAAATAAATAGATGTGATTTAATAAGCGTAATTATGTGTATCGTACAAAAGAGCTCAACTCGATGTTTATTCCCGATGTATATGTTACTTAAACATTCCAAACAAATCTAATATTGTATAATATATAATGTGATTAACTTACCTTTAAATTCTGTCTACATCTTTGAGATGAGGTATTATGATTACTTACAGTATTTATATTATTCGGACTGTTAGCCTCATCTTCATTGCCATATTCACAATGTTTCAGCCGTTGTACGTTCCGGCCTTTTCAGGTGATTTGAGTTCTTTCGAACCTTTATTTCGTCCGCCGGGGTAGATTGAGCTAGTTCCACTCGCCATGCCTCTTTCATTTCCCTTTAAATCAACTCTCCAAAGCCACAGAAATTTCCTCAGCCGACCAAGCATAGATATAAATACAATATGAGAACAAGTAATAAGGAGAGCTAGAGAGAAAAAAAAATGCAATGAATAACAACAAATATTGCAATATATGCTCTGGTAATAAATGAAATAATAATAACAGAAAAAATTGCAAAAAAATAGTAATGAAACATTAGGTTTATAAGTTCCAGCAATTCATACACAGATTTCCTCAAGGACACATGGGCCAATGGTTAAATGCGTTGGTTCGATCAAGTAACTAGACTCAAAGAATTGTGAGTTCAATACCAGACCACTGTCATAAAACAGACTTGGAGAGTTGAGAAAGGGATATAACTGAGGCACCCGGAAGAGACATGGCACATGGAACTAGAATAATCTACCTCGGTGCACGAAATAAGTGTTCCGTTCAAAATGCCAATCACTGAAGAAGGCCGAAATGCTGTGGATAGGTCAGTGAAATTGAGGATAACAGTTTACGTAATGTTAATTAGCTTTAATTACAGGTAAATGTGTTGAATTCTGACATATTTCTTAGCTGAGTCGCTTTTTTAAAAAACTGAATCGGAAATCATTGCTGGATTCTTGATAAATTTTAAATTCTAACAGATCTCTTTTAATTCTATTTACTTTTTATTACTGATAAACACTTCCATTTTTGGTCGAAATCTTTTCAGACTTGGACATATCTCCTGGGAAGTGTTGCTATTTAAACAATTATAATTGAATTATTATAGATAATAATTATTATAGACAATAGAATTAGAGAATTATTACCGATAATAATTATTATAGATAAAATTATTATAGATAATAGAATTATTATAGCAACAGAATATTTTCATTTCCGGACAACTTTTAAAACTTACATTGGTATTTACATAAATGGCATCGGCATTTCTCATGGGTTTTTTCATCTCTCTAACAAGTAATGTTTGTTGGTTGTTGTGTGATCAAAATTATTTTTCTTTCCACAATTAAATCGTTGAATCATATGATGAAAATGTACTAGCCAAATTAGCATATTTTGACCAGTTCTAAAGCTATAAACATTTAACGTTTATATGTGGCACATGGCCGAAAATGCAGAATACTCATTGAGGAACAAAATAAGTCTGTTATGATACCAATAAAAAGAAAAGAAAACATTATATATATTTTCTACACACGTAGCACACTCCTTCGTAGGTTCAATTGTCAATGAAACTTTGTGGACTTTGTGCATATGTCGATCATTATATCGCAAATAAAACATTACTACAATACAGATAAGATTAGATTTATCAACACATAGTACCAAATCGAACTACAAGGGAAGAGTGAGTATTCTAGAACCCATTATTACACAAATGAAACAATCCATATTAAGTGAAATATTTTCGCCTTATGTACCGGTATATAGATTTCAAAATAACACATTAACTATTTACAAATGATAAAATAATACACACAGAGAGAACACTATTTACATTATTCAGAATATTGTAGTCATCTTTGTTGCCATATTAATCAAGACATTGCAGTTGTTGTACGCTCCGATCTTCTTCAAGTTGTTGGAAGTTGGAACTGAACCCTTTATTTCCCTCGATGGGGAAGTCTGTTCTAGTTCCACGTGCCATGCCAATTATCACCTGTATATTCACCTATCCAAGATCAAAACTGCCTTTACCAGGTATTGAACTCACAACTCTTTGGTTCCTCTCACTGGATCTAACCAACACCTTTATCCACTATGCCATGTAAGGATATCTGAGTATGAATTTCTGGGACTTATAATTTTAATGTCTTCAGCAACCATTTTTACCAGTGTTCATAATGCAATTTTTGCTGTTATTATTATTGCATTTATTACCAGATCTTATATTGCAGACTGTAATATATCTTTGAAAATCATCAAAACACTATCAAAATACAAGGATCTTGAAAACAAACTTTCAAGATCTGGTACGAGAGTACATCAAAATTTTGCAGTTCTAGTCGGTACACTCGGATCGATTAATGTAATGAAAGTGTAATGAAAATTAATTTTGATAGTCACCGCAACGGTCGAATGTATTTGAAATAAGAAACAACAAAAGCGTCACAGTTTATATCCACAATATTGATACGGACGTGCAAAATTTTATTCGAAAATAGGGAAAAAGAAGACAAGAAATCAAAGGCAAATTCTCTGGAGCCCAATTTATCATTTAGATGTATGAACCAGGGAGTTTTTCTTTAGTTTATATTTCCAATGTATTTTTTTTTTTTTTTTTTTTTTTTACATTTCTGGACATTTTTCTGGTTTCGGGGGACAATTTGTAGATAAATCGTCCCGTGCCACATTCGACAGCATCGGCATTTTTCTTATTTCGGGGAGATATAGTGCCGCATATTCCCACGTTGACGGGTACCGCAATAGATATTTTTCACGCACAGATGACAGATAAATTAAATCGCTTATCACAAACAACATATCGGCTATACACTAAAATAAACTCGACACTTATTTAGCAATAAGAAAAATATAAGACACAGCATAAACGATAAAACAAATAAAAATGACAGAAATCTTAAATATAAAACACACAGGATCCAACATCGATAACATTTTATTCAATATACAAAGAAGCAAACTCAGTAAACTTGAAAACAAATAAAAAAACGCAACTCTACAAACGGAAGCTAAAAGTGCGATACGTTAAAAAAGTTAAAAGCAAAAGGACATGAGACGATGCAAAACACAAAACTCGAGTAAACAATGCAGATCATACAAACAGACTCAAATCTTTCAACACGTAAAATTCTCTTTAAAATACCTTACGAATGTAGAAACAGTAAAACTGATTGAACGGTAGTGTTAAAATTCTATCCTGTATGTTTTGTTGTCAGAAAAAGGGGCAAACCAGTACACAAATTACAAAATAGGGGTTCAAGAATTGAAATGTCTGAGAAGTGTTTTAACAAAAGAAGGGAAAAAGCAATTCCCAAATGTGAAGTATTGGGATGGCAATGATGTCTTACAGAAGTTAAACAAAATATCAGGAAACAGGACATTTTCATTACGAACAAAGAAAAGAGTACTGAACTGCTGTGAAATATCAGTTTTTCAATATGGAATTAATTGCTTGCCAGTCTCATTATAGATAAATTACAAACTTGATGCAACATAAATGTAGTTCTACAGAAGAATGCTGAGATTATGTGAACAATGAGGATGTTTTGCAGAAAATGGTAACGCAAATGATACTTATATTTGGAATCAGAAAGAGACAGTTAAAATTTTTAGGGCACACGATGAGAAAAGAAGGCTTGGAAAATGTGACACTCACAAAACATATTAAAGAAAAGAGAGACAATAGAAAAGAGCGGATAAGCTACCTAGCGAGCTTGTTTATATCGATGACAGAGCAGGGTTTAGGAGATGGCAAAGAGACCAAATTTACTAAGAGCTACAAACGAGAGAAACTTGTGAAGTGATGATCCTCATCTTTTTAAAGGTGCATGGCACAAAGAACAAAAGGAAGAACGAGAAAATGATTAGAAATGATGAAAATTTAAAAAGACTAATTAAAGATAGTATTCGTTCTTTTTCAACATATTTTGAAAACACACATAGACGTCCCTATATTTGACACCGAAAACATGTTAAAATTTCTGTACTTCGGGTTCAATGATTACAATTAATCTCATAAACCGATTTTAAATTACGTGGGAGTGAAAGATTTATTTAGATTAAAAGCAAAATACAAACATTTTTTTAATAAAAAAAAGAAAAAAATACGGCGGTTATAAGGTCAGCAGGCTTTGCTCTGACCAACCAATCAAATACGATCTACGTTAAATTTAAACTAAGCGAAGAAGCAAAATTAAATATTATTTTTATATATGTATCATGGCAGATAAGGACAGCCAGACAATAAACTAAAACAGTTATATACGTTTTGAATTTCCTACATAAAAAAAAAAAAATACTTGATAAATAAATAGCAACTTTAAGAAATTAGTAAATATTTTAAACATATAGAATTATTTGGTAAATTGATATGCAACTACTGAATAAAAATATCCATATGAGTTGTTAATAACACCAACCAATCAATGTAAAATGTCCAAAATACCAACGGAATACCAATACATTCTTTCAAAATATTACTAATACTACTTATATTAAATCCCAATCAATGTTACAAATAGAAAGATAAGCTGAATATGGTTCAGCGCTGTACAATTAAAATATAAAACAGAGTATAATTCCAGGAGTTTAATTAAATTATAAGGTAACATGTAAACTATGTTTACAATTTACTGTTAATTCATTTCCTTGATTTGATAAGGAATTTTCATTCAATCTGATAATTTCCAATTCCTCATGTCAGCACAGAATACAGGTTTTGTATACATATCTGCATGTCCTTGCTGTTTTTAAAACTATTCTTTACACCTTAGGAGTTTTATTAACATCTTTTAAAACTCCAAAATTATTTAGAAAGTGATGTATTATTTCTGTAACTACAAATGTTGAAGGAAAGATATGTTGATACAACCTAGTCTTGAAAGAATTCTTAGTACTATCAATATACAATTTTTCAACCGTCAGATTTTCTATTGTAGAGATAGTACAAAGTTAAACCAAAGATTTAGTTAAACATTTGTTTGACAATGGGTATTGGGCAGAATTCCTACATTTATTTTGGCGAATATCAGTAATAATATTTATGTTGCAACGTGCATTATGTTCCACATAATTAAATTGGCTTAAATGTTCTTATTGTGTAAATTTTGTAATCGTTTCAAGATTATTGGTGAATATATAACTGAGTTTTAATGTGTTTCTGTTAAATATTTTGCTAAGAGGGTTACTTTTAGGAAAACATTTATCAATCAATAGGAGGAACTTATGGGCTAACATAATATTGACTAATTGATCAAATGGGTGGGAGTGCCAAATAATCTGCCAATTTTCATTTCTATTCTTTGGACTTCTATCATAATATTTTCTAAATATACCTAATACGAATATTCAGAGAACTTAATCCCAATATTCTTTAAAACTTTATTATACACACCGCTATATTTATCAAACTTTCGGGACTGGGTAAACGGACACATCAAAAGACACCTTAAACGTATACATTCGATTGGGATAACAGAAGTAATTAATCGATTTAGAGGTTTTGATAACAAATCCATCTTGTCTTTTATCCAGTTTGATATTATGTAATTATTATAACGCATTGATACACATCGCCATACGAGCGCAATTATTTATCGATTTGGGCATGTTTTCCGTGTAACATCCTAAAATGTATAATATTGCTTTGTAATGAGCATTCTTTTAAATTAAATTTTACGAACGTTGGAATTGTACTCTATTCGTTCTCAACTTACGCATATATATATATATATATATATATATATATATATATATATATATATATATGTGTGTGTGTGTGTGTGTGTGTGTGTGTGTGTTTGTGTGTGTAAAATATATATACTGTATATGGAAAATGTTGTAATAGGAATAAATAATTCGTAAACTCTCAGTAAAGGCTTTATCTCCTTCATAATTTATATTTTCATAATATATATTTGATTACAAACTATACGTGTTCATGTAGACAGTTTAACTTTTGTGAGACATGGCTACTTTGTTTGTCCTCTAGAGTAGACTAAATTTTTACGCGTATAAGCCAACAACAAAACTATATTCTTTGGACATTTCGCAAATAAAGAAGTTATTATATTTACAGACATTTCATACAGAAGCAAAGTAAATGCTTTGTATGGACTTAAATGCAGCGAGTGAAAGGACGCAAAATAAACAGTATTATTTTTCAGTTAAATCAGTTGAAAAAAGTTTAGTAGAAAAACTGAGAATATTTTTGTTGTCGTTCAATACTGAAAGACTCACTGGATTTAGAGAAAAGAGTGAATAAATATAAGAACAGACGGACACTGAATTAGCATTACATGTCATCGCATAAAATGTTTTTTGAGGATGTAAAATTCGTCTGGTTGTAAACAAATGCCCTAGCGTTTGCAGATATCATAATTTCTTCACCAGCGCAACTAGCGTCATTTTACTTGACGACACGATAAAGAAAGCCGTGCTGTACAAAAGAATACATGGTATTACGTTCTTTTATTTCAGAAAAACGGCGGACACAATAAATGCGATAGAATTGCTTCTTCTTTTTTTTTTCATATTTTTTTCATTCACTTTCTTTTTTATCATTTTAATTCTATTCTTGAATTTCGTTTCCTTTTATTTATTTGTTTATTTATTTTTTCTTTATTACTTATGGTCAAAGCATTCATCTCAAATGTCTATGTAGTCTAGCGCATGACTCGTATAAGTTTTAAGTAAAGAGCCGCCAAAGTAACACAAAAGCGAGAATTTGTGTTTTGTTTAATTTTCTTCACTTTGCGTAACCAGTATTTAACTGCCAATGTAATAACAGAATAATTTTTTTTTAAATTGTGTAGTTATTTTCCTACATAATAATCGATGATTTAACTTAGTGCAGACAGTATATTATAAGAAAATATGAAAAGAAAACATTTCTTAGTCTCAAAGCAAACAAAATAAATTCTGAATGTTATAAACGCTTTTATAAAACGGGGCTTTATACTGCGAATAAAGGTCATTTTTGTCTGGGATGCGTTTTCTTCTACACTGACACAGTTGTTAACGTCTTATCCACTGATATTCTTTTCATATTAGATTTACTGTTGAAATGATAATGATGAATGCGATGTATGGCAGGCATGAAACAAGGGAGTTGCAATTGAAGATTATAAGGATAACTAGGGTAGAGAAAGACGGTTGAAATGAAGAGTGAATAATTGTTGTGTTCAGAGAAAAAACCGCGCGACGGTCTGTCTCATTATGTGTCACTTTGTTTGGAAAAAAATCCCTGTATATTTCAAACACGGGAGGAATGAGAGTGATTTAACTGTGTAAATAGCATGAGTGGGCGGCGAATTTCTGAACTGGAAAACTTATGGAACGGAGCTTATAACGGGTGAGCTATAAAAGAAATATTTATTCACCTATTTGGATTTCAATCATCATGGGCATTATTATATCCGTGATATAATAAGAGCGTAATTCACGGACGGAACATAATGGCCGAATGGGAAAAAATTGGCTAATCCGCTTTATTCAAGAGACTTTTATATCACTAAAACATACACAAAACTACATATACATATATACACATATCCCCATCGGGAGAATAATATATATCTTCATAGAAGAGCAGAGTGTAAAACGAAAAAATAGGGTCTTATATGAAATATAGAGCTACTGCTGTAACCGGAGAAATCATGTTTATGATTCAAGGATTCAAACGGCCTAGATACTTCTGTTGAGTCCCAGGCGAGGACATATTTCACGAACTGGAAACAGCAGGTCATGGGTTCTCCCTAACTGAGGAATGCGATCTGGTGTTTATTTCAATAACTAAGAAAGAAATATTCTAAAAGGAAACGGCATCATCGATTTGAATGCTTCAGGTGAAGAAGATGTAACCTCTGACCTAGCCATTTGGAGTTTACTAAAGAAAAGAAAGTTTTCATTTGACTGCTGAAAGTTAATTGAAATTTAACTTCCGTTATTGTCACTATATGGAGCAATGTCACTAAGCAGCCGTCACGTGATACATGTGACTTGTCTCCAGCAAAGGGAGATAATCACCTACCGTATCTCTGCAAGCCCATTGGAACATTTTCCATGGAAATGATAAACTAGAGATGGGCTTCCAGTTTTGTGGCTAAAGGAAAGAGTGTGTAGAATGGAAAAAAAATGCCATCCTCCACATAACGTCGTATGCGATTTTGAATCATATCCATTCTGAGAAATGAGCATAGGGAAGCCAAAAGCAGACATGTTACCAATACTTTAATCTTTCACTAATCTGTCTCTTTTAAAGGTAAAGAATGATAAAAGCTTCGCCTATTTCTTGGAGTGCTAGAATGAGGTAAGTATAAAGCTACGAACATTCATGCTTTAATATTCCAGAACGTTTTGTCTTTTTGTTCAAACTTACATTTTGCACATTTACTACTCATCAATGTTCTTATGCAGGCGCCATTTGCTCAAATTCGTTAAGATTATTGTAAACTTTGACCTTGCTTCTATGTTTTTTTTCCGCAGTATATATTAAATTCTCGAAACATCTCAACATCTCAAAAACATTAGGTCTCCATTTTTGTTCGTCAGTAAAAAATTCTTTGTTTTCTTTTTTTTCTACTTAATGCATAAATATTATTTATTTTCTCTCTCTATGTTATTCTTAAAATCCATCAGTAGAATTACATTTTTGACACAAAAAGTTTTCTATTTCTTTGAATATATTACTCGACATTCAATGTGATATAGAAAACTGTCAATTACATATCATCTAAACAGCTTTCTTTGTTTCGAATGAATATTTCAATATATTGCAATCGCATAGGGAGATCATTAGTCTTCTTATGCAGAACAAGCTTCAAACATATTAGGGACAGGTACACAGAATAATAATAATAATAATAATAATAATAATAATAATAATAATAATAATAATAATAATAATAATAATAATCTGTTTTGTCTGTGAAGTGATTACACAACATTCAATTCTGTATATGAAATTACATTACACAGCAACAAAGTAATATTTTCTTTGTTTCTAACGATGTTTACCTATCGCTTATTACTTGGTTTATTGTTCAAATGAAAGTTTTCCTATTCCTGTTCATCTTCAGATTTCTGTGACAAAGTTGGTGTCGTTTGTTAAATCGTTGTTTAATTTTTTTTCACTTTTCACTCAGACATTGTAACACATACGGATTCATTTAGCTAGTTTAAGTGAATGATGTTATGCCCACGAAAGATTAATCATGTAGGTGTTCTTGAAGTCTCAAGATCAGCTCTTTATACAGTTAAAAATAAGAAAAGAAAAAGACGCACACATGCTTTACTCCTCTTTCTCTCTGAGTGCTGTTATAGATTTCATTCTTTATATGCAAATAACATTATTCTCAATAATACAGGATTAAAACCGAGTCCAAAATTGAAAACATTTTTTCAGAATTCAACTGATATTCAAACTGCAAATATAAAAATGATTAACCACTATCACGAAAAATAATAAATGATTAGCGACAGAACAATTTAATCTGAGGTATTGAACGTTTGTTCGCAAATCAAATTACATTAAAATAAATAATACACATTACAATAGACTGTAATTTGAGAAAAGAAAATAACTGAATATAACAATAAATATAAACATTTTTATTGGTTATTTGCTTATAATATATTTAACACGTGCTGAGATTAAGTTTTTCATTTTTTATAGCTGTTATGAATCTATACGGGAAAAAATATTGCAGTTATTTAAAATTGTCATTGTATGTGATATATCGATATAATTTCGAAGCGAGGATTTGACGATACTACAATATAGACGTTATGCGAATGAAGAATATGAAGAAGAAAGAAAGAGGAGAGGAAATTATGAAAGAATGGACAAGGGAGAAAATAAAAAATAAAAATTAGTTAAGATGCAGAGATAAATGTCACAGTAATAGAATGAAAAACTAAACTAAAAAGAATAAATGAATGGAAATAGAAAAAAAAAAAACACTTTAAATTCAAGGAAAAATTAGACAATAAATTATTAGGGAAAAAAGTAAATGACAAAGCAGAAGATGGACAAGCGAGAAATGAAGTAAAGAAATACAAATCGAATGCGAAGAGTAAAACAAATGCAGCAGAAATAAAGAAAAAAATACCAAACGAAAATACGGAAAACAAAGAGGAGGACAGCAACAAAAAGAAAGAAGAGTGAAAATAGAAAATGTTACTAAGTTTGATGAAAAGGAAAGAAAATCCTCAAAATCAGTAGCAAGAAAAACTGAACACAACATTCTCGGTGTTCACTTCATTATTCCCATGTTCACTTTACGAAATGCTAAAAAGTCATTTTCACGTCATGACTACTTGAAAACATAGAACTTAATGACATGAAGCGAGTTAAAGTTTTTTCAAGTCGCTACTGTAGAATTCACATGCAGCTTATTGAATATATTTCTTTATCAAGACTTTTTTCTCCGCATAATGTTTCAAAAGGGATTTATATGCATCACTGAAACAAGTGGCTTACCAAAAAGAAGATTATCTTGAATAAGAAATAATGCTAGTATGAAAATATATCAGGATGAGGATACACACTGGCAGACAGCCAAACAACACGCATATCAGTATAAACAGTGTGTGTGTGTATATATACACACACATATATATATATATATATATATATATATATATACCGTTATAACTTTTTTCTTTGGAAGAGAGTGCCCGATATAGGAGAATGTTTAGAAAGACATAGGGTGTATTTTGGAATCAACACTAAACACGAATGAAAAATATTTAATAAATAAATACCTACTATTTATATATAAATAATTTATTAAGTATATATGTGTATGTGCGTATGAATGTGTCTGCATGTGTGCGTGTGTATGTGTGAGTGTGCGGTGCGTGTATGTGTGGGTAACAAGAAAATATCTACAAAATATCTGCAAAAGTTAGGGATATCAAAGAGAAGACTATGTATGTGCGTATGTGTGATTTTAATTAGTATACATACTGAAAAATCTTCATTAGTACTAAGACAACACGTGTGTGTTTTTGTGTTTGTATATGTGTGTGTATAGTCAGTGTCAAATATTTACTGAGGCGTCTTAGATGAATGTGCTCAAATCCGAGCGAAATGCTACGCATTTCTTATGGCTATTGGACGAGTTAGCACAATTCAATCTACTTCCAATATCACTGCATTTACCGAGCGTCAACAGCACAAGTCTCCAGACAGCATTCCTCAGGTTTGGAATTAAGAGTTATCCTTCTTCACACTTGGTTTCAAGGAAAGACGATTGAAAAACAGATTCGGCTCTCATATTTAATCCATATCTACGGGAAGAAGAAAAGTAATCGCACATTTCCCAGTGTATTTAGACAATAAATATGTAATAATGATGCGTGGAATATATATATATATATATATATATATATATATATATATATATATATCGGTGTGTGAGGGTGCGTGAATTTGCGTATATATGTATATACATGGAAATCAAACATTTTGTTCAAAAACATTTATTTTCGTCATTTTTGTGAAACAGTTTAATTGTTTGCAAATTAATACAGCGATAATTTTGAATAAAAAACCCTTAATCAATACAATAAATTCCAATATACAAATGCTATTGATCCATTCATTACATATATATTCATGCTCTTCGAAAGAAATGCGTATCATTACAAACATATTCACCTGTGTATACATTGACGCATACAAGCATTTATAGGTGTGTCCCGTTAAAACCGATTATGCAGACAAACAGAAATCAATTCGCAATAGATATTTCTCATTGATTTCTAAGAATGAAATTTAATGGGACCGAAGCCATTCTAAAAGGAGGAAATAAGTGCAGAATGATTTTCTTATGACATTTATTTCTTCCAGAATTTCGCAAATTACAGTTGGTCAATTGAATACCAACATACGAACTTCACGATAGTTATAAAATTCTCACTGTTTTTGATGTCAGAAGAATTTCTGGAAATCTGCCATTATTTTTTCCGATCCTATTGAATGATTTATTTTTAATCTGTGTGCCGTTGCCGAAAGATCTTTGATTCTCTTTTTAACTGTCGATCAGGCATTCGTTGAATTCTACGAAATAAAATGGTATTATTTACCACGTCGTTTCAAAATATCGGAAATAATGGCACTTTTTTTTTTGGTATTTTCTTGGTCTAAGTAACTTTTATACTCTAACATTTAACAGTGTTTTGATATTCAGTCGCTGATAAATCCGCCTCTTGACGTTTATACATCCGAGTGGAATTCTTAGACAGTTATCCTTCATTGTATATTTTAGAAAATTTCAGCAATCTCTTTCTGATTTTAATTAATAGTTTCGTTGTATTTACTTGAAAACTTCCTCATTAATCACATATTATAAATATGCAGAGGCGGATTTATGAAAAATGAGACCATGTGCTAGTTAACCTATGAAGGCCATAACTTGGGCCCTGAAGGAGGTAGACCCGGCATGCCTGCACAGGCAGTCCTTCATACAGGCTCAGAAAATTTTTGAGTAGTTAAAATATTACATGTTACTTGATCAATAATTATTTTCAACAAGTTTTGGACATTTTTTAATTATCGGGGCTCAAACTCAGATAAATTTTGCGGTAGTTATATAGTCAAATTTCACGTCTAGACTGTATGAACTTTTCAAACTGGAAATGCTATTATATATTGACCAAAGCGCCAACGCGACCAACAATGTCTTATACAGATCAGATGATGAAATATTAGGTTGGTGCAAAAATAAATGACGTAATAATGTCGTTTTTTGACGTATTTTAACGTCAAAAAACGACATTATTACGTCATTTATTTTTGCACCAACCTAATAGTTAAAAATGATGAAGAGGACACACATTATAGTCAATATCATAGAATTAAAACTAAAGATTATGTAACCTTAGAAGATTGACAAATCTTTTATTCTGAAACTTTATTGAAAATAACAATCTTAAATTTTAGTGACGATTGATGAAAGGGTTTATTGTTTACACACAACAATCAGATAATCAAACTGCCATGATTTAGTTTTACCATGTTAAGGATATTTAAATATCCTTAACATGGTAAAACTAAATCTTTATATTTACAGCATGCAATTTACATTTACAGCATGAAATTTAATGTCAAATCATTTTCCTTCTAGTTTCCCTGACTACAAAACTCATCAATCATTTCATCAAAATCAATAAATCGCAGTTTATCATTCTCTATATATCGTATTCGCAGACCAGAGAGACCCTCTTGTTACATGGTTGAACGAAGGTAACTTTTGATCCTTTTCCGCCTAGAAATTGATCTCTCTCGAGAACAGTTAGTTGCCAACAAACACAGGAAGAATCTGAAAATTGTTTCCAGATTTGGAAAGGCAAACTGGATTTTTCCTCTTTTATTATCTGGTACATGTCTTGATGGCTGAAACTCATTTTCTGTGTGAAGTCTGTTTGACATAGAAATGGGAATTAAAGATATCATCAACAAGATTGAGATGAACATACTTTGGATATTCTAGTCTTTTGATACCATGAAGAAGTTTTTCTGTCATTGCTTTCAGATAAGTTAAAAGTGAAAATAAATTGTCAGCAACACTTCCGTACTCACTAGTATCTCTCCAAATTTGGGAGATGAGCATCAATTACAAGGATAAATTTCGATATCTTTCACTAATGGATGTCGTGTCTCTGGAATGGGCCTCTTTTCCTGTCGGATAAAAGTTGCAGAGCTTTTGACGTGTTTCAAAACTGCCCACAATTTTGTAGAAACAGAGAAAAACAATTTCATTGATCACGCCAAAGAAATTCACAGCATCCAGTCAAGTACCAACTGTAGCTCTTTCAAACAGATTTAGTGAATGTCCAGTACAGGGAATAAATTTTGCAAACTTATCCTTTTCTTGAAATTTCAGTCGAACGCCATTGAGATTCTTCAGTTTAATAAATGTCAAAAATCTTCAACTAGTATTCCATGAAAGTCAGAAATAAATCTACCAATTACAGTTAGTTTATCAAAAGTTGGAAATATCTGGTGTTGAATCGAGGGATACATTAAATACAATGCTTCTTTGATATCTTTCACTATTTCTTCAAGAATCTTTTCAACATAAGCTAGGTAGCTTTTGCGCATATGGTTTTTGATATTTATTATAGGTGACCAGATCCTTTATGATCATAATGGTTTATGTGGGTTCTAAAGAAGGTATCAAATTTGGCAATCATTTCCAGCAAACCTCTCGAACCAATCTACATTCTGCCTTCAGTTAAATACATGCCTACAGTATTCCTCTTCTGCTCTGATTTACTCGTCAAGCTTTGTTTAAAGCATTTGAACACATTTTCTTCTTAAGTATATCAACATTGAGTCCGTATGACTTCTTGATTTTCCTCTCTTAATATTTTGAGGATGATAACAGTTACCAAATTCTGAAGAAATTTAGAGAAAGCTGAGAAAATTTTACACAAAACAGTAGACTTTTCTCTTTTGTTGGAGAAAATACTAGCCATTCCCGATTTCTCCATTTATTTTGAGTAAGAACTAGTTTTGTTTTGTAGGTTCTCTTCGAAGATGTGCAAGTTCCGTCCCAGTGTTAGCTTTCCAAAAGGTCATTTTCTAACCAGTACGAATTTTTACTGAATGTGGCCCCTAAAAATTACATCATGCTTGACAATAAAATCAGTAAAATAGCAAACACACATCTTTTATATTTCGTGGTGAAAACTGAAGCATCTCTGTCTGTGGATCTACTGGTACTAGTTACTAGCAACTGTTCCCGGGTACCAATGGGACTTTGGGTTACTAAATGTTTTTCCTGGGTAATAATGGTCCTAATAGGTACTGACAAATGTTCCAGGGTGCCAAGTAATGCATTTGAATCTTTAGCAACTGTTATTCAATTTGGTTGTTTTAAATATGCAAGGACAAATGTTGTGATTAGCTTTAAATGTTTGAGTATAACTTTGCGCTGAACGTCACTCAGTACATCGCTAAAAGATAGATATTTAGTAATTTTTCTAACATATATTCCTTATATTTTCCACACTTACACACACACGCGCATAATAGATTTGTGGAATATATACACCCTTACGATCACAAACAAAAATACACAAACCTATTTACTTTTACTCACAAACGATAAACCACCGGAATACGCAACTATAGCATGCATGCAAACACACACACACAAATATATATATATATATATATATATATATATATATATATATATATATATATATATATATATGTGTGTGAGTTTGAGCATATGTATGTATGTGCATATACACTGCGTGCCAAATTATTATTGAGATAACTTTTTTTCTAATATTTCAAAAATCGTCCAATCAATTCACATAAGATTTTCACACAAGTTTGGCAACACTGACCTGCGCAAGCGCCGAAATTTTAGTACTGATCTGCGCAATGTAAACAAACTGTCGCTATATTTGTCTTCAGCACGGTGATTTGACCGTGCAAAATTATTAGAAAAGTGTAAGAATTTAGTGAAAAGATGGGCCGTAAAAGCAGTTTAAGTAATACTGAAAAGAAAACTATCACCTAAGAACTCTCAAAAGATAAATCTACCCTAGAAATTTCTAAAATGATATGGAGGTGTAATAAAACAGTGAAAAAGTTCACCGCCGACCATATACAAGTACGCAAAAGGGCAGATAAAACCAAGCCGAGGGTTATTTCACGTTGTCTCATGTCACGACTTAAACGAGAGGCCACGAAGGACCCTGGACATATCAGTCAAGAGCTTTTCAGTCGCATTGGGGATCTACTGTGTCTAAAAGTACTCGGTGTCGGCATCTGAGGGAAATAGCAACAACAGTCAAACCTGTATAGACGCCTCCGCTGACAAGAAATCACATTCAAAATCGATTGAAATGGGCCGAGTACAATATGAAGATTAACTTCTCTAAAGTTTTGTTCACAGACGAAACTCGAGCAACACTTGATGGGCCAGATAGATAGTGCAAAGGCTGGGTAATGAACGGACAGAATCGCCATCGTCGTTTGAGACGCCAATAAGGCTGTGGAGGTATAATTATCTGGTGGTGGTATTATTGGAAAAAAAAATCAGTGGGCCAACGGAGAGTACCAGATGGCGTCAAAATGACTGCTGATGCATACATAGCGTTTAAGAAGAAGCATCTTGAACCGTGGATGAAAAGGCAAAGAGTTGACTTCAGAAGGGCCATTGTTTTTATGCAAGAGAATGCTCCCTCACATGCTGCTAACAAGACTACTGAATATTTGAAACAGTTAGGCTTCGATGGACCTCGAAAAATGAACTGGCCAGCAAATTCTCCTGATTTGAACCCAATCGAAAACCATTGGAGACTCATGAAGCGAAGACTGTACACCAACAAATGACAATTCAGGGGCAACGCTGAGTAATGCGAAGCAATTCTTGACATATCTCGCAGCAAATTACAGAAGATAACATCCTACAATTAACAAATTGTATGGACGGTCGACTTCTTCAAATAATTTCAAAACAGGGAAAGCACATTCCCTATTAATTTGTTTAAAACTGTGCCTTTTTTGTATCTGTTCTTATTTGTTTGATTATCTTATTCATTAGCTTATTTTGATCATAAACATTCACGTGCAACATTAATAAACTTTTTGTTTGCTCAATTCTGAGAATTTTACTAAACCTTTTCTAATAAGTTGGCACGATCGAATCACCGTGCTGATAACAAATATAGCGCCAGTTTATTTACATTGCGCAGATCAGTAGGAACATTTCAGAGATTGTGCAGGTCAGTGTTGCCAACATTGTGCGAAAAATTGTGTGAATTGATTGGGCGGTTTTTGAAACATTAGAAAAAAGTTATCTCGATAATAATTTGGCACGTAATGTATATATTGCTGACCTGTTTTTGGAATATATATATATATATATATATATATATATATATATATATATATATATATATATATATATATGTGTGGTGTGTGTGTGTATGTAGAGAGTGAGAGATAGAGAGAGAGAGTAGAGCAAATATAATTTATTCGAAAATTATAACATAAATATGTTATAAAATCATTTTATTTTATAATTTTTCAATAATTATATATATGTATATATACAGATAGATAGATAGATAAGTGTAAGGCTTGCTTCTTTGTTTTCTGATATCGCTTGAATTCATAGAGTATCTAAGCGGGCGTCTTGTTCAATTCACATTAAGTGAACAGCGTCTTTTCACCCACTGATAGAACTTTTGCACAAATTTACAACAATACAACTCATTGTACGCTAGTGTAATCGGAGTGATCTACTTGATTTTTTCAGATATAACGAATTTGCCTAGACCACAGGCAAATCCATTCGCGTAAACAAACGCTGAGTGGTCATGCACACACATATAGAAACAAACGCACACAAAAATGGAGAGAGGGAGATAGTGGAGAGAGGCACACTGGCACTTGTTTGAGAAAACCGCTCGAAAACTTGCTGTCTCTCGCATATAATCGCAAGCGTTAACATTCACCCGTGCTCACAGGCATACTCACTCACTCTTACCCTCTTCGTCCCCTTACCACCAAATAACATCGTCGCTCGAGCTCAGCAACAGGAAAACATCACACATTGCGGACTGCATTTATTACTGAAGGCTGCTAGCTACTAAACTTGCGATTTTCACCAAACCAACAATATTTTTAATATATTATGTTATGTGAAATGTTATACTGAATCATTCAAATTTCTATCTGGTATTGAATGACGAGCGTTTCTTGCTAAAAACTTCAATTTTTTTCACCATTTGCCGTCAAGTTATGCATATGGTGCAGCTTTTACATTCGTTACATCAGAAAAGTTTAAGTAACTCTACCTTATTTTGGGTTACTAATATGTGAAAAAGCTTAAGCTGAATCGACGGAGATATATTTTAATGCATTTCCACAGAATTTTGAAACATTATTTGACATAAGATGCCACCCCTGACTAACGGGGTCGTCTGCTTAAATACACCTAAACAAATTGGTAAATCTTGCACTGCAAGAAATGGTATTCACAGCAAACGTCGTTTGAAGCACATCTGTGGTTTCAACCATAAGCATCAATATATGTTCACTGTTCACTTATCGCTATTTGCATTAATAAAACAATCAGCCAAAATGGAGAAAGCAGATGCTTTTTTCCAATATCGCTACAACTATAAGTAATATACAAACGAAGGCAATACAAAGAATAAGGTACAGAGATTTAATAATCCAACATGAGTGTTTTTTTTTTTTTATTATGGAATAACTTATTTTACATATTGCTAACAGTAGTCTATTAAACGTTCCACGTAGAAGAGATAACTACATTACACGTTACCTCCAATGATTAGATACACCTTTCATGTGTATGAATCGGCTTCCCGATAAATATAGTTGAATTTTTTGACAATAATTTTGGCACGGTAAAATAACCTGGCAATGTAGATGAATCGATCATTTGTTGAGTGTTATCAATGTGTGGCTGGTGTTTTTGTGTGCATAAGAATAAGTATTAAAACATTATAAGCTCTTAAATATATGAAAGTTGTGAGATTAGAAATGTCACGATATTTATTTGATAAATTTTAATATTCTGTTATTTTGACATTTTAAACAGGTTGCATAAAGTATCTGGTGAATAAACGAGAAACTCCTTTAATAAATACGTAAAGATTTATACGCATGTGCAAACAGTGACAGCGACTAGTTGAAATCTTATGTGAAATCTACATTCTATTCTTTCATTTATGTGATTAATATCCGCAACTAAATTAAGTGCATTGACAAAGAAGTAAATTAAATTAAGAAAATTGCACCTAGTTAAAATAAGAAACATTGATTTTTTTTTTTACTGTTTATATTTATTTTTCACTTTCTTTTTTCTATTTACATTTTCTTGTATTTCTTTTTTTTTCATTTTATCTCTTGTCTTTCCTATTTTCATTTAATTTGTTCTTCTTTTAATTCTATTTTCATTTTTATTTTTATTTTTTTATTTATCATTTGTTTTCGTTTCATGTTTTCAATTTTTATTTCCGTTTTATTCTTTCTTTATATTTTTCTATTAGACATTTACATTTTTTTCTTTTTCTTTTATTATTCTCAATCTACTTATTCTTCATTTTGTTTTTTGTATTTTCATTTTTTTTTACCGTTTTCATTTAATTTTTATAATTTTTCTCTTGTATTTCGACTTTTTCACATTTTTTTGTTCTCTGTTCGCGCTTTCATTTTTTCTTTACCATTTGCTTTTTTCTTTTATTTTCCTTTTTTTTTTCTTTCTATTTTCCCTTTCCATTTTAGGTTAACCTTTTTCTTGTTTCCATTACTTTTTTTTTCTTGTTCTTCTTTCTCTATTGCCATGTACGGATTAAGATGTGTGTGCATATGTAGTTTATATATATATATATATATATATATATATATATATATATATATATATATATATATATATATATATATATATATATATATGCGCGCAAATGTGCCTAGTTAAAATGCGTGGTGTGTATCGAGGAATGCCTGACTTTGGATTAAATTAAGCGTAAGATAAGAAAATGAGTATATAGTTGTTGCTTCTCTATGCTAGCATATATCATTATTTTTCGTTGGAAATTAGTCGAATAATGTTATTAATGTTTTTCTTCACAAATCGACATTTGGTTGGTGAGTCCAGCTGTGGAATAAGATATACTTATATCTTCTCAGTCACCATAAATCTGATTAAATCTTTCTTTTCTCTCCTTCTAAACACACACGAGCGTTACGTTAAGGGAGACAAACACGTAGATCATGTAGGTGATTTTGCAGTTTTTGTTCATCCTATACCAAAGAGTCTGTTACTGTAGGATTTTATCAGACAAAATAAAGTTGAAGAACACCTACTCGTTTAACAACATGAAATATTCATTAGCCATTTCGACTCAATGAAAATTGCTACAGGTTTGATTTTGATTGTTACGAAGTTTAACCTAACACTGTGGTAGTGTAAAATTATTAAAAAGTTTAGTGCTCCTGCCTGGTTAGATAATACTAAGTAAAGTATATCTGTAGACATTTATCGCGGTTGTGATTTGAATGGTCGTATGTCTCCATGGGCCTGGCTATTTTAACATTACTAATACAGGTCTGACTACTTTAAAATTACTAATACATGCCTGACTATTTTAACATTACAAATACTAACAGATACGTACTTATCGAATATATTAACTTATCGGAAATTATGTAATCTGTACCTCAAATTGTACTCTCATTCACAATTAATTTCTAATTCGCGTACATTTTTTTAAGTAAAATATAGGTACATATAAGAAGATAGAAATAAAAATGCTATGAATTAAAGTTTATTAATCTGAATTTATGAAAATCCTTTTTAGAGTGGTTTGCCGCATGTTATACGTTTTTCTTCATATAATTATCAGTACTAAGAAATTGTCACTTCATATTCAACAAATATATCATAATTTTTAGTACTTCATCTTGAAAATTTTATTTATAATATATTCATAGTAAATGCATACAAATTTTATATTTCCAATTTTTTTAATAAATGGCAATTTCTGTATCTAAGTAACAAATTATCAGAAAAAAAAGAAATCAAAATATGTATTCCCAAAAAATTAATAGAGACAAATATTCAAATATGTATTTTTACTATCAGTTTATATTATAAAATGTATCTATTTATAACTCTCCATTTTTTGGACACTGCTGTAATAACTTAGTTAATCTGATACTTGACAAACAAAATAATTGCCCATTAGAAAAGATTTTAACAAAGTCTTAATTAATCAGTATCAATAAAAAAATCAATTTTTAATTAGCATTGTTAAACTGAAAAAAAAGTTTAACCGCACTAATCAAGTATTGTATGCACTAATCGAATTTTGGTATATAAAAATTTTAGTGCATTAATCTAATGCGGACTCACTTATTGTGCATTAGTCGAGGGTTCCTCTATATTCGTATATAAAGTAGAAATTACATGAATCATATCTTAGCTCGATTATCACTGAAGAGTGTTTCATAAAAGATATAACTTCAAGATCAGCATCAAAAATAGAATCTTTAACAAAACTCTCTGTAATGACAAGAATATCTGTCTTTAATAAAGGATCAAGCTGTTATGAGTTTCGGCCATTTCACTCATTCTGTACCCCATGGTCTCTTGGAAATTAATAGGAATACCAAAGTAAAGACTCAAAGCATTAGAAAGTAAGTGCCACAGTGTTTTTGTAGGAAACATTTACGTTTACCGTATCACATAATAGGCTGGGTGAAACACCATCAGTCGAGAAACTGTTCAGCTGAAAGACCTCATATCTACTGTCAAGTTGGAATGGTATGGCCACATCCCAATTTCTCCACTGCCATATTAAAAGTTATCAGTACCGACAAAAGATGAGAAGACTGACAAAACGAGAAAATGGAATGACAACTTCACTGAAATATAATTCCTAAGGACTCAGACTTTGTAATGAACACAATCTCAATATTTGGAAGGAAAAGTTCAAATACTCAACTGCGCAGCGACACTACGTCCAGAACATATGGCTGCTATGATAATAAAGAGAGGTGTTGATATAAATCTTGACTTTCGAGCAAATGAATTGTTAAGACATGATTACACATTATATATATTTTCCTGGTGATATTTTCATTTACCTTTTAATAACTATAAACGCTATGTTGCAAAGTTTATTACTGGTGTGAGATTATAGTAGACTTTCAAAAACGATGTCATTTGGCAAGCTAATGTTGTGTTTAACGCGCTGCAAATTGATTGCCTTAGTCGACGCGACGTACCAAATCTAATCGGCACATTTACGCCACTGACAATTATATTTCTTCTGATGAAAGCCGAAAGTTCAGTACCATATAAATAACAATAATGAAGTTTAGGATAAACAAATATTCTTGTCAAATTTTTGCTGAAATATATTATCGTCTGTGCCTGCTGGAAGCATTATTTTCCTCAACAAAATTTACGGAGGAGCGGGAGAAATGTTTTTCACCGGAAAAGACAAAAGCTTAACCTTATCAAACTGTTCTCCCTGAGATCAATGTGCCATATTTTATGTCTACTTCTGTGGTGTTCTTCCCTGAAAAAAATATTAGCAAATTTGAAGGATAAAAAGGCATCAAATGGTATCAAAAACGAATTAAATGTCCAGTATATTCCATTATATATTGTTTTCTGTGTCGAAAGTATTGTGCTGATCGCGTATTTACCATTTGTAAAGGATGTATTACGTGCATAGTGTCTTTGTTTCCAGGGTCCTCCCGTTCCTCCTATATATATTTTTCACCTTATCCGCTAATATTACAGAGTCTTGGTGTATTATATTGTTACATTATGTAACAAAATTTTCTGTTTTTCTGTTCAAGATAAGGTGTATATAAAGTTTTAATTAAAATTCTGAAAGAGATTTATATATCATTAACAAAAAAGACATATTCGTCATTAGAAATAGAAATATATTTTGTGCAACTATTATAATAATATAATAAAAAAAACAATTACAATTTCTCTTCTAATATCAGATATTATTTTCGACGAACTAATGCATAAAAATAATTTCTTCTCGCTACCGTTTCATGAATTAGACACACACTACGAGACAGACATAATCCCCGCTAGAATTTCGACAATGACACATACACACTATCTCTAGAAACTATTTATTTTCTTTAGATCTTCAGAAACATACAAGTAGAATATGTCTAGAAGATTAGATTATTTTATTTGAAATTATATTCGACATTCAACAGAAGTGCATGGAATCTACGACACTTTTTATTCATTTTTTATGTGTGTTATGTAAGCACTTGCAAGCAGAATTACAGCCTCATTTAAAATCCTATATTAGCATGAAATTTGAAAAAGACATTAAGCTAAAAGAGAAAACAGGGATAATTAAATGCTATATTGGCCCTGCTCTGGCATCTCGTCTACAGTCACTTTCTCACAGACGCGCCGTCACCTCTCTCTGTCTGTTTTACAAATACTTTCATGGCAATTGCCTCGAGGAGATGCATTCACTGGTTCCCAGACTTCATGAGTTCTAGCTAGCTGTGAGGCTGGCATCCTGCTCTCACCCTTTCATTGTCGAAACTCCTAAATGTAGCCGCCTCTTCTACTCCAATAGCGTCATGTCTCGCACCTCTCCCCTGTGGAACTCCCTTTTTTATTCCAGTTTCCCTGAGAGCTATAATCTCCATCTATTCAAATGTAATATCAATCGACATCTCCAATTGCCTTGATCTATCCACTACCCTTCTCCTCACCCTTTCTTCTATCACTCCTATCTGATCTTGCTCCGAATTTTCTGTAACCCCTTGCGTCCTAGTGGCTTTCCTCCTTGCTTGGGGTGAAACGCTTAAAAAAAAAATTATTGCAAATATATGTGTGTTCAACTTAAATTATGCGTTAGTGTTAACGAGAACATGCAATTTAAGAAGTCTATATGACTTGAGTAGATTTCTTGTCTTCACATCGATCAATCAGTTTCGTTATACGGAAGTGTCATTTCAGATATTTCCAAAACATAGATATAGCTGAACTCCACCCAAAGAATTATCCATTTAATATAATAACTATGATGTAAGTTGTAAAGATGTTAATTAATCTAAGATTCACTTAGGGTCTAAAGATAATGTATGGAATGAATACCTATGTTTTAAACCTATAGTAATCACATAGAAAAGGAGTCATCAGGATTGCTATAAATGCTGAAATATAAAGGCTAAACTTCAAAGATTTAAACTGCAAAGTTTGTAAATAAGCATATGTCTGATTTGTATCTCTGAAAATTTTCATCCAAAATATAAATATGTTTCTACGAACAAAACTATATTTACAGTGCACATTATATAGGTAATCTAATTTGCGTTTTAAGTTTGTTCATGGTTCTTTTATATATCCGCTTCATAACATTACTTGAAAGATGAGAACAGCATATTTGATGATGTTTTGCGACATCTGATCATTCTTGCTGATACTCAATATTGGCTATATTTCTGTTACAGTTAAAAGAAAGTCTGTTTTCGAAAATACTGAAATGAGTGATCTGTCGTTTTAAACGTATTATCATGTTTTGTTCATATAAAATTAAAAAAAAAACGAAATAAAACAAAATCAAAAATAGTAAATAAAGAAAATACAGCCTGAAAAAAATACAAATTTATCTTTCGTTTACAGTTTCCATGATATAACGCAGTATTTTTAAAAATTTTGGAATAGTATTGGTCTAATCATTTCAGAATAGAATAAATGTTGATTTCTACAAGGATATATAGATTTTTATACTAGTTGTTTTAGACAACGGCTATTATTCCTATTTCTATAAGATAGAGATTGATGTTCAACTTGTATAGTAAGGATCTAATATTTCCATTATTTTTACATGCGCAGGAGAAATATGACCCAAAGCAAATAATTATTTATTTGTACGTTTGTACAAAATGTGGCACAAGGCCTAAAATGGGGTTAGGGAAGGACGGTCTAGTCACAGACACGAACCCAAACATACCAACAATAATCCTATCACCAAAACAACACATTCACCCCTACCTTTCTTACTGCGTCCACCATAATACCTCAAATTCTCTATGAAATCCTAACTAGTCTCCATATCTACATTTCAAAGTCTGTGGGGGGAGGGGATAAAAGAACAATTTAAAAAAAACAATGATTATTTACAATATGATTTAACACTATTTACATAAAACAAAACAAAATAGGGTTAGTAATAAAAAAAAAACACAATCCCTAAATGTAGCAGAAACATCAGTTAACTGGACGAAATAATTGTGGGATTATAATATTATAAAAAACAAACACGCTCACAAGCACGCCCCCAAACACGCACTCATTTAGTCACAAATACGAAAAATCACACATACGAAAACGAAAGTCATCCCGCAACAACCAGAGAACTGACATAACTGACCCCTAACGAGGTAGGGGATGGGGAATTAAACAAAAGAAAAAATAGGGACAGAAATAAAAGGGGCCAATGAGCATGCATACCCTAGCTAAGTTAACCAGAAAACTGGAAACTAAATATTCAAAATAAAAAAAAAAAAAACTAAACTAGCCTAATATCGGGGCGGGTTGCCTCTGTTCAAACCTGTTAGGGCAAAATCCTGTACCTAACCGACATCCAAGTGTCACTCCAGGTCAGCCGCTTTTACTCTACATATTCGCGCAAGATTTATCCACCGAATTCTGATGAAGAGAATCGCCGCCTTTCAGCCCTGATCTTGACTTTAATCAGATGCCTAAAGTAAAAGATCAGTTGGGAAGAGGTGAACTTCTCGGCTCCATAGAATCCCTTCTGACGTGTCGACCAAATCACGACTCTCATAACTCTTAGCAATAGTGACTTACCCGAAGCCTTACCCGAAGAGAATATTTCTTGAGTTATAGTTGTATATATATATATATATATATATATATATATATATATATATTATATATATATATATATATATATATATATATATATATATATATATATATATATATATATATATATAAAAGTGAACATAGAAGTCAACACTTAGAGGCGACAGTCTGTTTCATGCTATATGCAATCGTCAGCCCATACATGCTGCTATTTTTCTCGGCTATTTATATATATATATATATATATATACGGGTTAGTGGTGCATTGTGGGTATTCTGTTATGGCGGTTATTTCAACGGAAGTCGTTTGTTTATCTATTTAGGTCAAATTGTATTGCTTGTTTTTATTTTTTTGTTTCTTATTTTATTTATTTCGGGGGATGGACTTTCGATATCATGCTCGATCAGAATGCCTTCAAGTCCGTCCCCGACTGTATTGAGTTTGGCGACCGGAAAATGCCGGTCATAGTGACCGGTAGGAAACCAACTTGCTGGAGGTGTGGAGATACTGGTCACCTTTCCTCCTCCTGCCCAGGGAAAAAGGCTCCTGGAGTTCCGGTCGTAGGCGACCAAAATCACCCTTTGTCCGAGAAGGTAAAGTCCGCGGCGCCTGTTGTGGGCCTAGCTGCGAGGCGGACCGGTGCGGAAAATCCCTCCGTTGGGTCCGTACCCACATTACCCCCTAAACCGACGCCTTCCACAAGTGTGGTTAAGGAGAAGAATGAGGGGTGAATGGTGCCTCGTAGTTAGGGGCAAAGGGAAGACAGCGGTTCCTCAGTCCCATCATGACTCCAGGGACAATAGCACCTACAGCCCCATTCCCTCTACCAAGCTCTGAGGGCGACGCCTCGGTGTCTTACGAAAAGAACGCAAGTGAAACCCAGAAAATGAATGAGCCGAGCTGGAAAAGAGTATTGGATCTGAAAAAATTGAAATAAAAATTGGAGTCCAAGCGGGTTAAAAATAAAAAGTCTCTGGGGGCACCGAGCCCCCTATCCTCTGCCCCGTCTTCTCCTTCATCATCTAAAAAGGTTTTCTCAAAACCACATCCGACAAAATCATTGACAAACTCTCCCGTGAAATCTCTTCTTTCTTCTAAACCTTCCCCTGTAAAGACACCTTCCGGCATGACACCATCAACCACTCCGAAAGATAGTCCCATGCAAACACCAGTTCAATCTCCTCAAAAAAAAAAAAAAAAGAAACAGAAGTCCAGACACTCATCCAGCTACTGATAAGAAAAAAAAGAAAAGTAAGCCACCATATCTCCCAGGTGAAGACGTCTGCCGGGTATCCCGGGAACAGGCTGAAAAGGGTCTTCAGGTAAACTAAAAACAAGAAGCCCTTAAAAAATTTGTGGAATTTCCGGCACATCAATGGTGTGGATGTGGAAGTGCCGGGAAATTTCAAAAATGCCAAAACTTTGTTGACGGTTGTTAGAACTGGCCCGGGTACGCGGGAGATTTGTGGCATGATAGAGGAGGCAAAGGAGTCCTTGAAAGTGGTGCCCCCAGCCGCAGTGCTTTTGGAGGAAAACATAGACACTTCAAAACAATGTAAACGGAGGGTCCCTCTTTTTATTTCCCCATCCCTTTATAGGGCTCTTAAGCTACATTATCCTGGGGACATTGGCGGCTTGGCCCAGGATTATATCCTAGATACTGAGATGATATCTGGTTCAATGGGGCAAGTTGTTGGTGTCCTCACTACAGCCATGTTCTATCCTGGAGGACAACTCTAATCGGCTTCACAATAGCACTCTGGTTAGCTACTTTGAATATCCGAGCCCTGAGGTCCGAGTCTCGCAGAGCAAGGCTCTCTCGTGACCTTCAGCGCCTCGGGGTGAATGTATGTTGTATACAAGAGACCCGTTTTTCTTCTCATGATCGTGAGGACATACTGTCTAAGGGGTTCTCCATTTATTCAGCATGTTTTGATGGTTGTTCGCGGGGTGTCTCTTGGCTAGTGAGCAGGTCTTTGAAGGCTGCTTGTACCCTTGTCTTCACGGATCCGGCGGGCAGACATTGCGTGCTGGATGTTACCATAAAGGATAAGGTTCTACATCTCATTGGGGTTTATGCGCCCAATACCCATTCCGAGCGGCCTGCTTTGTTTCGGCAGATCGCGGCGTTCTTGACGACGTCTCCTCGGGTAGTTTTAACGGGGGATGGAATGCCGTCCTTGACCCCGATATAGATCGTATAGGGCAAAAACAAGGTACTAACAACCCGGATGTGAAACCATTTCGGGACTTTATCGATGGGTTTGATCTTGTCGATAAGTTCCGGAATGAACACCCTCGGGAGGTAGCATGGACTTGGACAACTAGTGGCAACTCGGCTCCTGGGACACTTGCGAGCTACCTGGACCGAATCTTAGTTAGGAGAGTCGATGTAGGACTCTTAGGGTGTCCAAGTTTCCATTACACAGTTTATATGGATCATAGGCTTGTCCGGGTCCGTGTAAACTTAGATAATGATAAGGTTAGATTGGCTGGTTACTGGAAATTGAACTGTTCACTATTTAGTGAGCAGGATTTCCGGGACCAGCTGTACTAATGATACAAAGGGAATTGACGGGAGAAGTTGTGGGAAACGCCTGGTGGGGAAATTTAAAATCTAAAATTCGAACGTTTGCTGCCGATTTTAGTCCTCGACTCAATGTAGATAGATTAGCGGCGCAAACGGCTTTAGAAAGTAAAGTTGATCGGGCTGTGAAATCCCGGGTTAGTGGGGATATAGCTTTAGCTAAGGCAGAGTTGTCCTTGCTTATCAAGAAGGATCAAGCTCTGGTAGTTAGGGCTAGGCTAAAAAGAATGTCTTCTGAGGCAACGAATATGGCCGCTGAACTGCGTGCAGAGGAGAATCGAAACGCCTCTAGGTGACATATAGCGTGCGTCAAATTGCCGGATAAGCGAACTGTGACAACAAACGCAGGCATATGTGAGGTTTTTCGGGATTACTTTCAGGATCTTTTCACCAGGGAGCCCGGTCTGAGCTCTGCTCAGTTCGACGCCTATTTAGCTGAGTTTCCCTGCCTCAAGGCAGCTGAATTGGCTAGGTGCGAGGGTCCCATTACAGAGTCGCAAATCTGGGAAGCGCTGAAGCAGGTTTGCCTGGATAAGTCTCCAGGATTAGATGGTCTTCCCTTTGAAGTTTACTTGAGGTTGTCACACGTTTTTGTTCCTTTGCTGGAACTGATTTTCAACCACTGGATGAAGCAGGTGTCTTTACCGCAACGCTTCACCAGGGGTGTGATCAAGTTGCTGCGTAAGGACAAGGAGGGTGGGGATGGGTTAGGGAACTTTCGCCCTTTAACGATGTTAAATACTGACTAAAAGATTTTGGCGAAGATCTTAGCCAACCGTTTGCAGCTTGTCCTGTCTAGTCTGATTGGCCCTGAACAGACTTGTGCTGTGAAGGGTAGGACTATTCAGGATAACGTTCATATGGTACGCTTGATCTTAGAACAAGTCGAGAGTGAAGCCGCGCTGATTAATTTACATCAGTCCAAGGCCTTCGATAGGGTTGACCATCTATTTCTGGAGGCTGTCCTTTCGGCGGCCGGTTTCGGAGCCGACTTTCGCTCCTGGATCCGACTTTTGTATGCGACCTCCGGTGCGCTGGTGGAAGTGAATGGGGTAAGATCGAAGCCTTTCGTATTGTCTCGCTCCATTCGTCAAGGTTGTCCGCTCTCGCCTCTGCGTTACGTTTTTGCGTTGGAACCATTCCTTCGCAAGTTAAAGGCGAATCCGGTCCTGCGCGGAATTTCCCAGCATGGGGCTTCCACCTCAGCCAGATATTCTGCCTATGCTGACGACGTTTCGGTTCTTGTGTCAAGCAGAGCTGAGATTGACGAAGTCAGGAAAGAGATCAGTGGGTATGAGATGGTGACAGGGGTCAAGATCAACCGCGATAAGTCTGTGGGCTTACGGTTGGGTGCGTGGAAGGGAGATTCTCTTCCCGGACCATTCCTCTGGACGGATGGGCCGATCAAGATACTCGGCGTCTGGTTCGGTCCTGATCTCCAGTTGGAAATGAACTGGTCGGAAGTAAATGGAAGGCCAAGATCGCGGTTAATCTGTGGTCTCGGAGGATAATTTCCCTGAAGGGAAGGGCGGAAGTATGTGTTTCACACATCTATCCGATTCTCCTGTACCGACTCTCTGTGCTTCCACTCCCGTATGCCAGACTAATGTTATTAGTACGGACCTTGTTCTCTTGTGGAGAGACAAGGCCCCTATGGTATCTCGCGAGATCTGTTGCCTTCATCCTTCTGAGGGCGGTCTGGGTATGCCTAGCATTGAGATTCGTCAATATATGCTTCGCATTACCTTTCTAGACCGAATGTGTCGCGGATTGGATGAGGTGGACACCTTTTGGAAAGAAGACGTCCGAAAACATTTCCCATACCTGAGAAGTGTGCACTCGTGCGAGGAGGAGGCCGGCCGTAGACCTTCTACCGCGAATGTCGTCGTGCTTTGAAACTCTTCTTACGGACGTCGGATGGCCTCTCCGACGCCCAGGCGTTGTCTCGTAAGGCGTTGTATCGATTGTTAGTTAGTGGGTCCGTTCAAGATGATCTGATCGGCGAGCTCGGTTTTACGAAGCAGGAGGCTCGATCGATATGGCCTTGGGCGCCTGGGTTAAAATGTCTCAATAATGATGAGGAATCACTCACCTGGCTGATGATTCGTGGGGCCCTGTGGGTCGGAAAGAGACTTTCTTCAGCAGGCTTGGAGAAATATCCAAACTGTCGTCGCTGTGCTGGGGAAGTCGAGACCATCACGGCTTTTTTCAGTGCAAGTCGGTAGTGTCGTTGTGCGGGTTTGTTGAAGGCCTCATGGTTCGCATGCTGCAGGGAAAGTTTTTGTCCTGGAAGCCAGTTCTGTTTGTAGCAATGTGGTGCCGCAATTGACGAAGGCTGAACACTATGTGTTCTGTTGCTTACTAGGGATTATGAGAGTCGTGATTTGGAAGACGCGTCAGAAGGAATTCTATGATGGCGAGAGGTTCACCTCTTCCCAACTGATCTTGTTCTTTAAGCATCAGCTTAAAGTCAATATTAGGACGGAAATGCGGCGGCTCCCTTCATCAGAATATGTCAAAAGATGGGTAAATTTTGCGCGAATGTGTAGAGTGAAAGGGGCTGACCTAGAGTGGCACTTGGATGTCAGTTAGGTACAGGATTTTCTTCTAACATTGTTGAACAGAAGGCAACCCACCCAGATATTAGACTAGTCTAGGTTTTCTATTTTGAATCTTTAGTTTCCCATTTTCTGTTTAACTTAGATAGGGTATGCATGCTCATTGGTTCCTTTTATTTCTGTCCCTAATCTTTCTTTTGTTTAATTCCCCATCCCCTCCCTCGTTAGGTGGTCAGTGTTGTCAGTTCTCTGGTGGATGCGGGGTTCCTTTCGTTTTGTATGTGTGATTTTTCGTATTTGTTGTTGTGTATGAATGTGTGTGTGTGTGCCTATGTGAATGCTTGGAGGTATGAATGTTTTCCTGATTCTTTTCATAGTCCCGCATTGATTTCGTCCGGTTAACTGATGTTTCTGCCACATTTATGGTTTGTGGGGGTTTTTTTTTATTACTAACACATTGTTTATTTATTTTCTTGTAAATATTTAAATCATATTGTATATATTCATTTGGGGATCTTTTTAAAAATTGTTGTTTTATGCCCCTCCCCCCACGCAAAATATCTGTACATAAGGGGACTATTTAGGACTTCATAGAGAATCTGAGGTATTATGGTGGAAGCAGTAAGAAAGGTAGGAGTGAATGGGTTGTGTTGGTGATTGGGACGTTGTTGGTATGTTTGGGTGCGTGTCTGGGACTAGCTAAGTTTAGAATTAAGACAGAAGACCGTCCTTCCCCAACCCCTTTTAGGCCTTGTGCCACATTTTATACCATTGTATAAATAAATATCGTTCAGCACGAAGTCGGGCGACCGGCTGATCGGTTGAACTCTCTGCCTACGGGCGGGGAGGAACCCGAAGGAGGCTACGCCGAAGGGCGGAGTCTCTTTCGGTGTGGTAGACCGACCCTCAATCCGTTTATAAGGGTTCAAAGGGTATATTTTTGCCCAAGCCCACGGGCTCGGCAACCCCACGTTAAACCGGCCTTGTGCCACATGATGCCCTCGTGTGTGTGTGTGGGGGGGGTGACTAAATACCGTTCAGTCCGAATTCGGGCGACCGGCTGACCGGCTGATCGGTTGAACTCTCTGCCTTCGGGCGGGAAGGAACCCGAACGATGCTACGCCAAAGGGCGGGGTCTCTTTCGGGGAGGTAAACCGACCCTGAACCAGTTTATACGGGTTCAAAGGTAATATTTTTGGCCGAGCCCACGGGCTCGGAGATCCCACGTTAAACCGGCCGTGTGCCACATGAAGCCCTCGTGGGGAGGTGACTAAATACTGTTCAGCCAGAAGTGAGGTCCGTCAGAAGTATGTCAGTCAGCCAGAGCGAGTCAAACAGTCGAGTCAAAGGCAGTACGAAACAGAGTCGCGTTCAGACAATTACTACAACACATTGGAATAGTAATACTGGTTGAGACTACGTTGTTCTCCCTACTAAACTTGATTGTTCGTACTAACACTTTCTACTTCTCTGTATATATTCCTTTTTGTAGTATATCTGTGTTATTCCATATCCGTGCTCGAGTTCTTCTTTATTCGTTTTACCTTGGACCATCACCGTGGTACAAGGACGTGGACCATAACATACATACATACATATATATACATACACATATATATATACATACACACATACATATATATATATATATATATATATATATATATATATATATATATATATATATATTAAGGTAGAGAGAGAGAGAGAGGAAGAAAGAGAGAGAAGAGAAAATATAATAAAAGAAATATATTATTAACAGGATAAATGACTCCCCTTAATCTGCTTGATTTTTACTTTAGCTGAGTTGTTATAGAAAGCTTGTCCTTCTGTTCAAATTGTCTTCACTCAAAAAAATTGTAATGTTGTTATATCAAGATAAACTTATTAAATATATGAAAGTTTTGCATCGTACTGTCTCCGAATTAAGCTAAGCATATTTATCCTATCTACATAGTGAATATAACTATATTAGTGTAATGCGTCAAATCGTTTCATATTTGTCCGCGACATTTGCATTTAATGTTCGAATTCTGATGGCTGCTAAGATTTCAGTAAGACTTCTTAGACATCTTACTATATCTCTGAGATGAAGTATTATGATTAGTTGCATCATTTACATTATTCGAACTGATATCCTCATCTTTATTGCCATATCCAAGGACACATGGCCCAGTGGATAAAGACGTTGGTTCGATCCAGTGACTAGAAACAAAAAGTTGTAAGTTCAATACCAGTCCACATGAGTTGGTAAATCAAACTTGGAGAGTTGAGTTATAGCAAAATAACTGAGAAATCCCGAAGAGACATGGCCTGTGGACCTAGAACAATCCACTCCACTGGACGAAATAAAGGGTTCGGTTCAAAATTCCAATCACCTGAAGAAGGCCTGAGAGTACAACGGTCGAAACTTTTTGAATAGGGCAATGAAGGTCAGGATAACAGTCCGAATAATGTAAACAATGTAAGTGACATTTTAGACGATTAACGCTTTGCACTCCACCGATATTTAATTAAATTTATTTTTTGTGTTGCAATTAATTTATCATGTAACTTTAGCATGTATTATTTTGCAACTGAAGCGAAAAATTATATTTTAGAGTAAATCGCACATTTTTTTTAAATGTTATATATTTTCGATAGGGAACGCTCTACTTTTTTTTTTCATTTAATTGGAAAATCTGATGAATTGTTGAAAAATGCTTTGAAATCCTTTTCTCTTTAAATGTTTATGGTTTTGAAATCAGAGTAGTCCGTATCTTATACTAGTTACAAGCCATTTTGCTACTTGACTCATAGATGATCAGCAGGAAAAGTGGAATCATACCATTCCTAAGTATATTACTTCTAAAAGAAGGTAACTATCTGTAATTTAAAATCTTCTCACCGATCTCATTATCCGTGTCAATAGCTGTCATGCTACCCGCATATCCGAAATTGAGTTTGCAGATTCCAAAATGACATTCGGAATTATTTGTTTATAAACATTTTGAATTTTACTCATGAGATTTATTGTTATATTGTTAAAATATTTTATGTAGCTTGATTATTATTAGGTTGGTGCAAAAATAATGTCGTTTTCTCACATATGTTACTATGTGAGAAAACGACATTATTTTTGCACCAACCTAATATATATTCTCTGAAGTTGTTATCTCGTGGTTGGTCGATGGTTCTTCCACTAATATAGTTTTCTGCTTAATGTCGTATTGATTTGAAAAGGTGTGTTTTCACTGTTGTTATTGCATGTCAAGGGGACCAATTCGGTTGCTTAATTACGGCCATTTTCACAGTTTTATTGGTCCCAATGTATTAGAGCTATAAGTATTCTACTTCTTGTTGAAAATCAAATCGGATATTTTCTCATCATCAGAAAAGTATCGTCGTACGGTATTACAGAACGTAACGAATATCGTCTGAATTTACTTCTTTTAATAACTTTAGTAAGAATATTCTACTAATTACTTGTCAGCAAAAGCGAGATTGAATGTATGTAAGAGAAGATACTTTCAACTTTCTCGCACAAACCTACCAGTTTCCGGCACGGGTGTTCAATGCGAAGCAAATATAGTCCCTGGAATTTTGAAGGGGAATCAGATTTTATGAGTAAATTCATCACCTTTTCCATAATTGATAATTAGTCAATTATATTCACCAATTAAAAATTGAATAAAATGTTACTAAAACTCAAAATTGAGCTCCTTTACAAAAATTACAAAATAGTAAAGCACACAAACATTTATCATCCTGATACCTGGGCCAATTAAACTCAATTCTATTGAATTTACTTTGTTTCTTTTTTTTCTCTCTTCTGGTGAGGAATGTCACACGTTGTAGAATCTTCTGAACCGCAAGATCTCGGCCACTTCTGACTGCTAACACTTTACATAGGACACATTCTGTGTGGATGTAGCCAGGTGCAACCTTGAAGATATATTCACCTCTTAAAATTAAAATATTCCGTCTAATGTCTTGCGTCATTAACCATGCCACCTTTTTTTATATCGTATATAAAAATATTTTTTCAGCCACTCGTGGGCGTCGTATTTACGTTGGGAGGTGTTCCCTTCGAAATACATAAAATAAATGCATATATTCATTATTAATGATAAAATATTCCATTTCTAAAACCAGTTAAATTTATTTTCCTTCATTGCTGACTCATAATTATATATTGTTGGGAAGATATTTAACTTAGATTAAATAAAAAGAACAATAAACTGCAATGCTATCATCTACCTATCTACCGGCTGCAAATAGTACATTCACATGAATTCTACGGAACTTTCTTTGGTTTTATATAACTGAAAATAGTGCTGATCTTATGAATCACATTAAGGCATTGTAAAATAACATTAGATGATATGTATGTCTTAAAATGCACATGTTTCAGTTTCTTCTCAATTGTTTTTAACAGATCTTGCTGTAAACTGAGCGCGCTAAGAGTATTCCTTCAATTAATATGTAGTATTGAATAAAAGTATTTATATTATGGAAACACAAAGAAGTTTTTAAAATGATAGACAATTTCAACGTAAAAATGTAAGTTCTTTTTTTTTTGTTTTGGGTAAGAAATAACTTTGTTTCCACAGTAGCTCGTGTAGGGAGACAGATTTTAAAAGTTTCAGAATATTTAAACTTTCAACAAATTACTTTATAAAGAGTTCAATAAAGAGTTCAATAAAACTGCTGTTCCATTTTAAAAATAAAAAAATGACATAATCAGAGAAGTAACGTAATTGATTTTCTATAAACACCGATCATTTAGTAATTTTTGCAAATCTATTAACTGTATCAGTAGATTATTTCGTTTAGGTTTGACTAAAGTTTGCTGATTCCATTTCATTCTTGAATGAACGAAGAAAGACAGTCAAAGCTCTCATGTTTTTCAATTTTTCTTAGCCTGTTTCATGTAAATAATTAGATAACTGCAAAGAAAAGCGTTTTAAATCAATTTAAAAAAATGAATAATCTTTCTTAAAGTTTTTTTTTATTTTATTATTATTTTAGATTTAATCTCAAGCTGATAGGTTGAATTTAATATTTTCAATAAGGAGAATACGTTGTGGCATTTCAAAATAAGTTTAAACTGATTGGGATTATTTTTTAATCGCTAAAACTGACAGATTTAGCAATATTTACAAATCACTCAGCACAGCGTATTTGACTGTATTAAAAGAATATTTCAAATATAAAGTATACTTTTCTGCAATTGTATTTGAGAAATACATATTAGCTGATTTAAAGTATAATTACTTTAGTTTGAAACAAATAAAACTTACTTTTCGTTTAAAATATCCCAGAAAATGAAGTTTTATTCTAAATGTGTGATTTTTATGGGGTGCTGACAACTATTTCGATAGAATTATGTTTTAGAATATTTTTTTACGTAGGATCTATCTGTAAAAAATATTTGACGCATATAGCATTAGAGCTTTTTTTTTCATATAATTTTATAATTATATTCTTATCGTAAAAATTGGGGAGGATATTCTCATTATGCTAATGCTTTATTGAACTTTGAATATTTTGACTTCTTATTTACTATAGATACTGCTCTTATTTCTTGATATCTTGTATCTACGTCTGTAAAAAGTCGGTACGTTTATACACACATTCAAATACATTTAAAATGCATTTTAAAATAGTGAGGGTCGCTATATTGTATTAAGTTTTCCTTTTAGTATAAGTAAATATAGTTTTACTCACTAACAATATAACTTAACTTAAGTTTATTATAGAATTTTAAACTATAACTTTTAACTTTTTTATAAATTATTCCAGTTATTTATTTAAATGAAAAAAAATTTCATGTAAAATATTATTCCTTGAATATTTTTGAAGGCAATCTCGTCCATATTATAGCGTATTTATTAAGATAAAAATAAAACATTTTCTAAATAAATAATGTCTTAATTTTGTTGCAAATTTCACTTTACAATTCAGAATATAATTGCTGTAGCGGGAATCCCGTTCTTGCCAAACAAACAATAATAAATTATTGATCCAAGTTCTTTAATAACTTAAACCATGCTTAAAACCAATATAAATATTAAGCCTAAAAAAAAAATTAATTTCTCGGAATTTCATAAAATTAAATTAATAACAGATGGATAAATATTCTTCCCAAAATTTTCGAACAAAGAAAACTTTTCTAAAATAATTTAAAGGAATTCCAAGTATCCGATGAAAGTGTGTCCACTCAAAAATGAAAAAAAAAAAAAGAGGAAAAATTCCCCGTAAACAAATTAAATAGTGTTCACATCATTGTGATTGGCTACTGGTCAACCTACAATCAAATGCGTGATAACGGGGTATATTTTATAAAAGTGAGTGTCTACAAGCATTTTTTAGAGGGCGTATCAGAGTCCGATCATCTGACGGGGTCGACTTGGTGAGGTGAGTATGATATTTGAAAGACACGAAACTGCCCAATGATCTAAATCAGAACATCACTGACGACACCCTCTAGCGCTAAAAGAGCGTATATTCAAAGTGTATAATTCCTGAAAGATTCATTATATTCTGACAAATAATTTATTTTAGTAAGAAAATCCAAATCAATGTGATTTTCACTGAAAAATACACTTAAATTTCCTGTAGATATACCATCTGACGCAAGAAAAAATAACATTTTAAAGATTCTAAAAAGGAATAGAAATATAATGTAATACTTAAAAATTTATTTGGTCTTTCCTCTTAATAATAATAAAAATGTTGACATTTTTTTTGTTTAGATTAAGTGCGGAACATTTTTTTATCATGCATGCTCATTTTTTGCAAGTCTTTTGAGGTACCTATATATAATAATTAATTGATTTTTGTGCGATATCATATGTAATAGCGTTATGATGTGTTTCGTTTGATAGTTTTCGAATAACTAAGTTGGGTTGTGATGTAATCTTGCATTATTATCTTTTATACACCAAATGCGGATTATCGTAAGAAATTTGTCACTGTAAGGTTAACGTTAAGATAATTTGCTTTGTTAAACCACTAGAAATCATATGTTAGGCTTTGTTGAAAATTATTTAAAGTTCTTTTATTGTTTTGTATTAAAAGGATCTTCATATAGATCCTAAGTGATATTATTAGTTTCCAAATCTTTATACTCGACTTTCAAACCTCTTACTAAGTTGAAAAATTCTAGTAGGTATTCACTACATACAGTTATTTAAGAACTTGAAGCATAGTATTTCTAATATAATACAGAAAATTTCAACATAATTCTTTTTTTTAATTTAATATTAGTAATTAGAAGATGACTTTATAAATACTGGCTATGTATTTTGTTGTATCCTTAAAGAGGTTACAATCAGACAAAAGTGGTACTCGCATAAGGGACAGTAAAACGCGCGTAGATTAAATAAGAGATTTTTAATGTAAAAGAGAATACACTACTGAAAGACAGGGAATCTGGAGGCAACGATATCTACCATCCGCCATACGCGGTCAAATATGGCACAAGGCCGAATTTAACATGAAGTATACGAGCCCGTAAGATCGGCAAAAAATTCTCCGCATAAGACGGGGTCGTGTAGCTGTCTACCACTCCAGACGAGACCGTCATTTGGCATAGCCTCGTCTGGGCTCCTCAGAGAGTTCGACTACCTCAGCTGGAGACGAATCTTCAACAGATTCCTGAAGAAAGTTTATTTACCTTAACTCCCCGCGGGGCAGTATGTGGCACAAGGCCGTTTTTAATGCGGGGTTAAAACCGAGCCAGTGGGATCGCGCAAATATTCCTCGTAGACCCCGTTAAAACAGTGTCGGGTAGCTGTCTAGCACCCCAAACGAGTTTCTGTCCGAAGGAAGAGAGTTCGAATAGCACAGCTGGAGACGAATCCCCAAATGATTCCCGAAGGAAGGTAATATACCTCACCTCCCCGCGTGGCAGGATGCGGCACAAGTCTGTTTTTAATGCAAAAATTCCCCGCAGATCTGTCTATCAGCCCAGACGAATCTCCAACTGATTCCCGAAGGAAGTCTCCATGTATATTATGTGCTCACTATATAGATAGCTACTCCATAGACAGTTCACATAGACCACAGTGAGTTTGGGATATTCCATTATAACATATTTTACCTGTGCTTACCACATTTATGGCATTAGAATTATGCTTTTTACTATTATTACCTTCGAGATGTGCAGATATACAGATTACTCCTAATGTCTCTCTCCATGAAAAAGCAAAGAGAATTTTAGGCTTTTGCATACTGTTTTAATTAAAAAATATATTTCATTATATCTAATTTGCAAAATCTGATTTCTTTGGAAAATTTTACAAACAAGATCTATATACTGGTGAGTAAAAATCTAATGAAAATCGTGTGAATGGCAGCATCTTTTCGCAACCGATATTATCTGCAAACCAACATCTCCTGGAAGCAAAATTATATTTAGACTCGGTTAATGGATGAACACATATTTTCCTATTTTCAGTGAACCTTATTTGAAATAATTACACCACGTCCGTTAAAATGTTATGCTTATCACACAAAATGAAAAACAAACATATTTTTTTTTATTAAATAATGGACCGAGCGAAGCAAGCAGAAACCTCATGGAGGTCAATAATAAAATGTGTCATACGAGGAATTTGAGAATGAAACTTGATCCCAAAATGTAAATAACCGACAGAAAAATGTGACATATTTTGGAGACTTTAAGGTGACAGGGACATTAAGGTACCTGTAACGAAAAACTTTCTTGACGTAGTTATGTATTTCGGAGACTGGAGTGGGACGCATTTTTTTTGGGTTCGCTGTTCATAATTACTGAGAGTACGCTGTAAGTAATCAGGTACAATATAAGTGATTATGCTTTAGTTTTTTGTTGTTTTTAACTGCATCACGTGAGTCTTGATGGAACAAAGTACAAACTACAATCAAACTTGTTTTTCTTGAACATTTCATTGAAATAAAAAATTATTAACAGCTAAAGCAACAAGTCAAAATTTAAACTGTTATAATATTAGATAATGTTAATTGGTTACAAGGTTTTCCTTGTCTATCATATTCAAAAAAAACCTTTATAAAGAAAGATTGCTTTTCAAATGCGTGTATTATATATATATGTATATATATATATATATATAAATATATATATATATATATATATATATATATATATATATATATATATATATATATATATATGAGATAACTACATATATTTTTATATATCAAGAACAGTATTGAGAAATTATATGACAAAGTGGGAAAAGTTTAATTGTGACGCGTTTTGTCCCAAAACAGCAATGTCCCAATTGAAAAAAATCTAAATCTCCTAAAAGGCTTTTAACACATCAAAGAAAAAGCTCTTTGACAACAGTTAAAATAATAAAAAAATCTGCCCTCCCGTTACTAATCAAGTCTACTTCACATTTAATAATGAGTGTTACAAACAAAAATTAGGATTACCAATGAATCGCATCTCAGTGGATTGATGGTACTTAGAATTTCTCGAATCCGTCCCTCTTCAAATAATTTTACCCATACAATCTTCATACTTCCGTTATATTGATTATATATCCTCGTGATATTGATTTACTTGACCTCGGAGATCAACTAAACAAAGTCGAAAACACAATACAATTCACATACGAAATAGAAGAACACAATTCTTTAACCTTGTAAGATATCAAGATACACTGCGTTAACGACATTTTAAAACTCGGTTTCCACCGGAAATCAACCAACAAAACGACCTAAGAAATTTCAATTCTTGTCATAACAATAAAATAAAATCCGGCATAATCATCGAATTTTACCAAAGGTCACTAAGAATATGCAACTCGGATTATTTACACGGACAGTAGAAATATATTGAAAACACTTGCCAAACTCTCCAGTACCTCCTTACTTTATATTCAGTGCATAACAAAGGACGCATAAAATATTTCAAAACAAAGAAAATGAAACCTCCTGACTTATCCAATAAATCCAAAAAAGATATTATGGTGCCTAATAATTCTGTCGCCTGTAGAATCGAACGGAATATATAGAAACTGAACATAATTTTTTTCTACTACATACAAAACAATAAAAAATTAGTTAATACGAAGCAAAACAATATCTGATGGAGTAGTTTATTCCATTGACTGTAATAACAGTGACAAAAATACACAGGAGAAACCTCAAGGAATCTAAATAAAAGATTATGTGAACACAAAAGGGACATTTTACAAAATAATATGTCAAATGATTTGATTGTCAATCATAAGGGTACTGACCACTATTTTGACATAAATAATGATACTCTGATCAAAAGAGAAATAATTCACTGCAACGTGGATGTCTAGAGAGTACTTTAATCGCAGGATCATTTACAGCAATTCCCCCACCCCTGATTCATAAAATATTTCACCATCCCTGGCAGATCTTATCTGATATCACAGTGTAGAATACCTACTTACAAAAGTGATTGAAAGGAAAAGAATAATAAAAAAGAAACCTCTAAATTATTTCGGCTAGATAAAAAATACAATTACTAACTTCGTTATATATATATATATATATATATATATATATATATATATATATATATATATAGTTAATTTGCGAAGAACTTGGTAAGCCTTATGGGTAATCCCAAGGAGGATGAAATCCTGAGAGCTAATATTTAAAAGAAAAACAGACCACTTTAAGGTACGATTATAATAATTTATTACACCAGAGTCCTTTTAAAGGTCGCCGGATCATCAGATAGCACTTCCAAAAATGCAATGAAACGAAAAATGAAATTGATTTAATTTTTGGAAGTGCTATCTGACGATCCGGCGTCCTTTAAAAGGACTCTGGTGAAATACATTATTATAATGGAATTGAGTTCTAAGGTGTATAGTGCAGAAATTTAAATAATTCTAGGCTGGGCTTGAGAATGTGAGAGTGACTACCCTTTGGTGTGTTGTTTATTTTCTTCAAAAGAATCAGTGCCTTGCTTCCGTTGATAACCAAATTTAGGTTGGAGCATCGCTGGATTTCTTTATATATAGATCGTCGACAATTCGATTGATTCAGAATGACGATTTTTTTCTATGTGTGAGGGCTGTTGTTTGTGAGTATCTACATGCTATTTAATGTTATTGAATGTTCTTAATAATTATCACAGAGAATTTCGGCGCACTATTAATCCATTCCAAACAAAAACTTTAAAATTATTACGAAAATTTAAACAAAATTATAAGCAGTTTCTTAATTGGTTTATTAAATGATTGGCTGCGAAGCACTCCGTAACCACATGGCCGAAAAACATCGCATCAGACGGCTAAATATTCTAGAATGCTCACACCATTAAACATGAGGCGCTTTACGCAGATACGGGTATCCAATGGAAATAACGAGTGACATAATAAAAATACGCCGGATTAAAAATAAATATAAATTCTGTCTTACAAACACATACACACATACACACACACACATCTATCTCTCTCTCTCTCTCTCTCTCTCTCTATATATATATATATATATATATATATATATATTTATGAGGAAGATATATATACACATATATACATATATGTGTGTGTGTGAGTGTGTATGTCAGTGTTTTACGCGCATATTGATGATTAACTGGTTCTCAATATTTTTCCTTCATTTGAAAGTCATTTTAAAACAAAAACTATTTTTTCAGGATTAATCCATTATCCTCTTGGAATGTAATCTATGCTTGAATAGATCATGTCTGTTTTTGGAAATATTATTTTTTCTATTAAAATATTGTCACAAGATTAAATATTTCAAAATGTTACACATGTAATCACATTTTAAAATGTCTGAGAATATTAACACCGCAGCAATTCGTTTTATGGAAATAAGAATTTAATTTATTAGACGTAAGCAAAATCATTTAACATTTTATTTTGCGAAAAAATAACTGGAATCTCTATTTACTTTCATTTCAATCTGCAGTTAAACTTAGGAGAGTATTGTCATAATAATAACATAAAGAGAAATAAACTCACTTACTGAATAAATGTGAATAAGGCAAGTGAAGGCAAAATCTTCTCGGAGTTATAAGCAACCTATATTACATATGAGTTTAAAATTGTTCGGATCCCAAAGCTAACTTAATGCACGATTATAAACGATATACAGCAAATGCAACAGCCTTTTGAAAAGAATAAAAATCCAACAGGTAAATCTTAAGGATACATTCAGCAGTTACGTTTTCCTACATTTTTGAATCATTTCATCGCAGGCAAATTGATAATGCCGTGAAGAGTCAATGTTTACTGAGAGAAACTTTTCATGAGATAGAGAATAAAAGCTGAACACAGGGCGATTCTGATACATATAGTAAAATACAGATAAAAATAGAAATATAAAAACATGTCTATGTTTTATTGAAAGTATCGGTTTTTTGGTCGATTTCTGTGAAACCTTTCTGTCACATAGTCACATAGTCACATAGTCACATGAAGAACTATATCATTGTGGCTGAAGTCAGGAAGAAGCAGTACCATTGATAAACTTGTTAAAAATGGGGAAATTTCGAGTTTCAAAATTGCACAGTGATTTTCACCAACTTCAAAGAACTGGCCTTTAATTTACAAATGATTTTCATCAAAGAAAGAGCAAATGTCAACACTGCAAACTGTTGAATCGATTGTCACTGTTATTAAACTGGCATGAAAAAATATAGAATTTACAAGAATATTAATCGACATGAAATATTATTTATTCTATAGGAAAAAACAAGAATCACGAATGGAAGCTTTTTTCTATCCAAAAGTTTTGTTGACGGTACATCTGTGTTTTTCATTGTGAGTGAATATTAAACAATATTAGGACCATTGCAGACATGGAATATAGCCAGCTAGAACGTTTAAACCTGCTTCGGGAAGAAGAAAAGAAACATTCAGTTTGATTTATATCTGAAATACATGGTGTCTATCATGAAAATACACGAATACATACAGCAAGATCAGATAAAAATGATTGACAATCTCGGCTGGAAAAAAATATCCGCATCGTCTTATTCTCTAGATTATGTTCGATCCGATTATCAGCGATGTAAGTGTTTCCCGAACAATCTTTATGGAGTAGTTCTTAAAGCACAAGAAGATATGGAAAATTCCTACTCTACATTCTCTTTCATAAATGAACATATTCATGATGGTTGTGAATCTTTAGAAATGGTTATTTAAATATATATATATATATATATATATATATATATATATATATATATATATATATATATATATACTATGATTACACATCATTTTTCTCAGTTTGAAGGCAGACATTGTTGATAGTTAAACATTGGTTACTCTCTAGAAAGCACTCGTTGATATCTCTCCGTCTCTGTGAAGAAGGGTCTAGCGCATAAAGTTACACATTTATATAGTAGTTCAGGAGACTTTAGTTCGCGTACATCTTCCTCGTAGAGAGCAAGCAGCGTTTTGTATTGTCGATGGGGTTGTCTGAAGGTGAAGTAGTTGAGAATATTGATTTTGTGCAGAGTTAAATTCTTATTACAGTGAAGATTAGAATACTAGATTTTCTTTCTAATAAACTGGTTGCTAACAAGGAACAGAAAGCAGAGTTTAACTTACTATTGAACCCAATGGTGGAGGACAATCCATTCGACATTAAGGGTATTAGAGATTATTTACTTTTACGTGTTGAGATTTGTTTCATGTTCAAAAGTTTTAGTAACACTCATTTATCTGTTTATATTATACTGCAAAATGTATATTAATTTTCATTTAATACACTGATTTGTATATCATCAGTCAAAAAAGTATAACATTTTTGTTACAGTAATATAAACGAATCAATTTTTATATTAGGTTGTTGCAAAAATAATGACGTAATAATGTCGTTTTTTGACGTATTTTTAAGTCAAAAAACGACATTATTACGTCATTATTTTTGCACCAACCTAATACTACGGTGAATATTTATATTAAGTTGTCGAATGATAATCACTGACTGCGTGATATTTGAATAGCTAGCTGAAAATTCCGATTCCAAGGGGAATTTTAAAACTATTTTTTGTAATGATATATGCCTCCTTTTAATTGCATCTCTCAGACATTGAATGCACAACGATTCGTTCATTCATATCATAAGTATGAAATGCCATTATTTGTGAGAGGTTTCTAACGGTTAATTTTAGCGTGGAATCCATACTTTTGGAATGTATTGTCTCCATCCATACCTCATTTTACTTTTATTTTCGGAGCGGCAACACGCGTTCACATAGACTCCGATAGATCTGAGGCATGTAAGTTCTTTAAAGAAACACTGACACTTGTATTGAACTGTTAATTAGTACAACTTTGTTCTTTCTTTATTCTTCTGTAACATGTTTGTTAATCCATTTATAAATTGTTCTTTGTTTGAAATTCTTATTTTGTGTCATATTTTATTCCGGTGCAAATCTACCAGTAGGTATAAAATGATAATATTTTCTACTCCAGCAAAAATTATACATGAAGTTCGTTTGATACGTTTAAATACATGCGCTGAGTTGAGATTTTAATAATTGTTACATATCAGTAAAATATTTTATTGTTTATAAAATCTCGAAAAGAAGCTACGATTTTAAAATCAATCATGAGTCCTAACCCAAAAGAAAACCTATTGATTACGAACATTCAGGTTCGTCATGAAAAGCAAGCATAAATTACAAGTGACGATAAATCGTCAAACGGAAATAAGGTTGACATGATTTCAGATGCTTCTATCGAATGATTCTTTTGCTGTAGAAAAGCTTTTGCCTTTTTAGATCGTTCTTTGGAAATATAACCTCGACCAATTTGATTCGGCCTTTGATCTGAGAGACGTTGCTATAATGGCTAGAATCAAAGGCACTCACAACCCGGCCTGCTCTTTGATCTTGCAAGCCGACGACACGGCAGAACAACTACTTCTCTCTTTGATTTCTTACCGAATCGTGAAGTACAAAGTACATTTTGCTAATTGATCGTCAACTGAACAGAGATATGGCGACTTGTACGCTTCTCTTCCCGAATTTTGAGTGTTTTTCTCATTATTTATAAAGCCTCAATACTAACTGATTTAAATCGCCTGCAATGGAGAATGGCATTCGAGTTAGTATTTATTCGATCAGAAATACAATTGTGTAGCAGCTCAAATAGGTTTCAATGACACCTGTCAGAATCATAGACAAATAAGTGTCCCACATAACGATCATGATGAATATATTAAAATACAGACTTGATAAGTAACCCCAGAGCATATCAATGCTTTAATGAATTTTTCTTGCATTTTAAAATATTCATAATTATTATTACCTGGGTCACGTCTTTGTGTAGATGCAATTAGTCTATATTGCAAAATGTTAGTTATTTGCACAGATACATGTGCATAATTATTTTCAACCAATCATGTTTATGTTGCATTCTTTCGGACCTAATTTTCTGTATTTGTTGAATCCAGTTTTGATTTTCTCGTTTCTAGCTAAGATGAATGTTCATCTGCTACTCTCTTAAAACTTGTATATATAGCATGTGCAGCTCTGTTGTAATTTGACATTAATAGAGACTATATTTCTCTGTTTGCGTTTCTTTTCCCCAGCAAATCCCTTGTCATTTCAATATTAATTGCTTCGATTCCTCTTCTGAAATGTGTATTTATTTGCTTCTGCCTCTTCCCGCTTTCGATTGCAGATATCGTCGTTAATCCTGCTATCAAATCAACGCTAAATTATGGCTGTTGCAATTAGATGTTTTATAATATCCTTTCAAGAGTGTTGACAGGAGTGACCATGCAAATATCAATAATAATAAGATCCGTTCCAGACACGTTCTTTCGACACGCATAAACGTCATCTGTCGTGTGTAACGATTATGCTGTCATTCGGCTTCTTGTTTACTCGTCCAGATCACTGACTGTGTCTCATGTTTATTTTAGAACACGTCCTGAATATGAAATATTTGACAACGTATATGAATGTGTGTGTATATATATATATATATATATATATATATATATATATATATATATATATATATGTGCATATGCATGTATATATATGTATATATATATATATATATATATATATATATATATATATATGTATTTATATATATTTATATATATATATGTATATATATATACATATATATTAGGTTGGTGTAGAAATAATGTCGTCTTCTCATTTTCACATTTGTGAGAAAACGACATTATTTTTGCACCATCTAATATATATATATATATATATATATATATATTACTTTTTATTTTTACTATAATTTATTTTCTAGTTTTTTACGTTAGTTTTCTTATACTGATGAGGTAGACATTCTCGGAATTTTACATTTCTTTTCCTGACTGAATGTGCCCCCCTACCAATTAACAAATGATCACATATGTTATTCTGTTCAAGTCGAGTAATGGATAACGGCTCGGATTTAGGATTCGAAGAGCCGAATTAGAATTCCAGTCAAATCCATTACATTCACTTACGGTCTAATACCATAGGGAATTTATGAAACGGCTTCTTCTCCCACGCAGATATGGGTAAATAACAGGACAGTCTAGGTTAGATGGCAACTCGTTTTCCGCAGAAAGATATGACAACCTACTGCGGGAAGTAATCTCCCTCGTTAGTCATGTATCGAGAGATACATTATCGGCTAAACGTGTATCACGCATGGCACTGACTGACTGATCTGAAGTCAAATATATTTTTACCCTCGATGATGGTATTTCTTTTAAGAGCGGATTTTGGGTGTACCATTGTCTGCTTTTTAATTTACTATATCTCGGCATGAATTTAAGATGCCTTGCGCATATTTTAGTGTGAAGGATCTGTTTTTCTAATATAATTTTCCAGTCGTCACATTTTTCGAGCTTACCTTTTATGCTATAAGTATTTCTGTCACCACTTGCCTCAGTGTATATGAGGTTCTTTCGCACCTTATATCTTTAATGCCGATAGGTTACAACAATCTTCAGACGTGTTCGATTACTGCTTATACTTTCTTTGCATTGTTTCCCTTCAAGGTGTGATAAAGTTTTCTTTCCCTTCATCGATTTCTTTAGTGTTTCTTCTAGGTAATTGTTCTTTGCCTGTTAGAACTCTTACCTCTTTGTTGTTGTTGTTAGTTGGTGTTCATTTTACTTGGTTATATTTCAGTCTTTATGGGCCTTTTTTCTTATAATATGCCTTATCGCAGTCGTTATTGTTTATCCTTATGCGCATTTCCTTCAGCTCGAGATGTGATATCCAATTTCTTTTTAAAATTTGTTTTGCTTAATCGTCAAGTCGTTGGCTCAATGTTTCTGTCAGGCTTTCAGCATTATTTTTATTTTATGTGCTTGTTTTAATTTACAAAACAAAATATATTTCTATTACTGGGAAACACAAGACAGTATTTTGATTTCTAAACGTTTTAACTTACAAAATATGACACTTAAATACGAATAGTAACAGCAAAATTATATTCTAAATACTATAGTATTAAGACATTAAGTTTCTAAATAATATATTATTGACATTAAGATTTTAAGAACTATAGTATTAAGATATTAAGTTTCGAAATACTATAGTATTGACATTAAGTTTTAAATACTATAGTATTAAGATAATAAATTCCTAACTATTAAAGTATTAAGAGTAAGATTGTAAATACTATAGAATTAACTCATTAAAATTCTAAATACTATAATATTAAAACATACTATTAATTTAACACTTAGAAAAAATTATTTTGTAAGAAAAAAAAATCTGCTTAAATTCTATATTATATCAATCTTCCTGTACAGCTGTTGAGTTTAGATAATTCCCTGCAGGTGATAAAGTGAAATGGAGACGAAAAGATGTGGTTCTGCCAAAGGCCTTTAAGTATACTATGATCGGAGATTGTGAGAAAAGAGGATGCCTTTCGAGAAATTGAAAATAGACGATTATAGTTAGAATCAGAAAGTAATCCGTTGAAATTTATTCGATATATAATAAGAAAAGATGTACGAGAGAATGTAACAGACTCAGGTCAGAAGGCAATAGTAGCGAGTGAAAATAAGGCTTACATTACTTAACACATTTGTGAGAATGAATAATCGGTATCATAAAGTTTTGAAAATTACGTAGAAATATGTAGGAGATTCTGGACAGCCATGATTAACCTCGTTTTGAGAAGCTATTGCACCGAAATTAAGAATATATTTTACCAATACTTCGGCATTTCTGCTGTTTCACGAATTTCTCTATTTGCGATTAGAACTGTTCCAGATATATTGAAAAAGTTTTCGAGAACGTCCTTCGAGTTCTGATTTAAAACAAGGAAACATTCCGCAAATGACTTACTTCTCACTCGAAATTATAATATTTTTGCAGCTGTATATTGTCTTACATTTTCATCGTATTTTTGTCGTTCTTTACAGTAAATACATTTTACTTTCTTACTTAGATAATTCCTTATAGTTGGTGTTTTTTTTTTTAATTAAAACATTTTCAAGTATATCTATTATTATTTGTTTTTTTATTATTATAATATAATTCTCCATCATCCATGGTCAATTTGTTATTTAGCACGTGCGCTACGTTCTCCTGAAATCTCCCAAGATCTGTCCTGTTTTGAGCGAGAAGAAAGGCGGAAAAATCATATCCGAGATTCTATTCGGTTTCAATGAGTAAAGGACAGGGAGAAAGAAAGAAAGCGAAGAGTCAATAACACACTGCGTCTGTGAACTTATTTTGTTTTCTTTGATTCCTGTTGTATAATTATTTCCTTCCGGGTCCTAACCAGAGACATAAGGTCAGAAAGGTCAGAAATGGCATTTTCCACTGTGCGGTTTAAAAACAGAAAAGAAAAAAAAAACTCATATTTTACATAGATAATATTCTTCGTAATGTGTGAGATCTAATTATGAGTACACGTTTTCTTAAGGATTATGTTACCAGCGATTGCGTCAATGAGTTTATCGGGACATTTTCCAATCAAGCCGAGGGCTGCAACTACAATTGTAATCATTGATGTAACGTTTCACATAAATGAGATTTCAATTTCAAGGTTCTTGCATTTTGATAGTTTTTTGAAGTTCTACAAAGATACATTACAGTCAGCAGAGACTTACATGTCAATAAGAAAATATATTCTCTTTTTTTCTAGTCTCTGATCACGATGTTACGAAAATTAGCTTTGATTGTTCTGTGTGTATTGTAAAATCCCATAAAATGATTATTATTATTATCATCGTCATTATTATTATTATTATTATTATTATTATTATTATTATTATTATTATTGATAGCAATATCGTAGTAGGTATCAAGTCGTTTCGTTTTTCCAGTGATTGCTAGTGTAATATCGACATTAACTACATCAGTATTCTCTGCATTGCTCTTTTTATGTTGTCCACTTAACAGGAATACAGTAATTGCAGTGCATGATATAGAGATTGAGATCAGAATTAAGTGCTGATTAAATGCACATAACTAAAGATTCATACATGATTGCAATGAATATTTAAGAGGCCACTCCCTCGTTCTGAATGCGGCAGTCTTCTTAACGTCGATGTTCCTGGCATATATGGTAATAGAGATTAAAATTAGTATTTCAGAAGATTGTTAATTGAGAATAATTTTGTTTGCCTGTTTGGTTGTAAATAACGTTCATACATAATGGATCAAACACGGAAATACATATCTATTTCAAGGGAAAATCAAATGTGCATTAGATGACATCGATATATAAAATTAATTTATAAATGATTTTGAAAATGCTGTGAATCTTCCACAATTAAACTTAATAACTAGTACAGTTTTCCGTATTTGCTGTATGAGAAAAAAAGTACAGATATCTGGATATTTTGAAAATATTAAGATTGGAGATTCACTGAACCATGTCAGGTAATATGGTATTAGATTTATTAATATTTACAGTGATATTAAAATATTAATCAGTATATCTTTTTTGCAAGGTTCGATAAATTTAAAATCGGGATATGGGAACAAAAAGATTTCATAACAACAGAGATATATTCACAAATGAGGAGCATAGGTTTGCATCTGACATATGGCAAGTTGCATCGTCATATTGGAAGATTTCACATTCTGCGATATCTGTTGCAAGCTTAGCAAAGTACTATATTCTTTCATTGATCAGAATTACATCGCATTTATGAATTATCTTGCACAATTGCTTTTATTTTAGCAACATACATTTGATTAAACTCACCAAATTTTATGACATTCCATGTATATCCTGGATTTTTTTTCCGACTAACTGGACATCGCTTACTTATTCCTGAACTAGGATGGAGTGCAGTTTCATATTCGTCAATAAATGTCAATGCGCAATTTTTTCTTTATTTATTTATTCACAGATAATACTTTGTTCAGAATTTTTATCTTACTTTTCGTTCCTTTCTAAGTGATAAAAATACCAAAAATAAATGTGTTTATTTCCCATAATGGAACTATAGAAGACCCTACGCCTTAGAAGCAAAAACGTTTGAAAGAAACTTTGTTCCCAAGTCGTCTGAAAAGTGATTGTATCGTATTTTCACTGAGTGGCTTAAAAACAGTTTTTCTAATATTTCATCATTCCTTTCATATTCTGAAAATCAATTGTTATATCGGAATATATTTGGTAAAGAATTATAAGTTCTTTGTTTACTGTGTATTTTAGTGAAAAATTATGTTTGCGTGTTTAAAGTACTAGAATAAATACAAGGTTAAAAAGTTCAATCAAGCAAAAAGCATAATCGTTTAGTATGAATATTTAAATTTGTGCGCCAAAATATTTGGAAAATCAGTGTAAAGCATCCTACGTTTATTTAGAAAAGACACTGGCAAGTTGCTACTGCGATGCGGATATTTTTTGGGGGTACACTCCACAAACGAATGAACGTACCTCGTATACACATACATACAGATACACACACACACACATATATATATATATATATATATATATATATATATGTGTGTGTGTGTGTGGTGTGTGTGTAAATAATATATATATATATATATGTGTGTGTGTAAATAATATATATATATATATATATATATATATATATATATATATATATATATATATATAAAGAAATATAGATTTTAGGTATGTTATATTTCTGGGATAAAGTGCTCAATATCAGAGACAGAGCGTAAGTAAGTATAAAAGCGAACAGTGAATTCAAAACTCAGAGGCGACAGACTGTTTCATGCTAAACGCAATCATGCTGCACGTGTGGCCTGATAATTGCGTTTAACAGGAAACAGTCTGCTGCCTCTTAGTTTTGACTTCCATTTTCACTATATATATATATATATATATATATATATATATATATATTAAAATTATTTTAAAAAAATATTATTCCTTCGCTACATAAGAGTTCTCATGTTTCAGAAACGAGAGCCAAAAACGTCAATACAATTATTAAAATTAAATTGAATTAAAGTATCAAGCCCTGTTTAATCCTCAAACGAAAATTTACGAATAACCGATTTTGAATTTTACGCATCTTTATAAGCATGTTCATTTGCAAAATTAATTACTATGGAAACGGCTGAGGCGACCATTTTGGTAAGGTTTCTAACAGATAATTTTTATCCACATATCAATCACATTCAGAAAGAGATCAAGCTGAGGTAGGATGGCGGCAACTATTTCAAACCGAATGATGGCATTTATGTGCACACATCATCTGGTCAGTCACAGTGAAAGATTACTTTTGGCCCCCATAGTATGTCGTTAAGTTTCTAGAAAATTGTGTTTTATTTTATTTATTTATTTATTCTTTTCATTTTCTTTTTTTTTTTTTTTTTCAAAAGGGTTGTTTCGTAATTAAACATGTCGCACTGAACTACAATTTGTTTTTTGATGACTTCATAAAGGGTTTTTTCTATCTTGTGATTGGGTTAAGCTTTTAAACCTTCTATTAGACTCCAAAATTTATTTTTTTATGCTAATTATTTAATGCGAAAATTAGATGATGGCGTCAGAAAACCGTTAACTCATGTCTACGGTTTAATAAATTTTCATTATTTAGAAACTTAATAATGTGTAGTTTTTCATGTAGGTATAAAGGGCTTGGGTCATCCCAGGTTTTACAAGTTCTTGTTATATTTATTATTTTCTATTTTACTTTTGGTGTTTTATTCATTTCTTTTAAATGACAAAAATATTTGGATAGAGATGTCAGATATCTACTTCTAATATTATTGAAGGGGCTTTTGTGTTGTCTCCATCTAATTTTAAATTCATTCTTCGTTGAACCAATGTATATCCTATCAGTTTTAGGATTCTCAATCTCTATCCAAATATTTTTGGCATTTGAAAGAAATGAATAAAACACCAAAAGTAAAATGGAAAATAATAAATAGAACAAGAACTTGTAAAACCTGGGACGACTCATGCCCTTTATGAGGTTTTCGGCTCTCGTTTTTGAAACATGAGAATTCTTATGTAGCGAAGGAATCATATTTTTTAAAAGATAATTATAATTTAAGCTCTACTTCTCTATGGAACACTGTTGTTTTGATTTTTTTGTTTTTTAAATAAAAACAAAAATTCCAAAGAACTCCTGATTATGGGATTTGAATATAAATTGATCAACACCTTCTGAACGCCTTTAAATTTCATGAATCAATACAATCTTTGCGTTAATAGTGTATCCATTGTGAATGCATTGTATTTTCTTGCTGCTTTCCTTTATTTTTTCATAGATTTAGAATGCCACGTATTTACAAGTATCTTTTTCTGTTATTGAGTAGATTTGTTTTTGTTATTTTAGTTGGTTAATAAACTCAATATACATGTTCCAAACTTGAATTAAATTTGGTTGATGCTGCGTAATTTTTCATGGTTAAGGCTAGAAATATTTGTAATCTTTTTTTACAATATATGTTATTTATTATGTAGCTGATTTAATGTAAACAGCTATACACTAGGAGTTCAAAGAAAAAAACTTTATCAAATATTCGATTTACAAAACGACAGAACAATAAATGTTATTTGTTAAATTCAGTTTACAGTAGGAAACTGATATCACAAATCCAGTAAACTCTTCAAACTAACATGAAAAGAAATAACACGTAGCTAACTGGATCTACTAAAAGTAACTCATAACTCAGACAGGTAATATAAACCCCAACACATTACTAACAAATAGAGTGTGCCCAGTAGCAAAGAATATAAACAAGTTCTAATTGGTCCATCTCAGTCGCGGTCTTTAACCCAAGATCTGAACATTATGGATTACTGTATCTGGAGTATACTTTTAACTCACTTGCAAAGCCATCCTCAGAACATCGTCGATATTAATTTATTGAAGTCGAACTTAAATTACATTTGGAATTAAATTTCTCTTGACATTATTCGCAAGGACACTGCCTTCTGGTTACCACGTTTACAACTTTGAGTTGAACATTCAGGCAAACATTTCCAAAATCTACGGTGATTATTGAATTTGTGCATGGCGTATGATAGATAAATAATACATTCGCTTTTTCTACTCGGTCCATTCTATATTAAAAAAATTAGTTTGGAATCACGAGCAAAATTAACATCCATAAATAAAATGACTGATGAAATGAAATCCTGCTGTCAATAGAAAAATAAAATAGGAAATTATTTACAGAAAAAAAAACAAAAAAAAACATATAAACATTTAAGTTCTTTGAAACATGATAATAATCATTGATAAATTGAAATCAGGTTAAATATACGGACAAATACACAATACAAGATTAGCGGGAAACAATTAATCACATAGATTCTTGCATCTATTAACCACATCTACGATGATACCAATTACTTCATTAAATCATACGAATATTCTGAATAAAGCATCAACTCTATACGCGATTATATTCAATACCTCGAAAGCAATAAACCAAATAGCGGCGTATTAACGTGATAGGAACCGAAAATTCATTCATACTCCACCTGTCAATTAAATGTATACTATTCTAATTAACAATGTCTATAAAAACCCATCGTTTCTACGTCCAATAATACAACAAACAAACCACACAGAGATATTATATTACTAGTCAGCACTATAGAAGTAACCTGTAAAACCACTTATAAAACCTATAGAAAGAGACTGGCTGTAGCGCCTTGGAATTAATTATCATTACAATATTGCCAGAATTCGACATATTAACCATAGGAAGTGAATAAATAAAACACAAATAAGCAATAATTTGCACACCTACGTCGTCGATATTTTTACATTAACTATAAATAAGGATGAAATAAAAAAAAAGTCGAACAAACTTCCTCCAACCGAGAATATATATATATATATATATATATATATATATATATATATATATATATATATATATATATATATATATATATATATATATCATTGAATATTATAGACATATTGTGTCTATATTTATAAAGTTCCTTTCCGGTATTTTACTCAGTTTTTTGTTATTAAGATGAAACTGATCAAGGGAAGCACCGTAATTTTTTTCCTAGCGAATTACTTCATATGTACAGCCTTTTCCTTGTTGAATTTCATCTTAACATCAAGAACGGATTAGAGAACTGGAAAGGATCAGTATAAAAATAGACAATATATCTAGATTATTCAATGAAACATGATTGAAAAAAGACTATATATATATATATATATATATATATATATATATATATATAGTCTTTTTTCAATCATGTTTCATTGAATAATATATATATATATATATATATATATATATATATATATATATATATATATATATATATATGTTCCCTTCTCAGTATCTGTTTTACCTCCATCCCCGACTCTTGATGTGCCACAAGGTTCTGCTCTCTTGGCAACTCTGATCATGACGTAGTGTTTGTTAACATCTTCTTCTACCCCACCCCAACCACGTGATGAATTGTCTACTAAGAATATCTTTCTGTTATCAACGAGCTGACTGGGACTAGTTCCATGATTTCCTTCACGACGTCCTCTGGAATGTAGTATTTAATCACCGTAAAAAAATGGGTGTCTGAAGGTTCATCCAGCGTAAAATAAGACATCGAGGCTTTCATCTCTGAACGAAAATATAAAATTAAATCGCACTCAATAGGGTTATGGGCAGATGATATTGCCCATAGGAGTCATTTCTTCCGTCTGTACCGAAGTTACATATTTGATTGAAACAGACGTCTCTTTGACCGCATTGTGTGCAAGCCTGTCCTAAATGAAAAAAATTACCCTGAAACAATTAATGCATCTTGCAAATTTGGTTCTAAAGATTACTCGTGGCTCTGAAAGAGCATGCTGAACAATACCAAATCCAGAATACCTCCTGTATTCAACCAATTTGCGGTTCGGTAATCCAATGCTGATAAGGCTGGAATCTTTTCTCGGAAATCCTCATCCAGTTCAACGCTCGACTCGTCCAGTGTACCCACATCCGATTTCCCACCTATAACTGAGGCTCTACTAACTGAGATGTGCATAAACCCATCAATCGTTTTGACAGTCATCTCTAATTTAGACTCCCATCAGTCAGGTGGTTGGGATGGGATACTAGCCGTTTTCCTGAAGAAATGTACCCCTGTGCTGTTTCCCGTCCTCTCCAAACTATATAACTATTGCCTTATTGATTCTTGCTTTCCAGCGAGTTGAAAATCCTTATCTATTGATTCTGTTTTCAAGAACTCTGCAGACCCTTCTGACCCATATAACTACGGTCCTATCAGTCTCCTACCACCCTTCGTCAAAGACATCGAGGCTTTAATCAATGCTGAAGTGATTAATAAATTTATATCCCATTATCTACTCTCTGACAAACAATATAATTTCAGCTTTACCCGGTCTATACTGCTAACATATACAGGGCATAATTGAATGTGTATACCAAGCATTTGACTCTAAGGGAGAAACTCGTGCTATGGTTCTAGAAATCTCTAAGGCGTTTGATATGTTTTGGCATCCGGCCTTCTTCGTACGCTTGAAAGAAACGGTATTAGAGAACAAGTTTTTGATTTAATACAATCATTCCTGTCAAACCGTGAAATGAAGGTCGGCGTAAACGGGTTCTCTTCCAGTTCCTTTTATATGAATACTGGTGTTCCCCAAGGATCAATCCTGAGTCCTACACATTCTTAGACCTTCATCAACGATCCTTCTGTTATCATCATTTTCCAAGTGGTCCTCTAAACAGACGACACTACTATTTACTCCTGTCTCAATAGTAAATCCGGCATTGCTGACAAACCCAACCACGTCGTTGGTGTCGAAAAGGAAATTCCAATCTGTGGTTGACTGTGGTATGAAATGATTTGTAAACGTTGCCTCCAAAACGAAACTGCTCTCATTCAACCACCATAGTGAACCCTCCCTGCGTCCTATCAGATTGGCTGATGCACAATTAAGCGATAGTGTCTCTCTACGCATGTATGGATACAGGCTTTTCAGTGAACTGATGTGAAGTACCTACATTGAAAAAATAGCTTCACCTAGAGCAATAAATTTTGCTCTCTGTCTGGCGCCAGGCATTTTTCTTGTCTTAGTCCATCCTTCAAATTTACAAATCATCCTTTCGTCATTGCCTGGAATATATAGTCTAGAGCACCCACTGTTCACCTCGAGGTCGTCGACAAAAACCAGAGAAGGATAAGCAATGGGATTGGTCCTGATCTGGCATTTCGTCTGCAGTCACACTCTCACAGACGTGCTTTCGCTTCGCCCTAATGTTTCTACAAATATTTTCATGGCAACTGCTCACACGAGCTATATTCTCGTGTACCAAAACTGCATACATTTAAGAATTTAATTTTATATGAAAAAAATATATAATACGCATACTTCACATAGATAAGGTATAATATTGAGATCACATGTGCTTCCAGGAATCTCGTCAACAAGTCTACTGGAATCTTTTTCAACCAATCTGAGGGCTCCAACTACAACAGCTATTGTTGATGTTCCCATGTGCCACATTTTCAAGATTTTGATTTCAAGTCCCTTGTATTTTGAGAGCGTTTTAAAGATCTTCAATGATACATTCTAGTTTGCAGGTAGTCATATCATTAAGGAGGGATATTTTTAGGCGGTGTCTAATACTAAGGTCTGGTCGGTTAGATTTGATTGTTCTGTCTGCGTGTATTGTGTAGTTCTATAAAATTGTTTCAGGTCCTATCTCCGTCCCCGGGGTTGGGTGGTGTTCATATCAATTTCTTTCAATTTCCTTCGCGTAGAAGTTACAGATATTGGAACAATCTGTCATACCGCATTTTATATTCAGTGAGTGCCAATAGCTTGCAGCCTGATACAAGGTGATCAACTGTTTCTTCATTTTCTTCTTCTTCTCATTATTATTATTATTATTATTATTATTATTATTATTATTATTATTATTTATCTATGTTTTCGCTATCTTTCAAACTATCGTTTCTCATTCTTTTCTTGACGTATTAATATATCGGAGTTAGCATGTTTTTCATACAAAACGTTATCAATTATTTTTCTTCTCGGATTTTATGTGGAGTACTTTACAGCTAATTTTCTAATCTCTTTTTTATGTAGCAATGTTTAACCATTCTTTTTTTTATTCTGAACAAAAAAAGCATTTCAAATAAATAAATAACAAAAGAAAAGAAAAATAATTACTGAATAGCGATCTCCCCTAACTGAAAATAGACCAATTTATAAAATATAAACTAAGATCGAGGAATTCCGGCAGGAAGCACTTGCAATCTTCATTATCAACCGTGTTTTCATTTCGAAAAGTTGGCGTAGTTATTGTAGAAATCCTACACCTCTTACTGGAATTTGATGATAGGAGTTGGAATTTATTTGATGAATAAATATTTAAATACTTTTTGAAAATATCTGCAGGTAGTTTACTGGAAATCATTTGGTTGGTGCAAAAATAATGACGTAATAATGCTGTTTTTGACGTTAAAAAATACATAAAAAAAGACATTATTACGTCATTACTTTTGCACCAACCTAATACCTACCGGAAATGAGTAACCTTCAATTTAGAAAAGATTCCCGATTTTTATAAGGGAATACATTTCTGTTGGGTTATTATGTTTGCTTAACATTTATAGTTCCATTTTATATTCTGTCAATCAATATTAAAGACAGGAATATTGATGCATAAAAAAGCAATAATAGGAGGAGGTAGTAAAAAGGTTGGATGAATTTGAAATTGTAAAGATTACGTCATTTAAATATACAGTGTGATCCGGATATAAGAGAGTTGTCGGGACCGGAGAAGAAGTCTCTTATATCCGGGTTTATCTTATATCCGGGTTTGGTCTATTTTGTTTACATTAACACAGGCTCTAATTTGGGACCGGAGACAATCTCTCTTATATCCGGGTTTCTCTTATATCCGGGTCTCTTTTATCCGAGTTACACTGTAATCCAGTTATTTAAACATCTACATATTGCTAAATCATGTTCTACGGAAGAAAATTGCATTCATTACAAATGTATTCCCCACAAAATAAAGTAACATAAAAATAACTAGAATAAAACTAAAAATGTCAAAAATAACAAAAGGAAAATTAGGTACAACTTTGTACATAAATTAGAGATTGTTTTCTCAAAGAAGACATGTCGCAAATTTCTATATCTGACCTACTTCAGAAAATCTTACCAGTTGTCCACATATCCAATTTGATTTTAATCCTTTTGTGCATGGAGCAGATTATTTTGAAAGTCTCAATATGTAGATAAACCACTTGAATTTCAGTCGTTAATATTTGCTCTCATTTATTTTGTGTATTTTTTTTTATTATTTTCACATAGAAATATGACTTGCACAAATGAATATATATTTCATTCTTTTTATAAACATTGTCACATAGGATTTTCGTTTATCTATTAAATATCATAAAGAAACTTAATAATGTAACACTTATCATCATAAACGCATGAAAATGAAATTAACAAATTTCTTCCTTTGCATCTTATTAATATATAATAATAAAAAATAAATTTTAAATTTCACTGTAAATCCATTAGTAAATTTGATTTAATCAATTTCTATTCCCATAGACAAAAATTATGTCAGACTTAATCGTAGGATTCTACCTGAGAGGCATTAAGATATGTAGACCAGGATACCTACATGATGAAGTGGACTACACTGCAAAAATAATTAGATTTCTTCACTACACTCATCATTTCATCTTCAAAGCAAGAAAATGAACAAAATCCACATAAAAAAAAAAAGAAAGAAAAAAAAATCGCCACGGAAAGCACAAAATTTATAACCCTGCCCTCCAAAAATGTACAAAATTTTCAAATAGATAAGTTATCCCTATCACTAAGGTCTTCACAAGCATTCCATAACAATCGTAGTTATAATTTTGAAAAAAAAAACAACACCAATTCAGATTCTGAGATTTATGAAATAACGTGTCCGCAATGTAGAAATAGTTATATTAGTGAGGCATCAAGGAATCTAAACGCTCACATCTATGAATAAAAGAGAGTCCTGCGTTGGGTCAGCCCTTTAAACTTGCTAATAATACACAGGAACAAAAATGACCATAGTTCTGTGTTTATAAATGCCACCCAAATTAAGAAAAAACAAAACATATTCTTTACGCATGAAATACATCGAGGGAATTTTGATAAATATTTTACCATTTAGAAACGCACGTCAAACACTTTATTAGATCACCAACTGTTATAAAATCCACATTGAAGAAACTAATACGTCTACCAACTATTAGCACAACAACCAATATTACGTAAGATCGACTCTAAATCAGCATGCGGACAACCAAAAATAAATTCTTCATCGATATGGATATACAGACAAAAATATATCATCATGCGAATAGCGTATAGAAAAACTAGTATCATGATACACTTACAAAGATAAACGCTGATAAGAAAATACAGATGTGGTTTGCTTAACCAATGAAATCTAACAGGGCAGACATAAAAATTATTTTATCTTTACTTTTCTCCATATACAATATTCTTAGCTAAGAGCGAGACATGTTAGATTTATAAACGTTTCCTATTTGGTCCTTGTTCTGTCACATGCATACATCTATACAAATAAATAATGATATGTTCGAAAATTATAGCATAAAAATGCCATTCAACACAATCGCTTTTGAGAAGACACTAGAACTGTTGAAACAAAATAGCTATTTTTTTAGTAAGTTTATAACATTTTTATGATATAATTTTCGAATAAATGATTATATATATATATATATATATATATATATATATATATATATATATATATATATATATAAAGAAATATAGTCTTAAGGTGTGCTATATTTATGGAATAAAGTGCTCAATATCAAAGATAGAGCGTGTGTAAATATAAAAGTGAACATAAAAGTCAACACTTAGAGGCGAGAGTCTGTTTCATGCTATATACAATCGTCAGGCCACATGTGCTGTTATTTTTCTCGGCTATTTCTATATATACGGGTTAGTGGTGCATTGTGAGTATTCTGTTATGGCGGTTATTTCACCGGAAGTCGTTTGTTTATCTATTTAGGTCAAATTATATTGCTTGTTTTTATTTTTGTTTCTTATTTTGTTTATTCATTTATTTATTTATTAACGTAGTAAAAATTTGTTTATATCACTTATTTAACAGTTTTGTTTTGGTTTGGGAATTTAATTAAAGCTATTTGTTCAGTTTTGGGGTTGATTGTTGAAGTTCATTCTAAGTATTATTTTGGCGGGAACAGTTTTTAATTGATTATCTTTATTTGGGATTGGTTTGTTTATTTATTTACTTGGATGAATTTAAGTTAATTTATTTTACTTGTATATTTTCTATTTTCGGTTTTCGATTTTTAAGTGTCATAGTGTTTTTTTGTTTTATTTCTATTTTTTATTTTTTTTGTTATTTTGTTTATTAGTATATTTATTTGTTTTTATTTTATTTTTTCCGTTTTTAATTTTTTAGGTTACGTAGTAAAAATTTATTTTCATGTCTGCATTTTGAGACGAGTTCGGATCTTTTGTTTAATATTTCATTTTGGTCGGGGAAAGTAATGATAGATATCCTTTCCTCCGAGCAAAGTTTGCAAGTTTTTGATTGGTTATTGAAGGCTGATGATTTTTTCCTTATCTTCCAAGATATTTTTGGTGTGATGTTCGTTTTGTATTCTGGCCTTTTTTGTATTCTGTGGTGAGTATGTGAGTATATTCTCACATACTCCCCACAGAATACAAAAAAAAAAAAAAAAAAAAAAGGCCAACAGAAGAAGAAATATCATATGGTTCAACCCACCGTCCAGCAAGAACGTAAAAACAAACGTACGGAAAATATTCTTCAAACTCTTACACAAACACTTCCCAGAATCAAGCACCTTACACAAGATATTCAACAAAAACACAGTAAAAATCAGCTACAGCTGCACCGAGAGCATGGCACAAATAATAAAAAAGCACAATAGGAAAATTATCAACAAACCACACGAACAAATTAAACCCACGTGCAACTGCAGAATAAAGAACGAATGTCCCTTAAACGGAAATTGTTTACAAAACAACGTAATATACCAAGCCACGATAAAATCACAAGATAAAGAAGAAAAAGTATACATAGGAGTAACTGAAGGACCCTGGAAACAAAGAAATTATACATACAAAACATCTTTCACAAATAGTAAATATGCAAACAGTACAATGCTTTCTAAGTATATCTGGGAAATTAAAAACAAAACGAACATCACACCAAAAAGATAAGGAAAAAATCATCAGCCTACAATAACCAATCAAAAACTTGCAAACTTTGCTCGGAGGAAAATATAGCTATCATTACTTTCCCCGACCAAAATAAATTATAAAAGAAAAGATCCGAACTCATCTCAAAATGCAGACATGAAAATAAATTTTTACTACGTAACCTAAAAAATTAAAAACGGAAAAAATAAAATAAAAACAAATAAATATACTAATAAACAAAATAACAAAAAAGAAAAAATAGAAATAAAACAAAAAAATACTATGTTACTTAAAAAACGAAAACCGAAAAGAGAAAATATACAAGTAAAATAAATTAACCTAAATTCATCCAAGTAAATAAATAAACAAACCAATCCCAAATAAAGATAATCAATTAAACACTGTTCCCGCCAAAATAATACTTAGAATGAACTACAACAATCAACCCCAAAACTGAACAAATAGCTTTAATTAAATTCCCAAACCAAAACAAAACTGTTAAATAAGTGATATAAACAAATTTTTACTACGTTAATAAATAAATAAATGAATAAACAAAATAAGAAACAAAAATAAAAAAACAAGCAATATAATTTGACCTAAATAGATAAACAAACGACTTCCGGTGAAATAACCGCCATAACAGAATACCCACAATGCACCACTAACCCGTATATATATATAAATAGCCGAGAAAAATAACAGCAGATGTGGCCTGACGATTGCATATAGCATGAAACAGACTGTCGCCTCTAAGTGTTGACTTCTATGTTCACTTTTATATATATATATATATATATATATATATATATATATATATATATATATATATATATATGTTTCATTAAATAATACAGACAAAGTTTTGTCGATTTATTTTAAGCAAAATACTTTCATAAAGTCTGATAAGCTTAATAATATTATCATTCGTGCATATACTTCGGGAAAATCCTTGTTGAAAATACAACTATATTTAACAATGAAAACAATAAACGAAAACTAAACATTCGTGAATGTATTTGCATAAAACTGTTGAAACCTAACCTGAACAAAATAAAATATGAAAATTCCCCAAATATACTTAACTTTTTTATAGTTGATAACAGAAGCTATTTTTTCATACCAACAATTTTCCATACTTAACAATTCTCGTCATTTTCACTCTCACGTGGTAAAGATTGAAGTCATGAAACGAAATGCGATATTTACATCCTGCATTTCATATGCACGAATTTATCGCTTCATAGCCATCTTCCATGCAAACAAACAATTTTTGTTGCAAAATGGCCATATTTTAATTGCCATATTTTATTGCCGAAAGCTTAAAAATGATTAACACTAAAACATATATCAACATAGCGATTTTCTTTCGTCATTCGATGATAATGTTATTAAGCATATCAGACGTTATGAAAGGATTTTGCTTAAAACAAATAGACAAAACTTGTATATATTATTTTATGAATCATATATTAATGAGAAAAATGCTGCCTAAATATATAAACAATATATATATATATATATATATATATATATATATATATATATATATATATATATATATATATATATATGAAGAAATATAGTTTAAGGTGTGCTATATTTATGGAATAAAGTGCTCAATATCAGAGATAGAGCATGTGTACATATAAAAGTGAACATAGAAGTCAACACTTAGAGGTGACAGTCTGTTTCATTAATAAAAAAATAAAAATAAAAAAATAAAAAAAATAATAATAAAAATATAAAAAATAAAAAAATAAATATTACGTTACTTAAAAATCGAAAATCCGAAAAGAGAAAATATACAAGTAAAATAAATTGAACTAAATTCATCCAAGTAAATAAATAAACAAACCAATCCCGATAAAGTTACCGTTAGAAAAAAACAAATAAAGATAATCAACCCAAATAAACGCAATTTAAAAACTGTTCCTGTCATAATAATAGTAAGAACAAACTACAACAATCAACACCCAAATCGAATAAATAGCTTTAATTAAATTCTCAAAACAAAACAATTAAATAAGTGATATAAACATTTTTTTACTACGTTAATAAAAACACAGATTAAAATAAATAAATAAATAAAATAAGAAACAAAAATAAAAATAAATAAAAAAGAATCAAAATAATTTAACCCAAATAAATAAATAAACGACTTCCGGTAAAATAACCACCATAAAAGACTACCCATACCCACAATGCACCAATGACCCGTATATATATATAAATAGCCGAGAAAAATAACAGCACATGTGGCCTGACGATTGCATATAGCATGAAACAGACTGTCGCCTCTAAGTGTTGACTTCTATGTTAACTTATATATATATATATATATATATATATATATATATATATATATATTACTGGTTAAAATGTTTACTTTCTGACTATGAGACATGGCTTATCAGTCTGGAGTGGGGCGACCCAAGCGGGCAACATCTTTAGAAAGTGCCGGAAAACCATACCACGTGTTGACCCAAACCTTGTAAAAGAAATTGTTTAGAAGGAAACCTTGTAAAAGAAATTGTTTAGAAGGATATATGTGTGTGTGTTGTTGTGTGTGTATGTATATATATATATATGCATATATATATATGTATATATGTGTGTGTGTGTTGTTGTGTGTATATATATATATATATATATATATAATGATAGAAAAAGAAAGAATATAGATAAATATCGAAATAAAAGGAAAAAGTATCGTTCGGTCACTATGTTAAACGTGAAGGACTGCCTAGTACCTCAAAACGGTATGATGAAGATGAACTTGTAATTCTATTCCGGCTGAAGTCAAGCCGATCCGTCGAAGATCAGGATTTCGACTCACTGACGCGGCTACATTGTTCAAAACCGCCTGTCTCAGTCACAAGTGATAACCATCGGAAGAGTCCATGATGCGATGTGAATGGGCAACGGGCACGCAAACTGTCGTCCACCCTAAAAAAACAAACAACATCTGGACTCTACACCATTCTCCCATCGTCTGTTTTTCTTCAAGTCCAATATCGGTATACCTACGAATGATAGGATTAGGTTTTTTTATGGTCCGGCCACTCCAACTAAGACAGTCACCTACCCTATCATTCGACCTATTCCCCAGACTTTGCCTTCAGAGTCATGCCGGGTTGAGGCATCGTGCAGGCACCGGATGAGCCAAACTCAAACATGTGTGTTGCCGACAATATTATCTTTCCGTTAATTGTAATACTTCTACTGTATTAGCTCAATTAAATAGTATAATATCAACCAAGATATCAGCAAAACAAGAAACCTGATGAAAATCTCTGCAATGGCTCAACACTACTATATCATATACACTGTTAAACGACTGACAATTCTATAAATAATAAGCATAAAATCAGACAAACTGACGTCTATATTAATATCTAAATATGGAACTCATATACTAAATATATTTAAATAAATAAAATATCAATACCGCGTGAAGGCAGGTTATTTTAAAAAATATCTAAAAAATGCGCATGGACATGTTAGTTCAATTGTTCTGATAATTGCTTCTGAAATTCGAAATATTCTGCTATATTTCAATTCTTCTTTAAACAAACAAGCCAATACCACGATATGAAATCTTGGTTTGTTGTGGTTTGGTTTGGTTTGTTTCACGGCATATCAAACTCAATGGGTTATTTAATGTCTACACATTTTTATTGTTGGTAATATTTTCTTTTTCGAAAATGTTTTGCTGGTAAAATTTTTACCTTCAAACATATATTTCTAGTAATATTTTTTACTCCAAAAAATGAATTTCTGATAATATTCATTTTTAAAAATATATCGTTGGTAATATTTTTTTTTTCAAAAAATGTATAGCTGATTTTTCAAAAACGTATTGCTGTTAATTTTTTCTTCAAAAATTTATTGCTGGTAATATTTCTTTACAAAGTATTACTGGTATTAAAACCTATTTTGACACTTTCATAATGCTTTGACTCCAGTTTGGGGTGCTTCCTATTTGGCCATGGCTGAACCCTTAACAAGTGCTACCACCCCGGGTCAGGGCGAACCCGGACATACCAACAATTAAGAGGTGGTTCCACGTTCCACAAAAGCTACTGATCAGAGACCCTGTTGTTGGATGTAGTTTATCAATGAATTTTCATCAACCTGTGTATGTGTGTGTACATATATATATATATATATATATATATATATATATATATATATATATATATATATATATATATATATATATATATATGTGTGTGTGTGTGTGTGTGTGTGTGTGTGTGTGTGTATGTATATATGTGTGTGTGTTCGGGTACGAGCGAGAGAGAGGGGTGTGTATGTGTTATGCTGGCTTTCGGTTAAAGTGTGTATTGGAAAGATGTCGTTATGGAGAATTTCTTTAAATTCCTGGAATATTTTTGCGTTTATTCCTAACGTAATTTGATCAGTGACCCTCATGTATAGTATGCACAGACATGGCGGCCATCACCAAATAAAGTAGCAAAATGTATGAAAAATAATTCCGTAAATAAAAAAAGTAAATTCATGTCATATTCAACATGATTTATTCTGTAATTTCTTCAGACTTAACGATATTTTTGTCCGACTTTCACGGTCATATTATTCTAAAAGTGCCTCAACCCCGTCGTGTCTATATGGAAACATCAAAGTCAAATTTGCATTTTGCAGCATTTAATTCTTTGCAACCATCTGATTCCTTATGCCGCTGTAGAAAAGTCTGCTTCGACATAGAGATGAGTAAGTAGTTTTGGGGTTTTATTTTATGTAATCACGCTCTTTTACACGCCTATTTATACAGACTTGTGTGACGTAAGTAAAGTCTAGCAGCAATGCAATTTCTATTGAGCTATAGGCAGGTTTCCGAGGTCTCCGTTGCGTCAGTTTGATTATTTTTCCTTGGATTCGATTATGTCTGCAGCATCGTTTTCAATAATGGAACACGTTAAATAGGTGAAACATTCATGTGTTCGCGCTTTCCTCTCTCAAATCCGTTTTATTGAAATCGTGAATTCGACGTTTAATGGAACATTTCTATGTGTATTTATTATATTAGTATTTTTATTTAAGATGAAATCGTTTCAAGGTATATTTTCAAAGAAGAATATATATTGTTATTCTGTCAAAAAACTGCTTTCCGTTCCCAGTTATAATAGAATAAATTTTCTTTTATCTTTATTTGGTGATTTTTTGCTTTAGTCTCAAGGTGCAGTCTGTTTAATATTCTATGCTCATTAAGGCCAAATAAAATCTAGTGTGTAAAGAAGGAACTGGTTTATCTGACACATTTGTGCAGTTGGAGATTTTACGAAGAGTTGTAAAAGATCTTATGTAGTGATATAAAAAGAAAAATTAAAGCGGCTGAAAATTAGTCATAGCCATAATTATTATAGCAATTTATCTTCCAATAATTGTGATAATTTTAAAACTGCAATTAAAGTTTCTAAAGCAAATTTTATTTGATATCATTTCTCTCGTTGAAAATTTTATAATAATCATCGTTTTTACTTTCATAGAAATGTCTATGTATACGTGGTAGAATGTTTCTTAGTAAAAACCTTTAATCATTCTTCAGGAGAAAATGGCATATGAAGATTTTATCTTAGATTCGTTTGATAATTCTCAGCCTTATTTACCTCATTGCGTGAAGGAAGCGTCTGGTGTAAATTCGTGTAAACTTGCAAAAATTTTGAGTTGACTCATTACGACCATTTGGAAAGTTTTTCAGGTGTCCCACATTCTAAAATATTTGAAAAAATAAAACTAACTGTAAAAATTTCGCAACTCTCATTTTAGCCACGTAATACCATTTCTAAAATGCTCACTTTTTAACTCTTAGTTTATATTTTTCACATTGTGTTACAAGAAACACTTTTTCCTTATACAAGTTCATCTTCCTCTAATTTATTCTGAATTACCTACCCACGGCTGTTTTAATGTAAACTTTATTACAAATATGATGATGTTAATAACGTTAGATTTCAGTGGCTCATTTCATTATTCATATTAAGTTAATAATGGGCTCTCAATATATTAAATTGGATTTCAAATATATTTTCAGAATATTTGTTTCTTCATTACGTTTCGCTCAATTTAACCATGGCTTATGTTACGACGCATAGAGTAAAATACCTAAAATACATGCTAATATTACTTTATTAATAATAACGATTAAAAGAAAGTGATTTATTTTAAAATGGAAAAACCCTGCATTGATCACATAGTCCATAGCTCGATAACTTGAGTAGCAATTCCTTATGCCACAATTTGCTAAATTTATTTATCTAAAGAAATAAAATTTATTGTGTTATGCTTCATTGATTCTGTGCGCAATAACTTTTAATAATCAGCATTGCCTTATAGAATGCCGAAATCCATTTGTTTGTCGCTTAGGTTGTTTAGGCGTCCAAAAGCCTCTATGTTCATCGGAAATTTAAAGAGTTTGATCCTGTCATTAAGGGTGCTGATGTGTTGATATTGTGAGGATGATGGTCGACGTTCACCTGCATTCTTGAAACCAGGGCACCTGGTATACTTTTGTAAAGCATCTCTCTTCCAGTGAGCGGTTAACAATTTATTCAAGATTGGCGGTAGCTCATTTCAAATGTTCTTCTAAGCGCCACCGGGATTTTTTACGGTCAAGTACTCGACGTTGTGGATGGTGTTTGATGTGCCTGAATAATTCAATTGATCGCTAGAACTTACCATTTTTGAGCTCACTAATAGTGGGGAAATCATGTAGGGTATAGCACTTGTCTAACGTGGAGTTAGTGGAAAAGTTCATTGCTGGGAATTTAGATATATCTGATGAGTATGATTATAGTAGACATTGACGCTTTTTCTCTATTGAGAGTTTTGTTAAGGTTTTCTAAAACACACGGGAAGAAAGTCATTTACTTTCAACTTTGGTTTGGAAAGATTCATCATAACTAGAATTTTTAATTTCTCAGTCTCACTTGCAATGATTTTGAGCAGTTCTGAATGCTACAAGAGCCTTACAAGAGCCTGTGATAAGAATGGAATTTGGTAGAGTGTAATGTTACGGTGAGATATGCATGCAGGGTGAATCAAGTCTGACTATTCGGTTTTTGTTTGTATGTTTTAGAGGGGATAAATATTCCCATGCCAGAAAAGATGCATGCCAAATATTGGAGCAGTCGTTCTAGATGCACTGTTCTTGGAGAATACTGAAAGGTGAGCTTCCACCTTATGAGACCTGAAGTTTTACACTTATCGTGTCCCGAAAGATCGTCCTATGAAATATGACTGCGATTGCTGCTGGAAACAGGAATTGCCAAACAAGTAAGAAAACCCAGTCATAGCTGTCAGACAATTTCTGCCAGCGTATCACCCCCTATATTTGGCCACATAACTCCCCAGACAGCAACACCCTTTATTATTTTCTGTGGAGCGCAGATGAGCGAGAGACCAAACAAACTTCTTGCAACAACAAAGATGAACTGAAAGCAATGAATGATGGCAGCATTCACCAATTTAATCAAGGAGAGCATCCAGAAGAGTTGCAGAAGATTCCGAATTCGTCTGGAGGCTGTGGTTGAAGCCAATGGCGATTTTATTGAATGAGTTTACTCATTTGCATTTCAAAATATTTTTTGTGTAATTTAATAAATATATCTGCTAAAATTAAATTGTCAATGTTATTTTTCTTCTTACTTAATTTGGACGATAATTTATGGATTGCATCCTGTATGTGGCATAGAGATTAATTGAATAAAGTATTTCTTGTAATATCGAGTGAATTCTGTTTCAATGAAAAATAAAATCCGCAAAGAGAATACGGACCAGTGCTTCTAATTAAAGAGGCTCTAACAATAAAATTCGACAACTGAATAGATTAGAATCGATAAGGCGAAAAAGTATTGGAAAATATAATACTCACATGATCTTTAATATTCAAGATAAGAAGAGGAATACAGTGAATATTCTAGTTTTCACGTTTGGAAGACAGAACAATTAATGCAAATTCAAAGAAGGTTAATAAACCAGCAAGAAAAACTTCAAGCAACAAAAGAGTGATAGTTGTGGACAACGATGAATGATTGCACCCTGAATGACGTTAAAAGTAAATAGAAGTAGTTTACAATGACTTACTATTTACATAATTGAGAAAAAAACTGGAATTTCAACTGTTGTTAATATTCTTTAGTAAATAGCATATGACTCAACATTATTATTAGCTTCAGTTTAATACAGCGTACTAATGCGTATAGCCTCATGTAGTGAACCTACATTTTTAGGACGTTGAAGATTAAACAGATGTGGAGGAACTTTTGCAAACAGCAACACTTGATTCAAGGATCCAACTTCCAAAATGTAGACTATGAATAGATCTTAGCTAGCTCACCAGCCCATTTATCTGCGAGATCGCAGGCTGCAGGTACCAAAGTAAATTTTGAAATTTGACCAATTTACAGGGGGCAATTTTAGATCACTATAGCATTATAGCATATTCTGAGGCCAATATTAGCTACTTCAACCCCTTGCTGTATGATACTATCAATCAAACCGCTATATTTTAATCACAGAGGCTTTCAAAAAATCGATTTTGTTGAAAAATTGACATTAAAACGTTGCTTCAGACGCCTGTTGAGATTAGAGTGTCTGATGCTTAAACTTCATTATTTTCATTGTAGATCACCTATGGAGACTACTTATATGTATTTAACATCAACTTTATATAGCATGGACTGATTGAGATACTGAGGTAAAATTTGAATATATTACAAGGAAATTAATAGAGATGCTAATTATCCAAAATCTAATGACATTAGGCTTACGATAATATCATGCAGAAACACCAATTTCCGTAAGATCACCGAAGTTAAACAACGTATCTAGATGTGTGATTGGTTGGGATTAGCAGCTTCTGTAAGCTTGAATATGTGGGTGGGATAATAGAGAATGGCTCTTAATTTTTAACTGTGGAGTCGAAATCCAATTCAAGTTGGTTGTATTTCTAATCACTTACGCTTAAGTACCCTTTGGAAAGGTATGAATTAAACATTTCTCCCCCAGATATGGGTTAATTATTAAGACGTGTCACTAAATATATATTATCACAAAAATGTACAATGTAAAAAGTCTACAAGAAATTCGTAGAAAACGAATCAATCTTACAAAATATGGTTTCATTTTGAACGTATTGCGTAAACACGTCATAGAAACCATAGATAATTTATTAGAATGTACCAATCAAATTATGTTAATGCTAATATGCAAAAGAGAATAATTTGTTTAATAACTATCTGCTTACTTCAGTATGTTTTTTATTCACAAATACGAGGTCAAATTGAAAAATTAAATTCTACCATCACAAAACAGATAATATCAAATAGATGTCACATTTTAATATTGAATTTCCCGACATTTCATAAGAGAATCTCTTCATGGATTACTAATCTTAAAGGTTTCAATCATAATTCAATGTTGATAATTGTCTTATTGTATACAATTTCCAACATAGAATAAAATGCATAGCATGGTTATATATTATTGTTTTTTTGCGTTTTTATTTGTCTTTTTCATATTGAATCTTTAAAATTTGACTATTATTTATTTGGATTTGTAGTCAAATATTTAATTAAAATTAAAATATATTGTAATGCGTGATTCCTTATCAGATTTTAGATATTTATTTTTAAAAAATATACCTAAAGTAATATATATGTACATGCGGGTTTAAATTCCCGCCATCGAGGGAAGTAGAGAATATGTTTGACGTCAAAGTTTGAAGAGATAAAGAAACAGCGTCTTTGTGCGTACTTTTTGTGAACAGCGACGTATTAAGATAGACATTCCAACATCGGCATAAATAATCTAGGAATAATCAGAGATAAAGTCATAGAACAGAAATGATGTGTTTTCTTAGTTTCTTTTTTTTTCCAATTCTGTTGTTGGCAAATATGGAACGGTCTTAATGTTCTCAAATGCATATTGCGGCACTAATGTTATTGCGCAGATTGCATTAAAAGTTGATTCGTTTGTTCACCTTTATTCATTGCGTCCATATAATTCATATGGCCAGTGACTGGGATTAAATAAAACGATCTTTATGGCCAAAAAAGTATTGTATTTATATTCATGGGTCAGTAATAAAATATGTAGTCCGTTGTGTAATCTGCATACATCAGGCAGAGAGAAATAAAAAAAAAAAACAAGTCTTAATAAATTGTCACGCGATAAAAATGAACGTTTTTATTTAGCAGTATCATTCATGCTCATATAAGGGATGATCCGAAAGTGATGCCTTCTATTTATTACCAGTGAAATTGCAATACATACACGGAGTATAGAAACACTTTTTGGAAGCGCCTAATGTTCAACTATATAAAAAAAATATTTTATTTTAGCCATTTCAACCCTGCTATATTTTCATCGTGTTACAAATTTCGAATTTACCTTTATTTTATCCATTGAAAACTGTCTAATGAATCCAGAAACATACCTTATCATGCATATCCTTTTCACCCCTGCTGAAACACATTGCTAAAACCATTTCTATGCTCACACCGGTTGTTCAATTTCCCTAAAACCTTCTCCAAGCCTCGATAGACGTCAACGCATATATATATATATATATATATATATATATATATATATATATATATATATGCTGAATTCAATGGCGCAACTCTTTTTCGTACAGGGTTTCATGTCTGAGATTATTTTCCCAGAGGGGGGAGGGGCTAATTGTAACAGAGGAACCATAATTATGTGTTAGTAGAAGTAAATCATGTCCGATACAACCATACCACCAGCATCCATCTCTGAGGTTGTGAGACAAGATAATTAATAAAAGGCATAATTTTAGAGTTATTATCATACATTATAAGTAACAGTGTCTGGAAAGCATAATAAAATCAGAAATGATAAAATCTCATATTTTTATTGTTGAAAGTATCTTTTTGTTGCGTTTGCAGAGAAGCAAACCAACGCAAATCAAGCAAAATTGGAAAAAGCAAAAAAAAAAAAAAAAAAACTTGTTAAGTTCTAACGGTTTAGTCTGGATTTCCCCCCACAAATCCGTCTTCAATGGCAAGTAAACAAAAACGAAAGCTTCCATGGAAATGTGATCGACAATATTTGGAACGCATCAAAGCATTTTAGATTTAACACAAGAAGTAGAAGAAGCCATTTTCCAAGCTGAAATAAATAACTGAATTTTACCAGACAGTATCCCGAGGGAAAAATGACCAAATCCGTCAATGAAACGTTGCCGGTGTGACAGATTCATAAAAAATTAAAAGAATCTATGTAAAAACGGAAATATAGCAAACGACGTTTAAGGAAATAAAACTGTAGACTCTAAAACATTTCGAAATTAGTTTTCAGATGAGTCTTTCGTAGTTTACAATTCCGTCAATCAGGAAAAAAAATTCAACGATTGAATGAAAACTGCTATGGAAGCATAATATAGATTGATTTCCGGAAACAACGTTCAAAATGACAACACTTACATTCGACGCTGTCTTTCTCTACTTTCACACTTATTTGTTTACAACGATAAATCAGACCACTTAATCAGTTTAGAATACATTAGCTTGACGATCTAATTAAGATGGAAAATAAGAAAAGAAATCTCAATGTAATTAGCAAGATATTTATAATTCCATCGAATATAGTATATAGTCCAGTGTAAATCTCTTCTGCCAATTTGAACTATTCTAAATTTCTAATAATTACCAGCCAGAAGATATTTAAACACACTGCTCTGACAAGTGAAATAGCGACTCTTTCCAATTCATTTCAAAGCGAATTGTTATATATCGCAGTAGGTATTCTGACTTTTAGAAGACGGAGAGTCATCTCCTGGTATGGGTTTCACCTTAAATAACAAAGATATAAAGGGAAGATTGTGAATTTTAAACGACGAAATAAAGACATTTAGAAGTGATTTCTATAGAGCGATAATACTTGTGATATGTAGAATTCTAATTAAATCGAATTTCTCAGAAAACACTTAACAATGTAGAGTTAAAGAATTTAAAAAACTGAAAGAACGACTAATATACATTTCAAAGACACATTTCTTTTCTGTTTTTCCCCTGTCGTCATTTTAGGGCCAAAAAAGCAGTATAAACTAAGAATATTATTCAACTTCCAGTGAGATTTCAAGAATAATTTAATATACTCGGAGGTCACATTTATTTCAGTAAATAATGAAATTCCTTTCATGAATTCAAAATGAAAACAAAGACGTCAGGAAAAAAAGGTTTGATGCTTTAAATTTTCATAGAATGTATCGCCTCAAGTTATTTCTAAAAAGAAAAAAGGTCGATGCACTGAAGTGTGATAAATACATCATGTCACGAAAGAACAATTTTATAAGAAGTATGGATGGATACAATAACTTTCAAAAAGAAGTTTTTTTTCTTCATAAAACAAAACATCAAAGAGTCGTGAGAAATCATTAACAAAAAATGAAACCTTATACACAGTTTTATGCATATGAACGGATGTTTAGACATCCAATTTCTGAGTGATTCACCTGAAAGGAGGTATACAACATATCGAAAAATTAACTTTAAAATCCAGCCTGAAATGTGAATTTTCAATTAGTCTATAATTCATTAATGGTATTTTTTCTGATGCCCCAACCCATTAATCCTGGGCGATCAGAGCTGTGAGAACCAAATATTCTATTGTTACTAGTTCCGGCTGCCTCTTTGGTTATGATCCAAGTTGAGATTTCCAATCTCCCCAATTTGTTTTGGCCCCTTTTTATCTCGACTGGGTCAGATTTTTATTTCCCATGTGAGTTTATTTTTCTCCTTTCCCACTTCCTTAGCGAGAGAGCCTCTTAATTTTGTCCAATGTACAGAATACAGCGACCTCTCCTTTTTGATGTTTAGACGGACCCTACTAACATCAGTTAAGTTTAGTTTGTTTTGTGTTAATACTTTAGTTTGTTATTGGGTTCATCTCCCTCCCGTCTAATTTTATTCATCCATAAATTTTGAAGTACAAATTTTATATCATTAGATTTTTATGTCTTTGGACGCGTCCCAAGACATAGGATGTGGTACTATAGTGTATGGAGGATTGATTGTTTACTGACGAGTTCTTATGGTGAATGTGGAAAATGGAATGTGTGAATGGGTCGTGAATCAGATTAGCTAGATATAAGACCCCTCCCCATTTAGGCCCTGTTCTGTAATTATATTTTAAATACAATATATAACAATATTCTATTGTTGCCAATAGGTTTACAGAATGGATTTTGTATATCACCTTTTTCAATTCTTCCTTTCAATTACTGGTTTTATGGTGAAGGTGAAATGTAGGGAAGAAACATTATTTCACTCTTAACAAAAAAAGAATATGTAGAAAAGTGTATTGTTTTTATTTTATGGAGGGACTAATTGATTCAATTCCTCATTTTTACATTATAAATCATTGTTATACTTGTGGCCCCAATAATAACATGAGAAGGGGGAAATTGGATTTTCTACACGGATAGTGTCTTTTGGAAGCGAACCTGAGTTCCGTTTTTTTTGTTTTGTTTTTTTAAATTTTCTCATCTTTCACTGCTGAATTAGTCGAGTTAGCAGGCTAGAGAAAAAAAAAGAAAGAAAAGAAAATAATATGCACGATTTTTTTCTGTTTTTAAAATTTTCAAATCATTTTAGAATTTTGTATTCTTTAAATGATAATATATCTAATTATTCTTTGCATGGTGACTTTTTTATTCCAGGATTTAACATTTTCTTTTCAAAACGACAGATTTACAGTGTAATTATGAAACTAAACATCTCCATTATGTTCAGTGTGTTTAAAAACAAAATCTACACACTTTCTATTATTATATTAAATAGACATTTCTCTGGGAAATTCCGAGCAAGAAGACTTACTTTGTTCATGACATTTTCAGAGACTTTTTTCCTGGCAGCCGGAAAATCAAGACAGATGAAGTCGCGTTGTTTAAATTTGTAATAATTTGAATGGTTGCGAAGAGGCCATACACATTAACTCCCAGACGGCGCGTATTAACATTGCTAAGACGTGACAGAAATATAGTTTGGCCTTAAGGCATCATTTAATGATGCCACAAATAAAATCCAGTAAAAATGAAAATGAAGCACTTGAAATATTTCGTGAAATATTCCTGAGACAATTCGATAAAAAA
>OZ010571.1:137602488-137639988 GCA_963932145.1 Acanthosepion lycidas | reverse complement strand
ATAAAACAAAGATATTGTTTATTTTCAAATGCTTTTATTTGCCTTTGGTTGTTTTTAATGAACATGGACAATATTTACTGTAAGCAAAAAAACATTTCGATGAAAAATAAATTTTTAATACAATTATTTGTTATTTCTTAATTATATTAGATTTTTACATTAATTTGTTAAAATATTATAAAATTAGTCAAAAGCCACATCGGGTTTCCTAAGTCTCCTCATGAGATAGATCTTTTTTTACCCCGTTGTAAATTGTATCAGTTTGACTTATCAGAAGATCCGCAGTAATTAAAAAATGTTGCGTTATTTGAGTTAAGCATTGTTCTCCGCTGTTAAGGATTTTACTTTTGCGAAACACGTGTGGAGAATTTAATTTGATTTTTCAATTTCAACTGAGAAGGGTACTGATACTTGTAGTATCACTATCATCTTAGGAAATTTATATGATCATATTTTTATATTAATCTCAGTTATGACATTTTCCATAAATGAAATATCAAAATAATAAAATAAATGGAAATACAAATAACACAGTAAAATATAATAAATGTACATACAAGTATAGTATTTTATGTACACTTCTGATAAAATTTCATATGAAAGGTACCTATAAATTAATTAGATAGCTTTCTTATGAAATATGAAATTTAATGTCACTCTTAACAGTCTTATTTTAATTTCTTTAGAATATATTTTCCATAAAGCATCGTAAACTTAATGGTGAAAGCTAAGTACAAAAAAAAATAGACTGCTGAATGCTTTCCTTAAAAATAAGGTGGTAAATAATTTGTTCACTTAAATGTAAATTATTTCACTTTTCTCCTTCCGTAGAACAAATTATCCTCACGGAATCCGTCAATACGTCATTCATCACCTGTCAAGTCACGCGAAAGTTTATGAGCTGCTTTGTTTTATTTTCAAATTACTTCTTTTCGGCGCAAAAGCTAAGATAAGCTTGGTTCCAAATATTTTAAATAAACATTACAATTTCTGATTTTCTTAGAATAAGTTTTGAAAAAAAATAATAATTGATATTTAAAAGAATTTCAAAGTGAGATTTTCAGTTTTTTTATAAACTGGGAAAAAAAAAATGATTAATTTTGCTAACTCAAAAAAAACAAGATTTTAACGAAAATTTCGGACGTGCTAGGAACGATTAAAAATACCCTCAAAACACTTTGATCTTTCTCTTAATAATAACAAACATTTAGGCGATAAAAGGTTGATTTTGTCAAGTTTGGTGTCTTTTTCACATTGCTATACTCTTTTTTTAACGATCTCGTGGAGGTACCTATGTTTAAGTTATATTTATATCAACTCAGGTTATATTTTCTAATAATTTATTTTAATTCAGTTCATGAAAAGTAAATAAATCTGTATGACGTAAAATATTGAGATTGTCATTGCTAATGTCTTTGAGCGTTTATGAACAAAAGTTGTGAAAAATTTGATATGAGATTTTTATGTAACGATCATGAAAAACAAGAGCGGGAATCTCCTCAACAACGGAGAAAGAAATGCCCAATCTGATTGGTTTGGCTTACGGCATATCAATCTCCAAGTGTTATTTATTGCCGACAATTTTTTTTCGTTATCTATCTATATATCCTCAAGGACAAATGGCGCAGTAAAGAAAGGCGTTAGTTAGATGCTAATGACAGGACTCAAGGAGTGTGAGTTCAATACCCGACTAAGGCTGTGGAGAACTTTATTTCCTTTTAATTTTTAGAAGAGACCATATCTTATGTCTTTGTCTTTATTGCTTTTCTTAATTTTTTTTTCCGCGGAATATAGATTGTACGAAAGTGAATATTAAAAAGAAAAATGTAATATACCCATTTACTACCAACTGATGAGATGTATAGATTCTTTTTTTTCTGACACTACCCATAGCTGGGACACTAACAGGTGCTACCACACAGTGTCAGGTTGGACCTGCGAACACTAGAAATTATGCGGTGGTTACGCGCTCCTCAAAATCTCTTCAGAGGCCTTGCTATTGGACGTAGTTTATCTTCTTACGCAGGACGAGACCAATCTTAGCAGAGGTAAGTTTTGAAGCATGAAATGGTCGTATTCAAAGTAGCCACTCAAAATTAATACACGAGAATATGATCCTAACAAAGAAATAATGTAGTAAATAATACAAGTACAAAAAGACACTCTCGTAAAATAAAATAAAAATGACTAGGGACCTTATTAAAGCTTTATCCACATAATAAAGAATATGGAAAGTAAAAAGCAATTTATTAAGAGGGGACAAGGGGTTTAAATATTTCATTCTCCTCTATATTATGAATACATTACTAATGTTTTGCAGCCCAAATAATGGTCCAGGTGTAGAATGTTGAATTTCAGGTCGGGTTTCTTCAGACTGATAACACAGGAGAAGGCAAAAAACGGACTAGTTTCTATTGCACGTTCAGCCAGTGTCGTGGCCATTTAAATTACTTGTCTGTATATATGTAATAGTATATATATATATATATATATATATATATATACACACCTTCAGTGTCAACTAGGAGGTCCGCTGTTGGCATTGGAATAGTCTGTCTTGGTGTGTTACGGTCGTGACAGTGTACAGCGTAGATCTAATTGAATGTTGTACTACAGGTAATGTCATTTCCAAACTATGACGTACTAATATTTCTGGAAGTTAATTCCAGTGTAATAGCTTTTGATAATTTCCTGTTATACAGCTGATATTTTCCTTTTCCTTGCAGATTATAAGGAGTTGTCTGGTAAGTGGTAATGTCAAGTTTAGCCAGGTATTCTTTCATCTCTCTGTAATGAAATGAGAGTCGACCTTCTGAATGGATGCAAGACTTCCCAAACACCACGAAAAATCTGGTTCAGGCATTTCATAACCGAGTATGTGGTCATATCCGGACAGGCAAAAGCGAATGGGAAACGGGTATATTCGTCCACAATAGTCAGCATATAACGGTCCTTAATGGAGGAAGGAAGTCTAGGCTAAGCCATTTCATAGGGTGAGTAGATTTAATGAAATGTAGTCGTATCTGCAGAGTAAAATGTAAGCTTCAAGTGAGCACACTCAAGACACTCTCGACATACTTTTTCTTCAATGTTTTACGTCAAATTTCCTATTTTGATGAAATGGACAAACCTTGTTTCACCAGGGAGACAAAGGCGAACAAGAAGCTCCCGCAATGTCTTATCACCAATAGTGGCTCCACAGTCAGTACGAGAAAGTACCTCAGCAGGAATGTTGTTTTTGCCAAGACATTGAGATATCATAATCGTATCAGCTCAATTCCATTCTCCACAGTTGGATTTTGTCATTATTTTACCAAAACCTTTTGAATTAAACATACAAATTACAGCTTGCTGGTTAGTATGTATTGTAAAACGCCTCCCAGTTAAGGGGTGAGATCATTTTCGCAACGTTTCTCTTATAGCGCAAGTTTCTTAATAGCACACTGTATACTTTCGGCATGAGAGAGGATCCTCGAAAAGAAGGCAGACATTCGGTCCATTGGTTCAGTACGGCAGCTTCAACAGTAACAGAGGCATATGATTCGACGAAAAAGGGAATGTTTTCCTCAGTAGAATATAGTAGGGTCTTTTCAATTTCCTCTTTAAGATCATTGAACACTCTCACAATTAGAGTTTAGAGGAAACGAAGTAGTTATTAAGGGTTTCACCCGATCGTAGAATTTTGGTACATCGGGCATAAGAAAGCCGTCCGACTTCTTGCCGTAACCCTGCCTTATCTAGTGGGACTGATAGGCGTTTAGAAGGACGTAAACGCTCCGGGTTGGGTTTAATTGATACTTGGCTGATTGTATAGTCGGTAGGGTGACCGTGTCTACTCCTAAGTTAGATTGTACTTTCGAACAACTCATGAATTTATTCAAGTTGATATTATGCTCATCTGTTTTACTACAGACTGTTACGTCATATGCATAAGCGAACGTCGCAGGAAAATTCTTCAGAAAACAATGTTCATTATCCACCGACAGCAAGCAAATCCGTTGGTTATGCAATAAATGTATTCGGTATCCGTCAGTTTCGAAGGCTGTATACTTTTTCTCGGCGTCCTTAATCCGTACTTGGTGATACGCGCTCTCCAAGTCTGAGGTACTGAAGTAGCGATAATTTTCCAATTCGTGTAATACATCTGTTCGAGTAAGGTGGGGGGGGGAATGCTTCCAACAATGTATACTGATTCCTTGTTTCTGAGTAGTCTACAACCATGTATGGTTTATGATTAGCTCAGACCAGAACTTGAGCAATCCAAGGGGAGTGGCTTCGTTGTAGGATACTATCTCGTGACAAATTTTTTCGAAGCAATAAAGATTTTATCGGTATCTGCAAAACGCCGGGAGATTACAGCTATGAGATTAAAGTCGGGTGAAAGTTTGGTATACACGGAAGGAGGTTGAATATCTATGACGAGAATACCACAAACAGTTCGGGTCAGGTTCTTCCAAATCAGATGGAAACGGAAGAGTGTCGTTCGAGGAAATCATGGTCCTGTTATATATCGCAACACAAATCAGTCAGTTTCAAATTAAAGTAAGTCTTGTTACCCACCGGTAGGTTGACCAAGCAAGTGCCGCTAATTTTAGATGAGGAAATCATACTAATAATTCCAGCCGTAGAAGAGAGTGCGAGAAAGTGTGATTTATGAACCTCTCAGTAGCTCCGTGTCTATCAAGGCATTGACTGGAATATTAATAAACCTAAACGCCCATAATGACCTATGAAAAATGAGTAATCCCGGTAATCGAAGTCATTTCTCGGTCGGCTATATTTACACGCTTTATTGTAATGGCCATTTTTACTGTATCTATTACAGATAGCATTCCATGCAGAACATTTATCTATGGGGTTTTATTTGAGTCCACAGAAGTAGCAACACTTGCTACTAACAGATACAACGTGGTCGCTCTCGTTTAGAGGATGATCATTAATAGAAGTATTTACACTACATGGTTCCATTTAGGATAATAATTGTTTGGCAGTACATTCTAGAGCCACAGCCTGGTCGTACGCAGTGTTTAATTCTAGTGACCAATTCGAGGATTCTTGTCCGTATATGAGTCACACATTTAATCTGCAATCTTCGTAAATACTATTACAGACTCAAGTCAGTTTAATTGTTCCTAGTTATAAAGGACATGAAAGTCAATGAAGCTTTTCGTCTGTAGGAAAAACAATGGAGATGAGCTGTTTTTTTCTTCTTCTTCAGTCGCCTTAAGGAAATGGATTGCCTGATTATTTCTCAGCCGTTACACAGGGCAGTTGTGAAACAGACACCAAACTCAGCTGCGCCTACTTCGACTTTCTCTTTGTTCGTCTGTCAATGCGCACCAGCTCTATTGCACACAGACCGCCGAATGATTTCCTATTTCCCCGTGCTCTTGGCACCCTGCTTTTTATGCTGTCCTAATACGGCCGAAATTTGCATGTATGCAAATATCGTCTCGTTTTGGACAAGATCGTCACGCATAAATTGCGTCTTCAAAAGCGGCCATATTTCTTTTTGTCATTACTTTGCAAGCAAGACACGTTCGCGCTCGTTTCGAATTCTGAGGTATATAATGTCTTTCGTTAAATCGTCCCGGCATAATTTTTCTCAATATTGGCAAAAGGGATCTTCGTACGTAAGATGGTCGTCGACGTGCACGTGTACTGAAGGTTCTGTGTAATTTATTAACAATTTCAGTTTTATTGAGTTGTCTCAGCGTTGGTTTGGTTGAGACGAAAAGGAAATTTGCAAATTTCTTCTCCCTGTGTAGCCATTCTTTACCAGCAGCGTCCTGGGTAAGACGACAGACTACGTCCAACAGCAAGGCTTCTGATCAGGAAGTTTTGAGGAGGAAGCAACTTTTAATTGCTGGTGTTCCCCGGTCAACCTTTCCCCGGGGTGGATGCACCTGTTAGGGTCCCAGCTATAGTTAACCCCACAACTGCGTCAAAATACTATGAAAGGGTAAAAATATTCTTTAATGCTAGAAATATTTTGTAAAAATTATTACCAGCAATACATTACTAGATATGCTTTTTTTTTTAACAGCGATACATTTTGAAGAAAAATTATTTAAAAAAATAGTTTTTGAAGGAAAAAATATTACCAGCAATAAATTTTTGAAAAAAATATTACCAAAAATAAAAATTTTCCCGGCATTAGATAACCCACTGAGGTTGATATACCGTGAAACAAACCAAAACCAAACTTTACCGGGAGGTTAAGTGGAGATATATTGTGATTTCAGCACAATTTCCATGGAAGTAATATATTAATTAGATGTTCTGGTAAAACCAATAAATTGCAGTAAAATTTAAAACTTAAAAAAATACTTCATTCGACTAAAACATAAAGTAAAATGAATTATATTAAATTGAAACAGACCATCCTAGACGAAGTAGGTGGTTTACATAATTCAAAAGCTTTTCTATCAAAGAAGAAATAAACTACGAGCAATCTACGAGGAGAAAGACGGAATGTTACTGTAATCTTGTAATTCCAAATATATAAACCTCACATTATACAAGCCAATAAACACGTTAGAACAATAAAAGACTTCAAATACATTTTCAAAGATACCACATCCGACAAAAAAAAATTCAAAAGAACATTGAAACTTTCAAAATATAAGGACATACAAATAGATGCTGTAAAATGGTAATTGAACCATAGTCCAATAATAATAATAATAATAATAATAATAATAATATATTATGTATCATCAAACCACTTGAAATATACACCTCACAAATTCTTACGACACAATATATTATTCCTTATTTTAATGGTGTTCTAAGTAAAGACAGGAAAATTAAACGCTGTAATTTTCAAGCAGATTCATCTATTCTTTCTTTTTTTGTCTGGAATTAATTCCTTGATCAGAATTATTAAGCAATACTGCATTTTATATGGCTGACTGAAATTATATGCAAGAAATGATGAACAATTGGAAGGGCTTAGAAAAGACTGAAAAATTTCAGCATTGATAAATTCACAGAATCCAGGAATAATGCGAAGGCCACCTTAAATCGGGGAAAGTTTATTAGAAGAGACAATGTAATTCTTTATGTAGATACTGGATTTAAGAAACTTCACCAAGAATGCACTTGCACGTATCTGCGTGTGAATGAAGCCACTGGAATAGATATTCGGAGATGCAAAAAAAACAGGAATTATTATTCAAGCGAATGCGAGTAACAGTGAGAGCTGTATTGAATTGGAAAAATATATGGCGACCATTAACACTCACGCTGTTGAATTTTGTAATTTCAACATAATAAATTGAAAGTTAAAGGAACTCAAGGAAATTGATGCAAACATTAGCAAGCAACACACATGCAATTGAATGACCCTCACTAAATTGTCTTAAAAAATCAACAATGGAATTTTATAAGTATCTTGCCGTTATAAAAGATTAGTTGTTACAATTCGTAATGGGGCATAAAAATGTAAATAGCTTTATTCTGCTTGAATATCAGCCTAAAAAATATGCTCGAGAATTCGTGTTAAATCATGAGAAGAGCGTTGAAATTGATATAATTGCCAAAAAATGTGAAAGAAAACTGAAAAATATGCGAAGAAAACTTGGCCTAAAGCAAATAGAATCTAAATAGCCAACACCATTTCTGAGGCAAAATAATGATTTAAGTCGATTCGCAAACAACCAGTAGCTACGGAGAACATGAACTAAGGATGAGACTGAAGGTTGTATTCATGCTGTGCAAGACCAATTCCTGTTTACACGCAACTACGAAGCTAATATATTCATAATAGTATGGACAAAAATTGTACGTAATTTGAACAACATTTCGAAAATATTGATCAACTTATCTCAGGCATCTAACATCTAACGAGATCAAAAACCATTATAGCAGGATAGGTTAAATATGCATTGGAAGACCTCTCATCTTACGGGATAATAAAAGATCAAAACTGGTATGAATATGACCATCAATCTTTTTTTGAGGGATTAAATCGTGCCATGCTCTGTTCTATCAAAACGAATAGAAAAATACAAGAGAGTTGCACATATTATTATCGAAGACAGTCAAGAAAAAGTTTACACCGTTTGACATGCGCGTACCAAGTGGGTAAAAAAAACATTTCTGCGAAGATTTTTGAAAATTCTGGCACTTAAAAAATGAATTTCTTCCAATTCAAGTTAAAATATTAGGTAACATAATGAACGCGACTCAAGAACAAATCAATAAAATCTCTCTAGGAGATACAAAAAATATTCGAAATAGCACAACCTAACTCCTACGAAATTCTTTGTCCATATAAATTCATGTTTAAAAGCTGTGTTCTATGTAATTAAATTCGGAACAACAAAAGAACAAAAATCACACTCTTCTGCTCTAATGTATTTATTTTGACACTTCACATGGCTATAAAACAAATTAAGCTTGAAAGGAACTCTCTTAAAATAATAATAATAATAATAGAAATGATTAAAAAGAATCCTGATTTACATATTAATAAACAGACAGGAAAATCATGACTGTAAGATAAAACTGGTGTGATCATCATAACTGCTCACATAAGGGAACTGGTAAAACTTGCCAATTAATTCCATCAAACAGTAAATCAAAATAAATGTTAGTAATATATATATTAAATTAAACAATTAGAGCGGGGAAAGAAAAATATCTGGGATGGCGTCCAGGTAAGTCGTAATCTTACAAGCATTGTGAGACGCCTAATTGTGAATGACATATTCGAGGCAAGATAGACCCTTTGCGCTTTTCCAGGCTATCCAGCTACAATTGCAATCACAATACACGTCGTAATCTTACAAGCATTGTGAGACGCCTAATTGTGAATGACATATTCGAGGCTAGATAGACCCTTTGCGCTTTTCCAGGCTCTCCAGCTACAATTGCAATCACAATAAACGTCGTAATCTTACAAGCATTGTGAGACGCCTAATTGTGAATGACATATTCGAGGCTAGATAGACCCTTTGCGCTTTTCCAGGCTCTCCAGCTACAATTGCAATCACAATAAACGTCGTAATCTTACAAGCATTGTGAGACGCCTAATTGTGAATGACATATTCGAGGCTAGATAGACCCTTTGCGCTTTTCCAGGCTCTCCAGCTACAATTGCAATCACAATAAACGTCGTAATCTTACAAGCATTGTGAGACGCCTAATTGTGAATGACATATTCGAGGCTAGATAGACCCTTTGCGCTTTTCCAGGCTCTCCAGCTACAATTGAAATCACAATAAACGTTAAACAATGAGGGTGGCAAAAAAAACAAAAAAACTCTACAGATGTTGAAGAGAGGGATTAAAAATGTATCAATTTAAAGGTGGAATTGTATTGTCTTTGGAAATTGTGCAGGTAACCAAGCTACCCTGTGCAAGAGTAATAGACAACTCTTAACTGGTATAATTGTGTTGCACAAGGATAAAGAAGTATGCCTCTAAGATGCAGATATGAGTTGAGATATGATCAGCACCACGCAGTCAAAATCTCTAAGAGGTCTTAGAGGATATCAAGTCTAATAATAATAGTAGTAGTAGTAGTTAATGGGTAGGTCGAGCTATTTAGTCTTGGTCGACAGTCGTCCTAGAGGTGGCAGCTTGAATAAAATTACTCCTTGGCTCTTTAGGATGAAATGAAAAAGAATGAAACTATCAATGTTTCGAAACAAAACTCAAAACGGATCGGTTGTCACACGAGTAAATAAAGGTACGTCCCTGAAAGGGGGAACCAATCTGAGTTCAAAAATATGTTGAGACACCTGGCCACCAAAACTGAATAAACTACAAGTCACTTAATTCAAATAAATTAATAAAAAAAAAGAAGGCGAACGAATTGGAATCGTGAAGTGTATGAATAAGTCATGTCAACATTTTTCACGGCAATCGGATATCCACAAAAGAACGTCACGGATTAGACATACCAAATATGGAGAGATATGGTAGGAAATAAATTACGACTATCTATGGACCTAGTTATGCTTACCAATTTCAGCAGGGATATCATGCAAAATTAAAGCCTCTCAAATACAGAAATAGTTCCGCTAAAACTGCATAGAAGACAAATTAAAATGACATGGGAGCAGAAATCAGTTGCAGATCAAATTAGTGTGGCGAAAAACCTCATTCAAATAATCAGCAAAGTAACATGCGTATAAATGTCAGAAAGTGACCTGCGTGAAAAAATTATTAGGTTGGTGCAAAAATAATGTCGTTTTCTCACGTATATTATTATGTGAGAAAACGACATTATTTTTGCACCAACCTAATAAATGCTACATTCCAATGAAAATATTATGCAAGGTTATAACGCAGCATTGCAAAAATTGTTGACGGACACACCACTAGAAATCATCGCAAAAGTAAATAATGTCATACATGCTAAATCTTTGGCAGCTACTGTAAAATTTAATGATAAGGCAAATAAATGATTAAACCACAGACAAAAAGAGACCGCTTGGAAGGCACAATTAAAGCGAGAAATTGATAAAACTACATGCGTGTTATCGATACTAGATGAGATTTCAAGAAATTGAAATTATTCAAACCGTAAATATGCTGTCCAAACAGAAATAACATTAATGGGGTAAATTCCACCAACCTGGGAAAATCTTAGAGAGAAATAATATTAAAAGCCCGGGAAAAAAAAGACGAAATGAAAAGCGTCGTAGTTTCTACTGAGATAATAAGATATTCCAGAATGACCTCATCAAGATTTACAGGGAAAGTGGAAAAGCAGTTTTAGAAGTGAAAAACCCATAATTTATTGACGAGTTTTTTGGAGAATATTTTGAGCAACACAAAGAAATATAATTCCGGTGCAGAGAGAATCAAAAGTAACAAGAAATTGTTTAGTATAAAACTCTGCAAGAAGGGAAAAATATAACCAAAAATATACGGCAAGATCTAAGAAAATCCCCAAAATAGAAATCCTGCTGAACTCTACGTATCTTATTCTCGATGAAAACAATACGCTTACCATTGAACAGAAGAGATGTGGAAGAGATTCATGTCATTGCAAAGATCAACATCTAAAATGGTCCTGGGAAAATGAAGGAAAAAAGACAGAAATCCCAGTAAATGTTGGATAGATTAAGGTAAAGCCTTTGATATTGTGCCATACTTTTTGATTCTTAATGCTTTGGAAACGGACAATGTCTTCTCGGTGATACTAAATTTCCTTAACTATAGCAAAGAATTGTGGAAAACCAAATTATGTCTACACCACAACAAAGGTACTAACACTTCCAAATCTTTGAATATCCAACGAGAAATATTTAAGGAGATTCCTTGTCATTCCTTATGTTCTGTCTGTCATTAATCCTCCATTCGCGTGTACTAAACAGTCATAATTATGGATACAAAAGAAAAAGAAAAAAGAAAAAGTGTCTAATCACTACATGAATGATATTAAACTCTTTGACAAAGATGGCAATGAATTGAAGGATACTCGCAATAGTGTAAAATGTGTCAGTGTTGGCAACGGTATTGATTTCGGATTAGATAAATGTGAAAAACTAACATTCACAGAAAGAGACAATTGCAGAAACAGATTCAATAGATCCAGATTTTATGAAAAATATTAGGGAAATGTACAAGAAGAAGCCTATAAATACGTGTCAGTGAAATAAATGTTGTACGAAAATCCAAGTTTAATTACTTCATTCAACTTCATGCTGCAACCAACGTTTTGCTCTTTTAGAGACAGCTGTATTTTGTTGTCTTCCGGTTTCCAGAAGAACATATTGTATGATATATCTCGAGGAAAAAGAGCGAAATATCACTTTTCTAGATTACAAGTTCAAATACATTTAAAATGCATACACGGAAAAATTCCTACTATGCTACCGACAATCTCACTGTATATCAAAGAGAATAAATATCATCCTGTAACATAAATGTAAAAAAAAATTTTCCAATCATCAAAAATTGAAAGAAATTATTTACAAATGAAATAAAGCTAAAAGGACGATGAACAAATCATGAACATTTTTTCAACAAGAATCATTCGTGAGTAATTATTTTCAAACGGCCATAAATAATGCAAGCAAAACATTAAAGAATAGATGTAAATCAAAGAAATAAGTTGACGGACAGGTTTTCACTATAAAGTAAACAAATTTAAAAAAAATATGGGACACGTAAATCAATTCATTTCAGAATTTCAAATAATACAAAATCAATGATTCTAGTCAAATATAACATTATTATATGTCTGTGATATATGTCTGTGATATATGTCAAAACATCAGAAAGTAGATATAACATTATCCTACAATGCCTTTGATAAGTTTTATTCGTGTAGGGGCTTTATTAATTCCAATAGCGTAAGAAAAAATACAGAGCATTTTTATAAAAGTTGTTGATATAAAAAGAATTATACGAGTATATTTCGTTTGTTTTCTCTTTAATAGTAACATGCTTTCTGGTGACATTACGAGACACTTGTTTTGCTGAAAAGATAAAACAAAATTATATGAAAGGAAAACGTGATTGAATAATAGTAAAAAATACATAAAAATTGAATCAAAAAGAGAAAATTGAAAGTTCGTGGGTACATAAAGAGGAAAGAAAGCATAGAGGATGTGTTGTTACTAAGATAGAAAAACAAGACGGATAGAGAAAAGCACTAAATAAGCTGCTAACGAGGTTTTATAAATGATTGGTAGAACAGGGATTTATCTTACGTAGATCTATAGAAAGTTTTGAAGAGGCGTCATCGTACACGTCCATAAATGACATGGCGCATAGAAGAATGATCATTGATAATTCATGTCAATATGATAGGGCCAAGAAAATACTTTCGGAACGGTTTTGTTAAAACTATTATAGGATTTATAATGAAAACATGATACTGAATAATAGTAAATAATCAAAATTTAAACGGAATTTTATCAAAGATGCAGTAAAATACATCCAACTCCTATCTACGTCGAAGATCCTATAAAATGTTTCTGTGAACATTCTTTTTAAAAACAACTCTTTTTAATAAACTTTGCGATTGATAAATCGTCGTCCTAATCACGAAAAAAATGAAAATAATATTGACATCACATTCTATCAAGTATAATTACCAAATTACAAAAATTATCTTGAAATACTAAGGATTAAATTTATTCATTAAAATATCTTGGGTGGTGGGGATCACCGAAGTTATCTGACAGCAATGATTGTGTTCTCCTACATATGTGACATGATGCAAGTTCTAATGCTAGATATATGGTTTTTCAAGAGCCACCCTTTTGACCCAGTAGAGCGCCGCCACCTCAGGGCACTTGATGTAGGCCTCTCCGTTGGGCATAAGTCCCTCACTAACAGATTCTCGAAGTATTTTTTTACCCGAACGCTCAGTTAGTTTTTCGAGCTGCCGTACCTTCGTAATCACAATTAGGTTCAGCCAAATCTTTCCAAATCCTCTGCAATATCCTCACATGGACACCCAAATAATTTTAAATGTTCCTATTGGAGATTCAGATTTGAATGCCAAACAATACTGCATGACATTCCGAAATTTCCCGCGCAGTGAACAGCGGCGATTTACCCATCGTACCCTGTTTTTGCTCAAAAAACAATCCATTGTCTACTTGTATCATAGTTTTCTAACCATATTTAAGATATGCACTTTGACTCTCCTATACTTATGTTAAGTTGCTTCCAATGTAGACTGTGGTAAAGAAATAAGCAGGATTAAAGTGATTATACTAAACCAATCACAATGATTTGTCGATCGAGCCAGTCACTTGTCGTTTCAATATAGGTTGTTTGTTAATACTTGGTATAAAGAAATGCGCCTGTCATATCACCTTCACCTATCAGAAGTCAGATGACAGGTACAACCAAACAAAAGTCGCATCAGTTTACCGTCTCAGACACCTGAGTGATCATTTTTGTTTTTATTGGCTTTCTCAGGTGCATAGGATCATAGCGAACTTTTATTTTTTTTATATCTAAAGAGAACATTAATGGTGAATTCCTTCATTTAATCCATAGAATCTTTAAAGTAAGTATAGTTAACGTGGCCTATACACTTACAAGGATTAGAATAGTTGACTTGGGAACATTGTTAATCCGTATTATTTATTTGTATCTCTTACATATATATCGAAATGGTCGTAATTCAAATGTTTCTCAAAGTGATTTGGCCAAATGTTAATTCAAGACAAAGCAAAAAGTGGAAATTTATTACATAAAATTTTATGAAAGTATTTACAATAATAAATTTGAAAAATTCGTTCATAAATTTCGTAAAATAATGTCTAAAAACTTTGAGAATGCCAGCTGGTATATCTTTTCAGAATCGTTCAAACAGAAATAAGAAATTCCAATGCAATATATTTCTGTTCGTGTTGGTTTTCCATCTCTCTCTCTCTCTCTCTCTCTCTATATATATATATATATATATATATATATATATATAATAGCTGGCGTATTCGAAGATACCCATCTACAAGGCCGCTAGCCAATTCCTATTGCAGATGCCTGCTCTGCCATTTATAATGTAAATATGCTATAAGCCTAAAATCCAGACAAATTACCCCAGTTTCATCTAAGAGGATAGTCAGGGATTTAAGAATCCAGAAATCCCTGACGTTCCGTTTAGGTGAAACCATGGTAGGTTGTCTGGCTCTTTAGTTTTAAATTAGGTTTTCTCTACTTAGCGTATCGAGCACTTATATATAACAGGTAAAAGATTCGTTGGTATATAATCCAAGTGGATCCTATTAATATCAGATAATAATACTGATCCACAGAGAGGGCTCAATATATTTATTATAAGATAGGAGCCTATGATTCAACCCAGGTTGTGGATTTAATATGTTTTCTAATTTAGATATGCTTAGTAGAATCGTAAAACCAGAACAAGTGGGACAATATTGAGATGACGGAATCACTTACACCCCCAACAGAAATGGTACGCTAACAGTGAAGTTAAGAAAGAAAATCATCTGGGACTTTAAATTATTAGTTTGGTGGAAAAATAATGACTTTTGACATATTTTTAACGACAAAAAAAACGTCATTATTTTTGCACCAAACTAATACTATGGTTTAAGATTGAAATTTTTTCTAACCTTAACAAAGACATCACTATCATGACATCACCCTCAACCTTAATGATAAAAACTTTAAACCCTACCATAAAGAGAACGAAACACCCAATTATATTGTTAGTTCTAACCAACCCAATGCCATCGTGAAACAAATACCCATTATCGTTCGTACCAAATTAGTCAATCATCGTCCAACGAAAAAAATCTTTAGTTAAAAAATAAAGAACCCTATGAAAAGTCTCTCCATAAACGTGTTTTCAAAAATAATTTATCTTATTTAATCCCCATATGTAGTACCGAAACACCTAAAGTGGAATGTAGGTGTAGAAATAGAAGAAGAAAAATCATTTGGTTAAAACACACCTTCAAACTGTCATATATCAATAGAGGACAGAACTTTCTAAAATTAAAAAAATAAACACTTCCACACGAACAACACTCTAAGTAATATCTTCAATAGGAAATCTATCAAAATTAGCTACTCCTGCACTAACAACATGTACCAAATGATCACCTACCATACTAATGATTTCTTAAGAAGCAAATTCTATGGAAATAAAACTAAATCAGGCATGGAAACTCCTGTAACTGTAGAAATAGCGAAATTTTCCCCGTTGACGGTAAATGCAGATCCACTAGGGTAATATACCATTCAACCATTGTCCCCGCCAAATAATATGATAAATTACAATGTTTCCATTGGAATTTTTGCGTGAGAACTGAAACAAAGAATTTTTACCCATAGGCACTCATTTACCAATCCTAAATTAAATTTCCAAACAATTTTTTGGGAATTGACGGTAAAGGGTCCAAACTCGCAGATAGATAGGAAAATTATAGATTCCGCACATACTCCTAATAGTTTAGAGGTAGATTCAGACTATTCTTATAGGAAAAACATAGAATAATAAAACACAATGATCAATGCAGCCTATTAAATCGAAGGAGAGAGTTACTATTAAATTGTAGGCATAAAAGTAGGTTGAAACTTATATATAAGAATATAGATCTTTCCTTATTATTTACTAACTACAAAAAAACAACAATCCTCAACTGATGCAACCCTCGCTTATTACATTTTTACTTCTAATATTAATAACTTTCCTTTTTACTTCTCATATTAATATATTCTTTTTTAAAGAATTTCGGGTTCAGTTTGGTATCCCTAATAATATAACCGAAAATTAATGGTGTAAATGGATGATATATATATATATATATATATATATATATATATATATATATATATATATATATATATATATATATGTGTGTGTTTGTGTGTGTGTGTATGTTGTGTGTGTATGTGTGTATTATGCGTATGAATACTTATATGTATGGGTATGTAGGTATGTGTCTAAGTAGGTGTTGTACGACCCGATTTGTTCCATTAGGTGTTTCGGTATTACTTACCGGTTTTTGGAATCTATTATTTAGATAATTTATTCTAACTTTAAATTGTCTTGCCTTAAATCCCCATCACTTAATAATATTATCAACTAGCACGAACCTATATTCATTTACATACAACTAAAGGCTCTGGCCATAAAAAACTATCCACCATGGCCAATATCCTTATCACCAAACCAGACTCTTGATCAATAAGAGGCGTTCGATTAAATAGTCCCGTCCTTTCTCACCGACTGATATCTAAACTAAATTCCAAACCCCCATTCCGACAGAGTCTATCTAGGGCTGATTTTGTGCTATTTTGAAACAGAATATACTCACATTTTAGATTTTGACTGTATAATATATATATATATATATATATATATATATATATATATATATATATATATATATGTACACACACATTTCCTCGAAAAATATAGAAAATTTCTCACTATTTTTTTTTATAATGATCTTTTTCAGTTGAATAATGTGTTTCTCGATGTTAAGATGAAATACATCAATGAAGGCGCCGCAGTTTTTTTTTCAACCCAAATCCTTTCGATTTTTCTAAGACCAAAATCTGCATCCCCTTCTGATATTGAATTTTAAATATGACCATCACAACAGAACCCAGATTTTATCGCAGTTACAATAAGTTCTACTTTGTAATTTCACCCTGCATGATAATCATAGAAAAGTTCAAAATTACTCGGGTTAAAAATAACTACGGTAAAAGGAAAGGGTTAGTATATACCTCATACACGCACACACAAAAACACACACCTATGCATTGATATATATATATATATATATATATATATATATATATATATATATATATATATATATATATATAATATATATATATATATATATATATATATAAACTTTTATTTTAGAATATTACATCGAAAATCGCTATACAATTGCAGTCGTGTTTCGATGCGTATCAATGCATCTCATCAGGTGATAGTAAAATTAATGGCGAGTGAACTACTTATTTAGATTTAAATGCACAATACAGCCTATGTTTAGGAAATAGAAAAAAATGGGTTGGTTATAAGGTCTGTGGGCTTTACTCAGATCAACCAATCGTATTTGACCTACGTTAGATGTTAACCAAGTGAAGAAGAAACAATTAAGAAATTATTTTCATAACCCGTATACATGCAATCAATGGCAGTACAGATGTTAAAGGGGAGTAGATGTAAATGGGTACATATTTTACATTACACAAAGTCATTACTAGACAAGACATGCTTTGTGAGTTTCCTACATAAAATATATAATTGATAAATAAATAGCTCCTTTAAAAAACTAGTAAATAATTTAAAGTATAAACTTACGTGGTAAATTAATATGTGACTGTTGACTAAAGAATCTTCATATAAGGTGTTAATAACAATAACCAGTCAATGTAAAATGTCAAATACCAACCAAATACCAATACATCCGTACAAGTTTATATTATATCTAAATTAATCTTACGAACGTAAAGATAAAATCTAAGAAAAAGTGTTGTCAAATTCCAAGTCTAACTGAATTGTAAGATGAAAGGTAGACTGAATTTACAATTTACCGTTAACTCGGATCTTTGGTTTCATAAATCATTCAAAGAGCCAGATAATCTGCAATTTTTCATGTAAAAATATGGTTCATATAAGGTTCTACATGACCTTTTCCTTTTTAAATCGTATTCTATTTGTTTTTAAATTCCCGTTAATTCATTTTTAAATTGTACTCTCTTCGTTCTTAGAAATCATAAATCCTATTAAATTAAATAGCTGTAAAATAGATGTAACAATATTCACATATGTCATTGTTCACATCCTCCTCTTTCTTTCTGTTTCTTATGTTTCACTCCATCAAACTTTACGTAGGTCTTATAATCCTACTTATTTTTATTGCTTCAAATGTTATTTTTGGTAGAAACCCGTATTTGCGTCGACGCTCCATTTTATTTTGAACAGTAATTATATTGTCTCTCGTTCTTTTGCTGGAGAAAATTTGCTTCATTGTGTAGCTCTTCTTAACCGTCTCTGTATAAAAACATCGGTTTCTCCTGCAAAGTTGGACGCAGGTTCAGTTACTGCTGGATATTACATTTGTTAATAAGGTTGTTTTTTTTTTAATCAAGTATTCATACCATTAAATGAAATAAATAATATTTAAAATAAATCAAATCCTCTACTCAATAAATTAAACATAACTATAAATTACATACATACATACATACATACATACAAACTTAAATACACACACAGGCATGTTTACGTTTCTTATTAGGTGTCGCCATATGTTGATACAATCTTAGTTAATATTATAATTGGTCAATGTTAGTGAAGTCTTATTGAAGTTACGTGGATTGACAGATAATTTTTTTAGTGTATTTTATTATAATTATAATAATCGATCAAAAATAGGATATTAACCCGGATTTAATCTTCTATTAAATATCTTTAGAATGTGAATATTCCAGTCATTAAATTTCCATAGTACAGTTCGACTAAAAAAACAATTGTTTAATTAAGTTATAAATGGCCCAATATGTAAAGGCATGTATCGGAAATGTTTCCTTCTTTTAACAAAATCAAAGAGTTCGTTTTCTTTTTTTCCTACATTTCAAATCGTTGCTAGAAGTCCTCTTGTATCTGTCTATATTTCTGGGATGAGGTATTATGTACATTATTTCCATTATTCAGTCTAATGACCTCATTTTGCCGCCATGTTTATTACAACGTTTCGGCCTTTTTTACGCTCCAACCTTTTTAGTTCGACATTGCAACAACCTGAAGATGGTCGGAGCGTACAGCCGCCGAAACGTTGTTATAAACATGGCGACAAAGATGAGGAAAAGAGTCTGAATAATAAAACCTCTTGTATTCGAAGAATTTTCCAAAGGATAATGCAAAAAGAGCAGGCTAAGTATTACCGTTTTCGACATAAAAATGGAAAAAAAAATAATATAAAATCAACGGCTGGTTTAATGCGGAGAGTTCTTATTAACAAAGATATGCATATTATGAAGGAAACAGTGTTTTATGTATTTATATTCTATAATTATTTGCTAAATGATAAAATATCAAATCATGCCTATCGAAGTACGAAAGCGTTATTACTGATCATCGTGTCGGAAATAGGGAAGTATCACTCTACTCTAAATATATTCTTCCCTTTCATGAATATATTTGTCGACATCATTACCCATAAGTTTATCTCTGCAGTAAATGTTTTGTGGATTTCCTAAGCCTATTACTATATGATATTCATGAAGATGATAATACTGAATCAATATTAATTATATTGTAGTGTTTGTATATATATGTCCAAATTATGGAAGAAAGTCTTCTTTTTAATTCTCTGTTGTCAGCTAGTAATATTTGAAATGAGAAAGATGTCACCTTGGATATATCTTTACCTAAGTTTCCCGAAGTGTGAAATATATCGGATTAAATTTCATCGATTTTCGCCCAAGGCCCTCTCCTGTTGATACACAGAATTTCTTTCGTTTCGAGAAAGTTTCTAATCAAAAGAAACAGACAGAAAGTTCTGATCTAATCATTATAGCCATTGTAGATATATTGATTATTCAAGAAATACATTTTAGAAAGTTCAACTATATACATCTTTTGGAATAGCTCAGCGTTTCTCTGTATATCTAAAGATTCATTTTATATACATACATATATATATATATATATATATATATATATATATATATATATATATAGATAAATAAATATATATGTGTGTGTGTGTGTTATATATAATTTATTTGAAAATTATATCATAAGTATGTTATAAAATCTCTACAATAATAGCCATTTTGTTTCAACACTTGAATGTGCATTCAACATCATCACTTGATATCACACAAGAAGTGTTGAAACAAAATTACTATTTTTATAATGATTCTATAACATAAATATGTAATAAGTTTCGAATACTCTAGTCTGTATTGAGCAAAACTATTAAGAATAGCATTTTTTTGGATATTGTAAATTATTCCGTATACACCAATCCTATCCTTATATATATATATATATATATATATATATATATATATATATATATATATATATATATATATGATGATGAGAAAGAAAAGATCATTGAAGTAAACACTGGATAATTACCGTTAGTTTCCAGATTTGATTCCATCTTCAGACCAAGTGATACTGTTTTTGCGTGTTGGTTATTTCCCTAGTATTTTCATGGATGTATTCCATCGGCTGAAAAATAGTATGGTAGCATAAAATGTTAAGAACAATCCAAAGAAAGCTGTCTATATTTCTTAGATGACCTATTATGTACACTATTTACATTATTCGGACTATTGGCCTCATCTTGGTCGCCATATTTATTACAACTTTTCGCCCGTTGTACTCTCCGGCCTTCTTCAAGTGGTTGGAATGTCAAACTGAACCCTTTATTACGCTCACTGGAGTAGACTGCTCTAGTTCCACGAGACATGTTTAATGAACGGTTAAGGCAGTTGAGAACTTGGATAGGGGAATTAGCAGGAGATAACTGATAACTGGCATCCATTAATCGGCCCAATTGTTGTAATAAACATGGCGACAATGATGAGCACAATAGTCCGAATAATGTAAATAGTGCAAAGAGAAATGTATTACTATTTGTTGTCAATCCAGTTGTATGGCAGTGAATAGAGGACCATCTCCCCAAAAGGAAACAATCTGGTGGCTCTAGAAAGGAATACTGCGAATACCACGAACGGATCCAGTAATTACCGAAAAAAACCTTTGAGAAATGGTAATAAAAAACAGGTGCTTAGAATCTGAAAGCGACAGCTGATATTTCTTCAACAGATCATATCGAATGGCTTGGAAACTCTTAGGAGGGATATCAAGGAAAATATTGACAGATGGAACCAAATAACCTACCTGACTATCTTGTGTGGAGGCAGGCCTGAAATGAGACAGGACGCTTAGTAAAAAGTACACATTGTTACAGACACAAGAAATAGGAAATTGCGCCCAGAAAAAAAAGTACGACACATGAAAGCTTACGATAGCAGCAGCGAGTAATATCGATTGGGCAGGCCTTGGTCTAATTCCGGCATAGTCTACTATTTTCACTTACAGGAATATGCCTTTGAAAAAGGAACTAATCAACTTCCCCATCCACATATAAATTACTAAACGGAGTAAGAATTGGTCAATTATGTCAAGAAACATTGTTATTGGGGATCTAACACTTACTATTGAGGGATGCTTAGATGTTTTAGACACGCAGATTATGGATGATGATTTCATTCATCGTAGAGTATTTTTTTCGAACAGCATATCAGATAAACTTTTATCGGAGATGTCTAGAATGGAAGTAAAAATTATTATATCTCCGTTCAAACTTTGCCTTTGTGTCCTGGACATCGTTGTTTTGAATCTAACCTATTTTCCATCATATTCCAGACAGATTCATTGGTGAAGGAGACTTTTCTTGAAATTTATAGAACTTTCTAAAAGTTTTAAGATTTTTTAGAACATCATGTCAATGTAGATGCCAGTATAAATACAGGGATCGTAAAGTAAACAATTAAGTTTGTATCTAGTTGCCAAAGTCGTTGTTGCTAGCTACATTTATATTAGATGTCCTCGGTAGGTAGTAAGCATCCGGCAGACGCATTTTGCTACATTTGTGGCGAATTTATTAAGAGAAGAACGAAAAAACTCTTCTTTAGGAAAAATGTGTGAGGCCAACTAGGCATATTTCGTCATGCATTAATGAATTAAAATGAAAACCTTGACACTTCATTTCTCTTGCGAGACGCTGCAAAATAAGAAAAAAAAAAAAAAACAAAAACAAATAAAATGCTTGTGTCTATATTGGATATTTTAAGTGTAAAATATTTGGATTTTTTTATTTAAATATATTTTAAACATTTATTTTTTAATGAGTGTTATTGAAAGATATGTACTAAATACGTTTCAACAATCATGCATTATTATACACAATATGCTTTTTTTCTATAACATATCTCTGTTAAAAGCTATAAAAATATGGAATATTAAGTGTGTTCAGTATACAAGATTCCTAATTTTTTTTTAATTTGCTACATTAATTAGGGTCTAATTACATAATTTTATATATCTAACGCAAGATCTTTAGAAACTTTTAAAATTAAAAATGTATAATTTTTAGAATTTTTCAGGAAAACTGGCTGAAATATATTTATATTATTATACACATAATTTTACATTTTTGTGTTGCATAATGGTAAAGTGTGGAACAGAGAGACAAGGATTTCCCAATCTCATGAATTTGCAGGAAACCAACTGATCCCTCAAGCAATTGCATCTGGCGAAAACGAACGCAGCAGCAGCAGCTGTAAATAGAAAATTCTAATCTGAATTCCAGTGCTGATATCCACTACACTACCTACAAATTCCATTAGGAATAGATCACATATTGAAAGTTGGCTGAATTGTTCCATGTGAATTGCACATATTTTCAAGAAAGATTATTATTGATCAACAAAAGAAAAATCTCACCTGCAGTCATATTACGATCAAATCACATTATCAACGCAATAATAATGGTTATATACCCACCAAAATGGACATTTATAATTATTATACCATTGAAATGTTTATAACTATTTCACCAGAACATTTCCATATAGTTTCCTTAAAAATGCAGAATTTATCTGAAACGAAAAATGTCTATATAATATAGCTAACTATTATTTAATTGTCTATATGGGCTGAAAATATGAGTAATGAAAATATTTTAATGAAATGGAAGTCACAAGATAACATAAAGAGTGAGGTGAAATTTCTAGGACACCTAATCAGGAAAGAGGGTTTCGAAAATTTAACACTGAAATGAAATTGAAAGCAAGTGGGATATGGGAAAGAAACGAATTTACTTAAATAGTTTAGATAAATGCTTAGCAGAACAGGAAGGCAAATATTAATTTCAGTTAATAAGGACAGAATCTTGTAGAGAAACACGAATTGCGTCATTCCTGAGAAAATACGGCATATAAAAGAAAAGATGTGTAGACTATTTTTCTATTATTCCGTATATAGATTTCGTAAATAAGGATAAATTCAGACATAAATTCGCAGACCAGATTGGAAAGACAAAAGTGCATATAACAGTTCGACAGACGCCGAAGACCATGATATAATGTCCATATATTTGTTTAATGTATAAAATACAATTGTAGATTTTAATACCATATTGAAATAATTTGATATCTAAACCAACTAAGAACCAGGAGCATTAGCAAAATATTTATCGTTTTAGTTGTCTTATTCCCAATGCTACCGTATTAGAAACATCCTGTGAGAACCGAACTCATTAGGTAATTTAAATTGTCTGTGAGAATTGCCTTATTACTGTTCTAAGATCGATACTCAAAAATAATTTACCAATGCCTATATAGGAAAGACGGAATTTAAAGATCAATGCATGTATTTATCATATAGTTTCCTCGTCGGATTATGTAGCAAAAATACCATAAATACATACTTTATATTTGTTGATAGAATTGGTAATATTAGTCTCTTATTTATAAGGAAATATTCGGTATTTATTAACGGAGCAATCACTTTCATTTAATTTTTTTAACTAATAAGATAGATTTTTCAAGTAATGTAAGCCGTATCGCACTTTACAATAAGGATGTTACTACATTCATAACATTTTATTTTGAATTTGTGAGGAAAGTCAATAACATGATTATATCACTATTTTATCTTCGTGGTATTTGTAATAACCTTTTAATTCTTTCTGCTCTTGAAAATCTCCAAGGTGTATGATTCCTATTATTATTACAGTTATTTGTGATTATGTAGCGCCTCATTCTTCCTGACATAAACGCATGATGACGGAAGAACAGTGCATATCTTTAATGGCTTGTATATCTGTCATTCCGAATCTCGCAGATTACACATGACTGTTTCTCTCATTCATACGACACATGGTCAGTGCAAAAACATTGTCACCACAGTTAATATATATATATATATATATATATATATATATATATATATATATATATATATATATATATATATATACATACAGGGTGTCTATAGAGTTCGTGTGCATTTAAAAAAATTATAACTTGAATTGTATTTGCGATAGTAATTATTTGTAAAAAGGATTGGAAAATAGTAAATATATACTTTGTAACTTTTTATTGATTTTTTTTTATGTTTCCGTATGTCCTCCATCATCAGCAATTCAAATAGTAATACGATTTTACAATTCACGGAAAATATTTGACAACTTATTTACTGTAATGCCTGAAATCACATTAGTTATTTTAGCTATACTTAAAGCTAGTTACATTAAACATAACATTTTTTGCAGATTATTTCTATCACAAATACTAATAAAGTAAATTTTTCAAGTGCAAAGGAAATTTATGGACATCCTATATATATATATATATATATATATATATATATATATATATATATATATATATATATATATATATATATATATATTGGCACGCAGCCGAATGGTTAGAACATCGCATTCTGAATCAGGTTCGAATCTCACTATGGTCGACTTGTCAGAAAGGAGACTTCCACATGTTACCGAACAGTAGGGGTCGATCCCAGCGTTCTACACCTTCGGAAAGTGCCTGAAAAACATGCCATTTGTTGAAGCAAACCTTGCGAGAGAAAGTGGGTAGATGGACCTCTTAGGGGAGGGGCGGAGATGGCTGTACTAGCAAGAAGTTAAAAATATTGTGACCGAGCGCTAAAATGTAGTTCGTAGTTCACATTATTGGTCAACGAGATAACATGCACATTATCAGAAAATGTGACTAAGCTCTGCACAGCAAAATTGCAAAACAAAGCACAGAGTAGGCATCTGCAATAGAGATAGGTTAACCGTTCCGGTAGATGGTTTCCTCAAATATAAATATATATAAAAACACGAACATAGAATCAACACTTAGAGGCGACAGTTTGTTTCATGCTAGACTCAATCGTAAGGCCAAGTGGCTTGACATTTGAATCTACCATAAAACTGTCTGTCGCCTCTAAGTGTTGAATTCTATGTTTACTTTTATATTTCTCACATGCTCTATCATTGATATTGAGCACTTCGTCCCATAAATATAGCATATCTTAAGACTATATTTCATTCCCATATATATATATATATATATATATATATATATATATATATATATGTATATATATATATATATATATATATATATATATATATATATATATATGTATGTATTTATGTATGTATATCTATTTAATAATCAAACAAATGCTTTTACCACATCTGGAGCATTTGTTTGATTATTAAATAGACATACATACATACATACATACATACATACATATATATATATATATATATATATATATATATATATATATATATATATATATATATATATATATATATATATGAGGTAAAAACAAATGCTTTTACCTCATCTGGGGAATAGGCTGTTTCGGCAGACGACGAAAAGTGGTCGTCAGTCTTTTGAACTCCGGTTATATTACTCTTTATAAATAAAATATTTCGAGTTCTTTTTGTGGATCAGTTCTAATATTTTTATCTTACTAGGATCCACTGGGATTATATATGTGTGTTTGTGTGTCGGTGTGCCTGTCTGTCTGTGTGTGTTTGTTTGAGAGAGAGAGGGAAAATATGAGAAAAAAACTATATTAAGGAGACAAATAAAACAAAACAAAGATAACATTTGGTGTTGCGTTTAAATTTTTGATTAACAATGTTCATTAGAAAGCCAGAAGCTAAAACAGAGTTCCACAAACCTGAAATGAAATAACGTTTTCCTCTAGCCATATAAACTATAAAATAAAGAGACATAATTGCCAGTTTAGTACAGTGCTTAAATCTATAAAGTATATTATAATATATAAAGTATATTATAATATATATATTATATATACACACATATAATACATATAGATAAGTGCATGTGACTGTATATATATATATATATATATATATATATATATATATATATGTGTGTGTGTGTGTGTGTATATATATATATATACAGTCACATGCACGCACACACACAAATATATATATATATATATATATATATATATATATATATATATATATATATATATGATTTCATTTAATTTAAAGGAAAACAGGCCACTTTAAAGCTCCATTAGTTATAATTCATTTCACCAGAAAATTTTATTTTTTCTCTGAATGTTCAAACTGCCCTTTCAAACGTGAAAAAAAAATGAATTTAAAATTTACACTTTTGAAGGGCAGTATTAAGCTTATATAAGGTGACATAAAGGGTATTGCGGAATAATGTGAGAAACACACACACACACACACACATATATATATATATATATATATATATATATATATATATATATATATATATAAATCGTGTGTATTTCGGCAGCAAGAATTCGTTCTAAAATTTTGTGTATTTCTTTTAAATTAATTATAAAAAAAAAGAAAATGCACATGAAAATCAATTTTGGCTGTTTAAATGATATCACATTGAGTGATAGGAAATTGTTTCTAACCAACGCCGGAACAAATCGAAAAATAGTTACATAGACATACACATATCATGACCATTGCAAACGAATGTAGCAACATTTGCAAGCACTCGATAATATCAATAAAAATATTGCAAGCACTCGATAATAATAATAAAATATTATTGAATATGAAATTTTGTTAAGTAACCAATTATATAAAACAACTATTTCGGAAATTTTGAATAGTTAATAAAAATCGGTTAGACAGAACATGTCGATATTATTCACCCAATATATTTGAAAACATACATAAATACATCATTTTAAGGCTTTTGAAAAGTGAAAATAAGATATCCTTAAAAGCCTCCATTCTTTTACTCTCTCAGTTTACTCTTCTGTAATGCTTATAGAAACAGGATTATGTATAGACTGACATGCGTAGACATATCGAAAAAAAGTATTGAGGAATAAATTTCATATATTCTAGCCTTCAGTAAATCAAGAGTTTGAAAAGGACATTTGCAAAAATGTTGTCATGCATAAAGTAATAAATAGCATTTTTTGTGAATCTTTAAATTTTATAAATTGTATAAAATGATGCATTGCCTTTTGAAACATTTAATAATATATGAACTGTTGCTTTGAGTAGTGACGTCATCTGTTTTTTGAGCTGAGAGTATTTAGGAAATGAATGAGAATCAATAAATGGCTTTTTTAAAGGATGCGATTCTTGTTATTTTAAAAGGAAATCAAGAAAATAATCCATTAGATACTAGTAAATGTCTGTATTTCTTGTTTAACATTTTTCATTGAACATAATTTGATTAAGAATAGTTTTATTTTCTTTCGATGACCTTTCGATTAGTAATGTAAAATATTAAAGGTTACATGTCCTATCCAATGCATATGTTTACGATAAGCATGTACTTTTCTCGAAAACTAACCGATTGTTTAAGTTAACTTCTATTATTGAGAACAATTAATTTTTAAAAACTTTACAAATTCTGAGTTATGTTAATCAATATAAAATATATTTGTTCAGTTTTTCGCATCTTACATAGCAACCATATTTAAAATGAAAAACAATTCTTCCGCAAACATCAATGACCTGTTCTTCTATGGTATATTATATGGTTAGGAAAATATGTAAATGATATTTTTAACGTTCCAAATACTTATTTGAATAACTCATATTCATATTTTATTCTTCTCTTTTAAGCACAAAAAATGGTAATATGCGAGGTGGGACAATTTAATTCAAGGAATGCCACTGTAAAAACACATTTGGCTTAAGAGCTAACAACTGGCTGTTGTCACCCTCAAAATAACTCTACTTATGAAGCTACGTACTTCGAGAAACGATCGCGCTCTTCCTGAAGGTTTCTTCCTTTTTTCGTAATACATTTCAGTATTATAGTTACGTGTTGCTGGATATCAATGCCCTCAGCAAATTTTACTACTTTGTGTTTAGAGTGAGGAGGGATAATTTAAAACATCTGTATATATATATATATATATATATATATATATATATATATATATATATATATATATATATATATATATATATTACAAAAAGGAAAAATAATTCAATAACCTAAAAAGAAAAGTCAGTGATCAGTATATCAAATTTATTAAATGCAGTTTATTCTCTATTAACTTCAAGCTAAACTGGTATCGTTCATATCCAACTTTCCCCTTGGTAACCCATTCCATAAGAAGAGACCTACCGGCTATGAGAGATTGATAATATTCAGTTGATACCCTATTATTGTAGACACTCTGGATAGCGTCCATCAGATAGTTAGCATTGGCTGACTGCCTGCAACATTATTTCTTATATATTCCAAGAAAGATTTCATGGAATTGAAGTCAGGATAGTTTGAAGTCCATTCTGACTTTAGCTTATTATCATATTCCTGATCATTCTTTGTTCTATGACATAGTAATATCTAAATTATATTGCAAAAATGCAGGATAGTTTTGAACACTCATGACTGTTCCTGGTTCCAGAAAATATAAAGCAGCTTTTACACACCCATCTGGCCGGGCGTTTTTTTTTTCATAGCCTATATGGTATATGTTTCTTCAAACCTATTTATTGAAAGCCACCGGCACAACCCTGACAAACAGAAACTACCTCAATTAAGATTCACTGAAGAAAAAATCATTCCCATTGATCTTCTGTACAATATTCATGCTTTGGTGTAAGTGAAAGATTGTTTTTCACATTCAACCTTAATTTTCTGGAAGGTTTGCAGGATGTTTGTTGAAATCTATTAGACAATCTGCGAGGAATGCTTCTACGACTGACTTCTGTACACGTCAGGAAGAGAGTAGTTCGATAGGACTGGTTTTGTTTGGCTTGTTTTACGGCGTATCAACCTCAAGGGGTTATTTAATGCCGACAGAATTTTTATTGCTGGTAACGTTTTTCTTCAAAAATCTATTTTTAAGATTAGTTTTCCTTGAAGAAATTTATAGCTGGTCATATTTTTTCCAAATAATATATAGCTGTTCTTATTGCTAGTATTTTTTAAATGTATTACTGATAATAATTTTTCCTTCCAAAAATATTGTTGGTAATATTTTTTTATTACAAAGTATTTCTGGTATTAAAACCTATTTTAAACAGGTTTGGGTGTTAACAATAGCTGGGACCCTAACAGATGCTACAAACAGAGTGGACGTGGGAACATCAGCAATTAAGAGATGGTTCCACTCCCCAAAACGTCCAGAGCAGAGGCCTTGCTGCTGGACGAAGTTTATCGTCTTTCCGAGGACGCGGATGTAGTTTATCATCATACCCAGGACGTTGGCTCGATAGGTGTTACATGAAATTATCAGGTATTATACGCTAGTTTTCTCTGCATAAATACGGGTTACTGCCTATTTCTTTCCACCTGCCGAAATAAATTTCACATGGAGCAAAGAGGCTTGGCATGAAAAATGCTTTACATTTATATTTTATTTTATTCTCGACATTATATGAGACTACATAATACATGTCGGTTCATCACTCATATCTTCGATTTTAATGATAATTTTCTGTATTTTAATACTTTGCCTAGGTCCTCAAAGGCGCATTTCTCTGTTTCTATGGAATTCTGAGTCAAATTTGCTACACTATACATATAGGTAAATTCCTCTACCTGATTGATTTCCCCGTTACGTATATTATATGCAATTTGTTTATGTGGCTATTAATCCTACATTCTCTTTTCTTGCTGTTAAAAAAAAACCGTTTCTTCTCGCACTTGTTTAAGAGCGACAATGTGGGGGTTCAGAAAAGATAGCTGTCCATCCTCATCTCCTGACAAGCCTACCGTGACAAATGTAAATGAACAAATTCAGAAATGAGTGAAAATAATTACAATAGAATCCTTATTTTAAATAATCAGCGTCCTCTTATATGAAATTAATTCAGTATTGAGTAGGAACGACATTGGAACCTCGCTTATCGAGCATATCATTTATCGTATGTTTCAGTTATCGTTCAATTTTCGCACCGAATATATGTCTCGGTAATTGTACACCTCGCATCTTATCGAGCAAAGAAAGCCGCCCGTTTCGAAACTGTACATTCCTGTCCGCTTGCTCCTGCGTGAATTCCCCAGGCACAACGAGACACAAAAGGCAAATAATCACAGAAAAGAAATATCTTACCTGAAGTCTCTATGAAAGAGGAATGCTCCTTCCAAACAATAATATTACTTCTCCATCCCACTCCACACTACGATACGTACACCGAAAAAAGGCCTCAATAAAGTTAAAGTGAAGCTACATGTTCCTTTATCCTATTTTTTTGTCAAATATATTTATTTTTAATTGTTTTCTGTGTATAAAGCTATAACTATTATGTATAAAATGCATTACACACCGAGAGCATGGAATAAAGGTATATGGGCATTTTTATATTCAAAATAATATAAAAACATATTTCACGGACGGAACGGCATTGATCAAAGGAAAAAGAATGACATACGTGCTTTTTGCTCAGAGACATTTTTATACCATTAAGACATACACATATATATACATATGCATATTACACATGGTCAACGCAGGGAAAATATGACATATTTTACAGTAAGCATAATGAAAGGAGTAAAAATGATAGCGTCTTACGTATATGGAGATTCGACTGTGTTACTGGAGAAGCCATGTTTAGGACTCCAGGTTCAAAGGGACCAGATTCTTCTTCTATGTACAGCAAATGTGAGTCTTGGGTTTTTTCCAAATTGAGAACTTTGAAACGGAGTTTCTTTCTCTATCCGGGGAGGATATATTCCGAAAAGAGAAACGGCGCTATGGACTTGTAAACAGTTGGCGGAAATAGGTTATTGTCAGCAATGGCCGAAAAGAACACCCAAAAACAAACGGATCGGTGTGGCAACTGTAAAACGATTGAATGAATGAATGAATGGAAGACCACTTTCGTCACTGTATGAAGCGGAGTCACGTGACTTACGTGACTTACTCAATCAAGTGGAAATAATAGCTTTTAACATTTTTCTAAAATTTTTGGATGGCTGAAAAGGAGAAACAGGATTTCTTTTGAGAATATTACCTCAAAATCGGGCCTTTCGGCTTTCGGTCGTTTTCTGGAACGGAGTTTGGCCGTTAACCGAGGTTCGACTGTACATTAACTCAATTTTACATAGTAAATTTTCCATATCACAATTCGATTAAGGGTTTATGTACTTATTGATCCATTATATATATATATATATATATATATATATATATATATATATATATATATATATATATGTGTGTGTGTGTGTGTGTGTGTGTGTGTGTGTAATTCGAGTAGATTCTATAAATATAATATATTAAAACTGATCGACAAAAGAGAGCTCAATATAATATTTATCATAGGAAATATATGTAAATGGCAGTCAATCAAACCCAAACAAATTACCCCAAACGGGAGGCTGTTTCATCCATGGGAAAAAAACATTTCTCTGGACTTTCTCTGCAAATACATCAGCGGTTACCAAACATCGGTTGGGGAAGTACAATCATAGAATTGAAATATGAAAGCTTTTGTGTAGCGTTTTAATTTTTTTTTAATTATAATCTCTAATATTAAAAATATAATAATTATATTCTGCTCTACTTTGTATTGAGCACATTTAAAAAGAATAAATGCTAAGAACTGTGGATCTCCAGTTGCTCTTTCTCTTATTTACGTAACATTTTTTTCAATCAGACTGCCTAAAAAAGAATTTTCTGCCAAAACACACACACACACACACACACACACACACATATATATATATATATATATATATATATATATATATATGTGTGTGTGTGTGTGTGTGTTTTGGCAGAAAAATCTTTTTTATGTAGTCTGATTGAAAAAAATGTTGGGTATCCGACAAATACAATAACAAGAAGGCTTACATTACACATGTCTGACCATTCGTCCATTGTAAAACATCTACAAAAAATTTATATCCACATTCACAACATAAAAAGTTACTAATCCACGGCACAGATATTCTACACCATGAAAATAACACATTCATATTACAGATACTAGAAACAATTAAAAAATTAATGCCATAACAGAATAGAATCAAACATAATACTGCAGTAATGTTCTGAAATGCTTGTAAATGAACAGTTTTTCACACTTTAATGCACCCATGACCCTGATACCATAACATGAAAAAATTCCATAATAAATCATTTTTTCACGTTCTAATAAACGCTCAGCCGTTTTGCATTTAAAAGCATGACGAAAAATTTAAGCTAATGGATAACAACGCACAACTTTGTATAAATAGTTGTACTAATGAAGGACATATACTTTTGTACTACTTGAACCCCTGAAGATGATCTTGGGAGAAGATCGAAAGTATCTGAGAAACAAAAATAAAAGAATTTTAAGCAGTTGTAGCACATTTCTCTCACCATCAATACACGGAACGTATGAACGGATTTATTAAAAATTATTAGTTATACTATCTGCAATTCATTCAATCAGACATATATATATATATATATATATATATATATATATATATATATATATATATATATATATATATATTGAACAATAAAAAATATTAAAAAATTAAAATCTTCAGACACACTGGGTTGTAGATTGATATTCTTTCGTTTTTTTATTATTATTTCATTTAGATTCCTCGATTAGTTTCGACCAAAATGGCCATCATCGGGAGGAGAAATATTTCTGCTTGCTGATAACAGTAAACTAAAGAAATGAATGTCTTGATGGAGAAAATGAACTTTTGTCTGTAGTTTTCATTTTTTTGTTTTTATTTTTTTTACTTTTTAACATGAATCTTTTAACAGTTCTTGTGTTGGTCAAACAGTCTCTTTTAAGTTGTTATTTGAGATAAGAGCTGGATGGATCTTTGCTTCCCTGAATTCCCTTGGTCAGTTTGACAGTTTTATTGGTCCTGGAGAGGGGATGTGTCTCTGTTAAGTGTTTGTGTGTGTGTTACTTGGTTCTTAGGGAGTGAGTGAGTATGATATGTGTAAGCGTGTGTATTGCTGTGGGTGTGTGTTATCATTTGGCTCATTAGGGAGTGAGTATGATGTTTGTAAGTGTGTATATTCGTGTGGGTGTGTGTATAAGTGTGAGGCCTCCACACCTCCGTAAGCATGTCTGTCTTATGTGGGTGAGAAATGTGGGTAGGTTTTGATTTGTTGAGTTTCATATTAGTACTATCTATATTGCTAAATTTATGGTTTATCCCGGCTGGATATTGTGTTTTTAGACGTTGTTTCCACTTATTTTCATGGGACTCTAAAATCTTTCTAATGTTATCTGCGATGAATTTTTATATTCTCTCAATTATAGTGAATTTGGTATGGGTTTTGAAATAGTGTTTTTCCAGGCGGAATATTGTTCTACAGGTAATAATTTTCATGGGGAGTCGACTTATATATATATATATATATATATATATATATATATATATATATATATGAGGGTGTATGTGTTTGTGTAGTAATGATTTACATTATAATAGTTGATTTGAAAAGAAAATATGTTTGGTGCAAGGTTTTGTCAATATTGGTTTCGTCTTTACTGTTGTTATCACAATGTTTCGGCTATTATACGATCCGGCCTTAATCAGGTGTCTCTCGATCGCCTGTGTGTTCAATCACTAACCCGAACACTTCGTATACGGAATCAATGGGGATTAAGCTCGTGTTAACAGAACAGCAATAATAGCATCTACCCGACATATCTCCCGGCATAAGAAACAGAACGAATGTAGATTAAATACAATATTCAGTTTGAAACCCCCTGATCAGACAATGACCTGATGGATGCTTCAGGGCAAAATGACCAAAAAATTGCGATAACAGGAACAACTTGATGAAGACTATGAATAATAATGCAGCTTTTTTTAAAAAAGAATGTATCAGATTAAATGCTTCGAATTAACTGTGTGTTTGCCACATGATTATATACATTTCTGTTTTAAATACAAAGCCGGTTGGAAAGTCATGACTATTTAAAGGAAGAGAAATGCTTGCATTTCCGTATTTGTAAACGATGTTCTACCATAGACGATGCGGAATCATTTCAAACAGTATCAACAATTAGCTACACAGCAGTCGATCTTTCCCGTCTAAATGGCCATTCAGCAGTCATATTAACATTTTATGATTCGCGAAAGCTGACAAATATGTCCGATCGTTCTCTCTTAAGATTATAATCTTCTCTATTGTGAATATATTAGAAAGCATGAATATATTAGTTAGCAATCGGTTTTCAGGCGGATGTATGCCTTCTATCGATTCTTGAAGTCGCTAAGTACACTGAGGTCGTTGTTTACTGGACTTTCAACAATTCCGACATTCATATCACCACTATTTCCTCAAGCGTTAAAACAAAAATTACGGATAATTACATACCTGTTCCATTATCAAGGAACGATTAATGAAAACTATTTTACTTATTCGAAAACAATTCCTTTTAAGTAGTACTAAGCAAAAAATTGATTTTTCATTCTATATTTATTCTTTATTATTATTAATCTACATAAATATATTCTAAGTAAAGATACCTGATTTATTTGTAAATGGCATTTTCAGATGCCATGGTATATTTAGAGGCATATTAGTCAAACAATTCCTATTTGTTTTTGCTAACGATGCTAAAATCATCATTCGTTTTTTCTGACGGAAACCGATAGAAGCGGAACAGGAAAATATTAAAGAGAATAGACACGAATAGCGGAGAGAGAAGAATTAGAAATTGAAAGTTGAAGTTTTTAAATCACATAGTAGAGAAAGAAGACTTTGCATATTTGTCACTCTCTGTGCATTTTGAGTGCCAGAGGGACAGACGAAAGCACCGAGCAACCTACCTAACGTGATTCTGTTAAGTGATAGAACTATATGAATGTGAGGGATAATCAAAATACAAATATGGCCAAGTGTTAGAAAAGATAGAATGTTCTGGAGAAACATGATTGTCTACGTCATGAAAAGTTACAGTACACAGAAAAGGATGAAGAAACGGAATAAAACAATATGAAATCGAAATATTTCTATGAATGAGATAAAAAAAATCAATTGATCGTTGATCAATTTTAAATCTGATTTCGTTTGTTTCCCATCAAAGGTACAGAATTCTAAGTTCTGCAGCCATTTGTTAACACTATGGATCAGAATAAGTCCTCGGCAACACTCGAACAGGGTTAAATGATTCCCTCTAGAAGCCTAAATTCATACGCTTGTTTATCTATCTGTTTGAACTTCGTCAACTAACAAGGGCGGAATATTAAATCTTAATATAAGTTTTATTTTTGTCCCCTATTCTTTAGCCTTCGCACCCTACTATTCTGATATTCGTTGTATGTGTTACTTGTATTATTAATAGCAATGTTATTATCTTTGTTTATTACAAGTGAAAATTAACTGTTCTTTTTATTTTGAGTAGCTTTTATTTTGTTTTAATTAATACAATCATTTAAGGTAATTTTCCAGACTGAAATTCAAAGAATTGTATTTTCATGACGGACGAATTACTTATCCAAATAGTTGAAAATGCTATTATAATAATAGTTAGCACTCAAGATAACATTGGTACAATCCTGAGAGCGGTAGATATTCGAGTAAATCAGGAATAAATCCATATAGTTAGATTTATTATTTGGCAAAGTTGCTTTCCATAGATAGAAATGTCAGAGATGATGTTGTAGTACGCTAAGCTTCGAAAGAATAACGTATGTAGCTATTAGACTGCTGGAAATATGTCTTTACTTGCCGTTAATTATTTGAATTTTCATTCAACCATTGACAACAAAACAACTATTACTTTCACAGTACTCTATATATCGACATATTCGTGAAGTTTAAGCCTTTCAATGTAACTCTCGGACACGTCATTTCTTGCAATTTTATTAGATAAACCTAACAAAAACTGTTTTACTTGACTTGAAATCCCATCCAAGAAATTAAACTAAACCATAACAATCTATTATTTTAGATATTTATAAAATATCAAACGTAAATATAAGCAACTATTAAGGTTTCTGAATTCCCAAGGCTAATGATAATAAATATTTATTAAGATTATATCGATCGAGAAAATGTTCACATGATGGAAATGGATGTAACTTTATTTCTCATTTATTTCTCATTTATTTCTAACGTCCTCTCTGCCTTCTTGGGATATCTGACAACTCTGCTGTAGCTATTGATATTTATTCCAGTCCAATTTTAAATAGAACCTCCTATCCAAGTGTCCTCATTCCGTTATCAGCATGCAGATCGGGACTCACTTGACTCCAGTTACTTTCCATCTCTATAACGGTGTTCTCTATGGTTTTTCTATAAATAGATTTAAGGTAATTGTTCGAATGACCCCTTCGTTATCGTAATAATAGTTTTTGAATTTAAGCGCAGTACTATACTGACGTCGAGGTCTTATCAATTTCAGTTGACCTGGCTAGATGTAGCCGTCAAATCTATGCTAACAGTTTCTTCTTTTTGCACTTATTACCTGTGGAAATCATTTCTGGATCCATACTTTCCAGCCAAATTTAATCTCCAAAAATTTAAATGCAATGTCAATCACTATCTACTATCATCCTGATTACTCTCTTCTTTTTCTGCTCATCATTATTGTTTGTTAGTCCTAAAACTCACACACACTGAAACACAATGAGTTTTAGTGGCATTACTGCCTTTCTTGGGGTTAAGTGGATAATAAAGTGGGATATGTCGACCAATTTCAACGACATTCGGATGATAATTTGGGAGCTATGAACAAAAACGGTTGGTGAGACAGCTGTGGAATATGCAACTAGGTGAGTCAAAATTCATATATATTATTTAGTGGTAAATGGCTGTAAATAGTATCTTGAGATGACAAATCTACTAGTTTTCATAAGTAATTTAGCTCTTGAAGTATAGCACTGATAGAAAATTCAAAATTAACACAGCTATGATCATACTTGTTCTACATACATTTGGCAGATATAAACATAAGTTCTATTTAATTCTTATAAAAAAATAATTGAGATTTTACACATAATAATGAGAATTATAATAATATAAAACAGTTTAAAT
>OZ010571.1:137567488-137592488 GCA_963932145.1 Acanthosepion lycidas | reverse complement strand
TTATATTTAACTCATTATCAGCTGATTTTGTTTACTATAAATGTTAGACCTGGTTTCACTTGTTTTATTTTAATTGAAATATAACCTTTCAATTCCGGAAGGCATTGTAAGTCCGGTTGTCACGGATTCTACTGTATTTCAATGTTCTGATTGAAAAAATCTATTTCTCCATAGAGAAAAGAATATTGATAGATGATTATGTGTATGGTTTACTCTAGCGAAAATCACTGAAATATTTACAACGGAACTCTATTTTAATACTTTTACTAATGTGGCCCGCCTTATAAGGAGGCATATCTCATGCGAGCACTGCTCAAAAAATGTCCCCTATACTTATACATTTTCAGTTGTGGAAGATATTTCATCTCAGTCAAGAGTCATTTTTCCTCTGTTCATGTGGAATCTATTATTTACAGATTTTTCCTATAGGACGTATATCATGTGACTGTTTTCCAGAACTGAATTGATGAATAAACCTCGAACAATTCCATGTTCTCTCTTAAAAACTGTAAACATAGTTCATGACTATGTAGAATATCTTTTTTGGAGGAATCAATTTGTGCTCAGTTCATTAAATTCTGTACAAGTGCAATGTTGTAGAAAGCTGGATATTCACGCATATAACTGAGAACTCAACAGTTTTTGCTGTTTGTTTTTATAGAGAGAGGTAGTAAATGCGTTGTTATTTGTGTCTATTAAAATGTCAAGGAAAGGGATTTTGTTAAGTTAGTATGTGAACTTGAGGACAGTCTTCTTTTGGAAGTGTTTTTGTTCTGTTATTTTTCCTATTTTTTTAACTAAAATAATGATATCATCTATATATCATAGGAAGATGGAGGGTTTCTTGGTGGTACTAAATATATTATATTCTAAGTTGGTCATGTATTACTATATATATATATATATATATATATATATATATATATATATATATATATATATATATATATATTGTATTATATTATATTAAAAATTAACTTGTTTTTTTCATATGTAAATGGACTGATCCTTTGTCTCCCAAGTAGCTTGTACGTATTGAATTATTCCAACCTCCAGCTTCTAATGTGTGCCTGATGATTGCTGCATACCTACAACTCAGATTTGCATTGATCGGTTAGGAACCATTTTCTAGATCAGAGAAATTCTTATTGAATCATTCCATTTATATTAACGACCATTTCCTTCACAATGGTGTCTCAAGATATAGCTTAACATTAAACGTAATCATAGCATTTTATTGTAGATTTTCTCAAGTCAGCTTTGACACTAATAAAACTATTTACTTTTATTCCAAACGCCTGGGGTTTAAATATCCTGATCTGACTTTCATCCATAATGTCAAATAATTTTGTTTTATTCAATTTATTGTCATCGCAAATATGCAGCATGAAGCGTAGCACGTTAGAATAGTGTAGAGTGGCTTAAAGTAAAAGCTGTTGAAATTCCAATTTCCTCTTCCGCGAACGCTTTTGATTGATGGAAATATATTAAATAATAAATAAAAGATATAATAAAATTTGTGAAGAATATGGTTATACTTTAACAATCAGCATTAAACATAATTGGAAGATGAAGAAAATATTGAGAGGAGGACGTTAGAGAAAGAAAGTCTTCAAAATGTATCCGCATAGCGACTCTTCTAAATAAAGAAACATCGAAAATGCACCAGTCACGTAACAATTGATCGACAAAGAATACAAAAACGAAGCACAGAAATCTACGAATAGAATATCGGGTTAATCAACGCATTGTTTCAGAACTCTTATCGTTATATTTTGATAACTGAAAGAAAAAACGTAACATGCAGGAAGAGAAATTAATCCCATCAGAAAGCTGAAAGAAGATGCCTCAGCGAAACAGTAAGCAAGTAAATGAATCTCAATGTTTTATATATTTTGTTTATTTTTAAAATAAATGTGACGATTTACTTCGCGTATATGCGTATTAGTGTGTATTTGAATTTAAAAGAAAAGCCTGTACGAATATAAGGTTAAAAATATACATTATTTTACACAAAAATTAAATACATGATGACATATAAAATTACATACATTTACAAGGATGGGTTTTAAATGTGACTTGAAAAATACATTGGTCCTCAGGTGCTAATAAATTCTGCGATCTTTACGGACTGTTTAAAAATGTGTGACACATGACGTCACTCGTACGAACCTTTGAATTTAATGTGTAGGTAATCTAAAATGTCACATGGTAGCTACTAACATTTTTGTCTTTGAGTATATATGTATATATCAACATGTATGAGTCTGTTAGCATTATAATTATTGATGTGTAGAGATAGTCGAAACTCCGCAACTAAAACGTGAGTGGATATGTGACAACATACGACTCGGAAAAATAAGAGAAAAATTGAAACATATATATATAAGTAGTTACTTCGGTAACCAGACGTTGGAAGCGAGTTGGGAACGACGAGGCTGATATCGAATCTAACCAGATTCCCATCCGAATCACTTAAAGGTTAGATCATCACAATTCGCGCCGCGACCAGGATAAGACCCGGAATCGGCTGACGTCACAATTTGACGTAACGGTTGGATGTCACATTTTAATCAAATATAACCCCTCATACCCGGACTTTGTAACCAATTCCTCATATTAGGAAGATTTCTTCGTCCGGTTCTCAAGGATTCTACTGTAATACATTTGAGTTATATTTATCAATAAGACAAAGTTACAATAATTGAACAGAAGTTGAAATTTATTTAACCCGAAATACGTTTTCACTAAGAGAATTTTCAGCAAAAGATATCTGAGAGCTATAGGTTAGATGTAGGGCGATAAATATTCAAAATAACAATGTTTGATGTTGCAGCGTATCCGAAGACAAGCAATAGAAATTTATGTCACATGTAGGAAATATGATAATTTAGATCGCTAGTGGCTAGTAGCAAACAGTGTCCATATATTCTGGATCATTGTCAGGCTAAAATGAGACGGCTTTCCAATTTGTCACACTTGATTTGCTCACAGGATCCTTCTTTTAACTTTTATAAGGATAATAGAAAAGCACGCTTGAACGAGCAAAATTTAGTTAATGTAATATTTAATGTTAATATAAAGCCAACATTCTTTCAAGGATCTTGAAGAGATTTCTTAATTCAGACCAGTTAATTAGGTACGATCTTTGTTGAAAAAAGGTAATAGTGGAGAATATGTTTTACCAAATTCAGATTACCTGCATATATAATATAACAAGTAAACTACGCAAATGCATACGGATGTACGCCTATGTTGTATAGATTATACGAAATAGTTTGATAAAAAAGGAGGCTTCAAAAGGTTGGTTCTACTGAAGAAAACTGAGATTTCTGTGGATGGATCGAGTAAGTATTGAGGAAATCTTAAAGAAAAGAGTATTCTGATGAATAGATCTCACAATAGAATCGGTTCAAATATAGGACATAGTGCGGGTTCGTTAAAGACACCGGAACAAGGAACGTAAAATTCATGCTGAGAATCTTATGAGGAAGGGCAATACGAATGAAGATGGACGTGTACCTATGTTTTATAGAATACGCAACGGCGTTCGACAAATTACGCAACAAAGATATGCTCAGCAACCTTCATATAGTTGGAATATATATTAGAATAATCTAGATCCAATACTGGCAGCAAACGGTCTGCTTACGAACAGAAAACATGTTGCATGTAGAATAGATTTTATTTTAAAGGTATTTATACACACCATATTAGCGCAAACTGGCAATAAACATTACTACATAGAGGCACAGTGGAGTAATGGATAGCGGCACCGATCGGGAAATCGGAGAGCCGATTTCGAAACCCAGTCGATTCCATTACATTGCCTTAGGTGCTAATGCCATTGGGAAAGGTATGAATCCTCTTCTTCTCCCCCTAACTATGGGTAAATAGCAAGACAGTTTGTGTTCTATAGGTTCTTGGATGGCAACTGGTCTACCGCAGATAGAAATGGCAACCAACTGCAGGAAAAAAATTCTGTCTCGTCAGTCATGTATCAAAAGATACATGATCGCCTAAGCGTGTATCACATATGGTGCATAACCGACTGATATCTAATGAAAGGGGTTGGTGGTTCCTACATGTGAAAAATACCTTTTCTGCATTCAAACAATCGACAGCAATATGAAACAATTTTTGAAAGTTCTGTATATCAACGCTGCAAACGTCAGATATCTATTTCATTTTTATCATCTTCATAATTTAGTCCAGAAACCTAACAGCTACTGGTTTTATCAAAACGTTTTCATACTGAAATGAAATAGAATTTGAATGTTCGAAAAATGACCCGATTATATATGGCGACAGTGAAAATGTAATGAAGATATGCATTGAGGGATGGCAATGCTTTGGTTTGGTTTGTTTTACGGCATCTGTTTGGTTTGGTTTGTTTTATGGCCTTTAATGATTTGGTTTGGTTTGGTTTGTTTTATGACCTCAATAAGTCATTTAATGCCGACAACTTTTTTTCCTGGTAATATTTTGTTTTGTTATAAATCTATTTCTAATAATATTTTTTCCTCACAAATGTATAGCTAGTAATATTATTTTTTAAAAATGTATTGCTGGTAATATTTTTTTCAAAAATATATTGCTGGTAATATTTTTTTTTTTTTTTTCTTGAAAAATTTATTTCTGGTAATAATTTTTTACAAATATGTATGGTATCAAAACCTATTTTTAAACTTTCATAATACATTTTACCTCAGTTTCGTGGTTAACTATTTGCCCATAGCTGGGACCATAACAGATGCTACCGCCCCGGGTCAGGGTGTACCTGAGAACAGCAGCAATTAAGTGGTGGTTCCACGCTCCACAAAACCTCCTGATCAGAGGCCTTGCTGTTCGACGTAGTTTTTCGTCTTACCCAGGTCTCGGATGTAGTTTATCGTTATACCCAGGCCGGTCAGGGATGGTAAAGAAGATTAATGAAGAAAAGAATTATATTGGTATAATAAAACGTTTCAATTTTTACAGTACATTAAATTACGTTTTAACAGTTTTAACAGTGTGAAATGTATTGGTTTTAAAAAAATTCTGAAATTCTCAATTGTCGAAATACTATGAAAGATGACACGCATTTGTAGCTGCATTTGTAACTGGCAGATAGCAAAGTTTTTCTTTGTCAGTATCTGATATATACAAATACTGATTAATTTTCAACATAACTGTTTGTTGTGCATTATTTTTCAAACTGTGCAGCAGTTAGCAGCGTCTTCCCCTTCATGTTTCGTACTCACATACATCCGACGTCATTCACAAAGTATTAAAATCGTTAGAAAATCAGGCAATAAAAGATGTGGACGGCTTAAAATATCTAAATGTTTAATAGATATTTTCCACTTTGATCAGCGTGCCAGGAAGAACGCCGACATAATTGTTGATACAAAGACGTGTTTAGGTTCAAACGTCACGCCAAGAAAGAAATTAAAAGTTAGTTTCAAAGCGAAGAAATTTTGAACATTTTCTTTTCTATCTAACAGCGAATCAATAAATTTTAATCGACTTTAGCATTTTTAGATTTCCATGATTCACTTTAAGTCAACATAAAGCGAAGATTTTTTTTCCTTCTTTTTCTTAAGATTTGCTACATGGAATGGGCTTCACCATTGTGCAGAGATGTTTGTGCTGATATTTTTGAAGTTAGAGATCTTTCTTCGTGATACAAAATTATTCTACATGGAAATATGAGAAATGTTTTAAATTTTTATAAGTTATTTACCCTGGAAATATTATTCGTAGTCATAATTTACACATTACAGATTTGCTACACTTACGAACAGTACATTTTGCGAGTGATGTTTGACAATATAGATCAAAATTTACGGCCACTTTAATATATACTAACTTCTAGTACCGTCTTGCAATCCTATTCTACTGTTATAATTCGATAATATTCTACAAGTAACATATAAATACTCAGGGCTATGCTCTTGATATAACTTCAGGCGATTCCTGTAGAATATTTAGCTCCACATGCAACATTCTGATACCCGTTTACACCACATCGGAAAGGTGAATTATTGGACTGATATCAGTTGATTCTTTAGTCCATCTAAACACAGAAAACTCATTGCTCTAGCCCATGAACTAATTTACCCTATATTTGAATTTTAACATTATGTATTGTGGTGTTGTAGAGGTACAGGGTGATAGATCCGCTATATCCATAAATTAAATCACGTAGTGATCTCTAATATCAGCATATAAACGGTATTTTATTTGTACTAATATTCCCAGTGAATGCTAAGGTAATATTACCCATGCCATTATACCAACAAGACTAGGCTGCAATATTAATGGAAGGCAGGTAGGATCCATATTTCCACGTTTTTTACCAACATCTAACCGAATATCGCATCAGAAATCGTGACTCATAAGGTGAGGCAACGTTTTTTTCCAATTGTTTATTGTTCAATATTTGTCTACCTTAGTGAATTATAGCCGTAATTTCTCATAATTATAATTAGGTGCCGTATTCTCCTACTGCTGTAGATCAACTGCATCAGGTTTCGACGTGATGAATTTTTACAGTTACTCTTCAGTACACATTCATTTATTAATGTCTATTTCACTTTTTGTTGCATTTCTATACGCCTAATCCCGTCTTCTCGTCCTCTTCTAACATTTTGCCTCAACAAGGGATTTCCACGAAAATTATTGCCACTCACCGGAATTTATTTTGCTACCTACGGTATATACACCAACATAGTTGGATTTTTTTTATTTGTATTTTTTACACACACAATAGCGGTGGCCGTAAATACAGGTCATTTTTCTTTGAAGAGATTAAAACTTCAGGCATTTTTTGTTTTTCTGGAGGTTCGCTCTATACATGAAGTCGACTTATACACGAATGTATAAGTCTTTTCTACAACACACAAAAAAACGATTAGATTAGCAACACTTAAATTACTCAGATTCATTCATTGACAGCAATGACCATACCATGTTACAATTATTTGAAAATCTTTTATTTCGCATAGCAAAGCGTGAAAGAAAATTCAGCAGAGCGTGATGGTCAGTTGTAAGTGTCTATATTAAATTGGTGCCTTGTTATTGAGTTAAGATATTTTAATAAAAATGCATTGTTCTTTAGCGTTTAATTGACAAGGCTTGGCTATTATTTTGTAGTAGAGGTCATTAGAATATATTTTGAGATGACAATATAAAAAGAAAAAAAGCAAAGAATTAATGAAAATTTGACCTAAGAAAGAGACCAAGCTTAAAATAATGAAAGTAATAATTTCTGTCATATTTTGGGATATGGACCAGCATATTCTATTATGTTGGTGCAAATTTAATGTCGTTTTCTCACATATGTTACTATGTGAGAAAACGACGTTATTTTTGCACCAACCTAATATATCGGAGAAGTTGAATGAATAAGACTAAAAAAACAGTAAATAAAAACAATATATAATGGTGAGATCTTCCATCATGAGATAAGGGAATATAGAATTTTGACCCATACAGATTAAACAAGAGATAACTCTCGAGACAAATATTATTTACGGGAAAACATAATGGTAACCATAGAAACCATAATTTTCCCGATAAGATAAAATCTCAGAAACCTCTCATGGTCTTTGATTTCAAGCGACTGATAAGAATTTAAGGCTAATCGTTTGTAATCTTTTTTATCAAATACAATCCTCAGGGTTACTCAAGATAGATTGTTTCGGAATGTGAATTTGTAAAGACTTATGCTGAATAAAAAAAGTAAACATTATGGCGATACGTAGAATAGATAATGAGTGATTCTAGCATGAAAAAGTTAAGATTGTAGTGATTGGATAACGTCATCTCAACAGTTCCTTCCTAAAAGTGAATGTTCTGGACAGGAAGCTGTTTTGGTAGAAATAACTACGCACCGAATTTATACAAAGCGACTGGAAATGATTTGATCCTATTTACAAGACATGTCGGGTTGTATATGCTTATTGTCTTTTGGCAGAAGTGATGTATGTACCCTATATACTCCTGTAATGCGCGATATCACGTATCGTGAAACGCCTAATTTTTACTTACAAAAATTGATTTTATCATGTATCTTCTGTGTCATGGGAGTGTCTTTCTTGAGAGACCAAATTACAATAGACTAAACTCTTTCTCATAATTCTTTATCCCATCTACTAGCTAAAAAAGTTTTAAAAATAAGAGACAATGATAACAGTATCATTAGTAATGTAACGCTATACTCGTTGCGTAAACGCATGCAGCCATCAACAAGCGAACGAGAAGCAACTAAACATCATATAAAATTAAAGAATGAAAAGTGCATATTCGCTTTTTTGTATTTTATAATACGATACTAATATGTGAATATTGCATGCATTATTATTGGATACAGTCAAGTTAAACATCAGTTTCATCAAAATCCTATTTTTTTTAAATACAAGTGTAATTTTTACTAAAGTAAATCTATACATAGTTTGGTCAACGGCGTAAACAGGGCAAGCAGTAGCTACGTTAATTTTATATTTCTTGTATAATTATCTTCAAAAATAGGTCTTCAAAGTCGCATGATACGGTAGTGGTTTATATTTGAAAAAAAAATCGAGAAGTGTGAGGCTAGCAACGATTCGTCTATGCGAATTTGGTATTTAGTGTTAAAAACAGTTCCTTCCAAACACTTCCGCTTAGACGATTTTGAACTCTGTCCAGACTTGAAAATGAGGATTGATCAGCTCCATCTCATATATGGCAGTAATACACCATTCGTGATCTAAAACTTTTCTCGTAAAGATAGAGAATGGCAGCAGAAGTCTATAAATATCTGTAGTGCTACAGGAAACCAGCAATTGTTACAGTATTATTAAAGAGTTATATTGTATATAATAGTTCCTCTGGAGAGAGTTTATGTCTAAATAAACGTTATAGGCAAGGGACTGCATTGGGAATACTAACGTTCATCAGGACTTAAGAAAATTTAGTGCTTAATCGGTGATAATGAAACCATACTAAATTAGATTCTTTAAGGTACACAGTAATTAGATTGAGGTACACAGTAATTACATTCTTTGAGGTACACAATAATTATATTCTTTGATGTAGACACTAATTAGATACTTTGAGGTACACAGTGATTAGATACTTTGAGGTACACATTCCTTATCTTCTTTGAGGTACACATTCCTTATCGTCTTTGAGGTACACAGTAATTAGATTATTTGAGGTACACAGTAATTAGATTATTTGAGGTACACAGTAAAAAGATTCTTTTAAGCAGATACTAATTATATTCTTTGAGGTACATGCTAATTAAATTTTTGAGGTACACTCTATTAGATACTTTGAGGTACACTGTAATTAGATTCTTTCAGGTCGCATACTAATTAGATTATTTGAGGTATATACTAATTAGATTCTTTCAGGTATATACTAATTAGATTCTTTCAGGTATATACTAATTAGATTCTTTGGGGTACACACTTAATCCGTTGAGACCAAACGAGGAAAATATTTCTCAGCAGACTTCGCACTTGCATCAGATTCACTCGAGAACTGAAAGAAATATTAAATCTGTAAATATACCTACAGATTTGCGGAGAACAAAAAATTGGGAAAGAAAAGATCATAATTGTACAGAGGGTCATTGGAATAGTTTGTCGTTCTATTTTCTTACAGTTGCAAAAAGAATAGCAAAGATGTTCTACAAATATCCCGAGAAGAATCTAATACATCCGCACCATATGACTGCAGTAATTCATGATATACATTATAAATAAAACGAGGGGTGCTGATTTTTTTTTATAAATTTGACGAGGGGTGCTGACAAATTAACGTTTACATCAACTTCCTAAATCTGAACAAATTCTAACATGTTCTACGATCACCACAGTTAAGCAACGTCGATTCTGGTCAATACGTAGATGGGAATACCAGGCGCAGTAATCATGGATGTGTGAGTGGTGTAATGGAGAAAGGCTCAGAATTGTTAATCGGAGAGCCGAGGTTCAATTCTAGTTGGGTTAACTGTATTCATTTACGCGCAAATACACTTATTAATGGGATGGATACCATTTCCCCCTCCCACAGCTATTCGCTAATTAGATACCATTTCCCCCTCCCACAGCTATTCGTTAATTAGTAAGACGTCCATCACTAAATCATTATTAGTTCCCAAAAAATCTTACAATCTAAAAATATTTTCTGGATTTAAATAATGGGCAAAGAATTGATAAACCATAGAAAAAAACTAATTAAGAAAACTAATCAATATCACACATTACAATTTATTTTAGCATTTCTTCTTTAATGAAATTCACCCCAAGCACGGCGGTAGTGCCAATAACACTCAAGGGGTTATAGAGGGTAGAGATCAAGTGTAAAGAGGCTTGTTTACAGGGATGGTAAAGAGAAGGACGAGAAACAAGATCAATGTATCAGAAGATGCCGATTGACATTACACTTGAATACTTAAAGATTATACTTATCGGGGATACAAGCAAGGAGAAGGGAGTTCCACAGACTGGAAATGCGAGAGAAGAAACGAATTTAATAGAAGAGATAGCTATAGTTAACCGTTTCGACATTGAAGGGTGGAACCGAGGTGCCAAACTAATAGCCCGCTTAAATTCATGCAGTCTGGGAACCAGCGAAAGAAGCTCGTCGGAACAGTTGACGTGAAAATATTTGTAGAAGATACAGAGGGAAGCCACAGCATGTTTGTGGGAAAGGGATTGTTGACTAGATGCCAGATCAGGACCTATAATATTGCATATTCGTCTCTGAATTTTGTCGAGGATCTCGAGAAGTACAGCAGGAATACCAGTCCTTTTATGCCAGTTATTACAAATTATGTTTTTCAACTGTTAGGCTCAAATATAGAGCAATGCGATTGGAGAATGGCTGAAAGCTACAGTCAGAAGAGTACGTGCATTGACAACGATATAGATCGTGGCAAAAAGTAAAAAGGAATATTGTAAAATACATTACGTCTCATCAGTAGACCACATACAATACTGATGATGCATCTATTGGCCATTGCAAGTAAAATATTGCAATTTGCATCTGAACGCTTAAACTTTGATTTCCCGCCACTGAAATCTTATTATATATCCTATCCAACCCTCCGAGATTTATATTTTCATGAATTTGTTTCTATCTTTGTAAATATTATATTTGTGTGGTGTAAATTTGCTTTCCCATGACGAATTTTCGCTAAACGTTTGGATAGAAAAGGGATTCATTTCCAGGGATATTGATTGATTTTCTACAAATTGAAATTCTACCAATTTCTCGGAATGAAGTTTGTTTAATTCTTTATTTTTTTGAAAATATTTTTAGTTGTTCAAATGAAATTCCGGAATATCAAGTTATGCTTTTGACTGTCATATATCTGAATGAATCATTCAAAACCTCTTGGGCAAGAAAACAGAGTCGACTTTAACTTTCTAGTCAAATTAAATTCTATACCTTCCACCTCCATATCTCCATAAGTTTCTGTTTTCTTTTTGTTTTGTTTTTTTTCATCAGAGGAAACGTATATGAAATTATTTTTTTTATTCCTAAGTCGTTGAATGTTTAGTTCGTTTCTATAAGCTGTATGATACTGCAGCCATTTCCCTAAACAGGAGTGATGATTTAATGAAGTCGGTGTGCTGAGTTGAGAATTAATCGACTTCCCGGGAATATGCAAATTAGTTAGATGAAAATATATTTTGAATCAGGTTTCATAATTAAGTTAATCCCTCTTCAATTGTAAGACCGGTTTATTGTGGTTAGAACATTCTTTGTTGACGTAATATATCCATTATCCTAAATCATGTATAGTTATCGAGGAAGCATACTTAGTAATGCATATAAGAAATCGTTTCAGAGTGAAATTAGTTCAACCAACAATAATGTCTCATATCTATCTATCTATCTATCTATCTATATATATATATATATATATATATATATATATATATATATATATATATATATATATATATACTGTACTGTTCGATAAAAATGACATACCTGACTTATTTTACTTAAAAAAATATTTTGCCTATTGTTTGTGGGGTCTTACTAATTTTTAATCTTACAAATATAAAAACTCCTTCTTGACCAGCTAAGGTATCCTATTGATATTAGATTTTGATATAAATGAGATTTAGGGAAAAATAGTTCGAAATATTTAATAACTTATGTATCCTCCTTTATTTTGGATAACCTTTTCAACCCTTATTGGCATTAACTTGATTAGGTTCTGGCAAATCTCATCTCCAAGCATTGAATTCCATTCGGATATAAAATTTGCAATCAAATACCCTTTGTTGCTCAACTGCTTTCTTGAGAGCCTGTACTTTATAATGCTCCATAAGTTTTCTATGTGTTTGAAGTCAGGAGATTGGGGCGACCATGTCATAACACTCACATTCTTCTCATTAAAGTATTCCTTCATCAATTTTGATTTGTGACAGGGAGCATTATACTGCCTGTTGGGGTCGATTTGCAACCTTTCAGCAGAAGGGAGAAGACAAGACTCTAAAATTGTCTTGTACTGCTCGCTCCTGAGGGTCATTTCAATAGTTTTTAAGAAACCAGTTCCATGAAATGAAAATCATCCCCAGAACATTATACTGAACGGATGCTTGACAGTACTTACTGCTAAATACAAATAGCTTTCAAAGATTCTTATTCGGATTTTAGATTGCTACTCTTTGAATTTAGCTCAACTTTCGTTTCATCGGAGAAGAGAACATTCTACCAGTCTTCTACGGTGAAATCTTTGTAATAGTGAGCCCATTCAAGTCTCTTTGCTTTGTGGGCTTTGCTTATTAGCGGCTTAAACCTTCGTGTACAAGATTTGTAGCCTTGTTCTAACATCCACCGTCGGACAGTTGAAGAGGCAAGAATAACACCTTGCTCTTCGACTGGCTACAATTTCTTGGCTAGTTATAGTCATTTTCTTCACAATCTTCTCTTGATTACCCTGCCAGTTCTATCATCAATCTTTTTCTTTCGTCCCTTGTTTCCTTCCTTGGGGCAGGAGTGGCATCATTATGTACCCTTAGCTCTCGGGAGACAGTTGATTGAGAGGCTATAGCAATTCCTGCAATTTCTCTCGTAGACTTTCCTGCTTTTGAGAAGGCAAAAATATATGCCTTAAGTGGTTCTGAGTGGCTATTTCAAGCTGTTTTATACTGTATGAGGCATAGGAGGATATTCTAGAATACTCTAGATTTAATTTAAGCTATTCTAGAATTCCCTATAATATTTTTATGAGTGTATTGTAAATTACTTTTCAATATTTTGTCAAAAGCTCTTTAAATTTATCAGTTTAATCATTAGAATACTATACCTGTGTCATTTTTTTTGCTGAATCTCAGTTATATCCAAATTTATAATTATCATTAGAATACCTTAGGGTGAATAAACTTTTTCCTGTGTGATTGGGAAGGGGTTTTTATATTAGTAAGATTAAAAATTATTTTAACCCCCAAAACAATAGACAAAGAATATTTTTAGTAAAAAAAAAAACAAAAAAAAAACAGGCTCGTCACTTTTATCGAACAACACGGTATTGACTTCTATCGTATCAAACCATGCTTATAGGTATCAATACACAGACAATATAATATTTCACAAATGATTAACTGACGACTGCTAATAATACATAGAATAGTCACTTGAATAGAATTATATCATCAATCTTCTTTATCAAAATATCGATCATCACTTTTTATATTGGTTGAGGTTATATAGCTGATACATTTTCATATATTATATTTTTATATATCATACACATATATGAATATGTCATAATATTTTTTCTATATTATATTATGTATTATCCCCTCATCTTGATATTTCTTTATTTTGGGTGATTAAGGTTTTCTTTCCAAGATTTGTCTCCGGGAAATCTATTGAGTGAACATCACGTTTTTTAATATTCGATTTTTCTTCACGAGAGTCGCTCTGTATACTTGGCCGACTTTATGGAGGCAATTATAATGCGTTTACCACTGGCAATATTCGTCGGTATAGAGGTTTGATAATACTAATGGGTTTAAAATTAATTTACATGGTAATCAAGTCATAAATCAGATTTTCTACTAAATCTCCATTCCCTTCAAACCAATATAACTCCAATACAGGATATGTATAAATGCGTATCTGTGTAAGCGGGTATCCTTTTTTTTTCTCCTTTGTCAATATTCCCATTTGCTCATAGAGTGGTGCCAGAAAGCGCTAAAATCTCCCCCTCGTTCCTATCTTTCTCTCACCCACACAAAAACATACACGCACACGCACATATGCATATATTATTTAAGTTTTAGTAGAAACCAGTATTTGAGTAGTTTATAAACATTGTTTCTTTCGTTAGCATTCTGCTGACACAGGAAAACTTAAGAAAATACGCCCATATGTATGATTATTTGCAGGAAAATCCGCGATTGATCAAGTGGGTTTTAAGCTGTAGACTATGGAAAAATTGACAATCTATTTACCTTAAAGTATATTCCCGCGACTAGATTTTCCCCACTTTCATATCTGCTTATTTTAGTGTCTAAATGTAAACAAAGCTATTAATGAAAACTTTTTTTTCAATTTCATTTGTGATTTGTTTGTATGGTTTTTAGATTGAGAGCTGCATTTTTTAGAGGTTTCATGAAATTAAAATTATTACCTATGGGATTTTAAGTGACTGATACTCTTTATATATATATATATATATATATATATATATATATATATATATACAATAACAAGGCTTAAACACTAATATTCCATGGTCATAATTTATTCCATTGGAATCGTAATATATATATATATATATATATATATATATATATATATATATATATATATATATATATGACATATAATTTAATAATTGTGTATTTAGGAAGTAATCCATCTTTCATATACGTTAAAATGATTGTCAAGTTACTGCGGTTAAACTTTTCTTAAATACGTTGGTTTCGAGAGGAGACATGAAGTAATTTGAGAAGCACGGTGATATGGTACTTTGCTTTACTATCAATCTGTTATTTAATATCTTAATATGTTTTTGGATTTCATTATTTAAATGTTGGATTTTATTTTTGTTGGTTTTAATATGATTTAATAATTGCCTATACTGTGTATAAAAATATAAGGATATAAGAAACAAAACAATGAAAATAATGCGCAGCAAAATCTCACCGTGTTTCACAAATTACTACACGTCTCAAGTTAAAAACGACGCATCGAAAAACTTAACCAGTAAGCCTTTTTTAAGAAACTTTTATAAAAGAAGGATTGCTGGTCAAATACACTCTTCAATATATATATATATATATATATATATATATATATATATATATATATATATATATATATATATATATATATATATATATATATATGTGTGTGTGTGTGCTTATATATGTGTGTCTGTGTATATGTATGTATATATATATATATATATATATATATATATATATACATATATATGTATGCATATATATATATGTATGTATACGCATTTATATATATGTATATATATGTATAAATATATATGTATATTTGTATATATATATATGTATATATATATGTATATATATATTACGATAAACTACAGTATATATATGTATATATATATGTATATATATATGTATATATAAGTATATATATATATATGTTTATATTTATGTATATGTATATATATGTTTATATATATATATATGTATATGTATATATATATATATATATAATTTTTATTATATATATATATATATATAAATATATATATATATATAAATATATATATATATATATATAAATATATATATATATATATATATATATATATATATATATATATATATATATATATATATAAATATATATATATATATATTTCCCTTGAGGATGGAATGGAACTAATGTCTTTAATTTAAGTGCAGAATTAAATTCGGACCTTCCATTTTTGAAACATGGTTAGAACTGTGTAGCGGAAATTTAAATCAATTAATTTATAATAATAATGCTCTGTAAATTTACATTGAGAACTATTTTGTAAAAATAAAAATAGCTATGAGAACACAGGATTATATATCTTAATATTCTTTCTTTTTATTTATACATACATATATATATATATATATATATATATATATATATATATATATATATATATATATATATGTAACCGTGTAATTAAAAACTTTATTATATCCACCTGAGAAGAGGATATCAGCGTGCTGACCTTGCGAACATAACATGCAATTTTGTGCATTTTAGTGTTTCTCAAGACATGACTTGACGGATTTTAGTCTTAAAAAGAAAACCCGCGCTCACACACACACACACACACACACATATATATATATATATATATATATATATATATATATATATATATATATATATATATATATATATATATATATTCTTCACTGAATGAGAATGGAGAACTAGATTGAATCATGAGCTGCATCTAGTGCAAAGAAATTTGCATTACTGTGTCGTACCAGAATTTTTTTTTTCCCTTCGGATTCCATTTTGCCTATTTCCAACTGTATCATTCGACGTTGCATTGAATACTGCTACCATATCTAGTCTTGTCTTTCTGCTATTCATCTTGAGATTCAGGACAAAATCCACAGAAGTCCTTCAGTCACCTTTCTCAGCGACGTGTCGTCGCTTCCCCTGTATCATCGAATATATTCTAACTAGCTTTTTTGTGGAGCTTTTATCCTTGGCGCCAGACTGCGAGAATTTAATCGTGCGACTACAATGAAAACTAGGTCCCATATATATATTCACACCCATATATATATATATATATACACACACACATACACACACACACACACACTCACACACACACACACACACACACACATATATATATATATATATATATATATATATATATATATACATTCACACCCATATATATATAAATATATAAATATATGTATATACATATAAAAGATGAAGAGAAATTAATAAATACTTTCAACCTCCTCCAGTGTCTTATTTCATGTTCAATGCGATAAACTGATGTTTCCTAAAATATTTCAAAATAGTAAAGCGGTACATCTGACAACGACATTTTATTAAAATAGACCGTTCTACCCACCAACTCCTTCACAATTCGAAATGAAAAATTCTACCCTCAGCATAAAATTTATCTCACCTACCATTAAAACCATATGATACGTAAATAAAACGTAATAATGAAATAGAAGTTTACTTTATTACCTGTCATAACTGCCGGAAGGAATACATTGGAGAAACCACAAGGAATTTGAATGAAATATGTTTGTACCAAGACATTTCCTTTTTTTTCTTTTTATTCATAGACATAAATGTGCTTCGACATAATTGGTTCTAAATACATTACAATTAATTTTCTCAACAAAATCTAGATGAAGTAAAATAAATGACATTTACATATTGCATTCATTTGTCAATATACAACTTTTAATGATGCGGTGACATATATTTGGTTGCTCAAAAGCGTTGTCAAAATTTCTTGTTAAACTATGCCCCGTGGTAAGTTACACCACTTGATTTGACAAAAATAACCCATGATAGGTCTCAATATTAATTAAATCTGTATAATGGAGATATCTCACACACAAAAAATATCCAAAAGAAATACACATAATATTTATCACTAGTTTTCCTGTGGGATTATCGATTATTCTTGAATTCTACATATACTAAATCATTTCCTTTACATGTGATAATCATTCTGTTCCTTAATTAATATTTTACGAGAAAAATAATCCATAATTATTTACAATTTTTATATTTGACTATTGTCCTCATCTTTGCTGTTGTTAAAATAATTTTTCAGCCGTAACACCCTCCGGCCTTCCGCAGGTGTTTATCGATCTGGATAACATAATTGGGAACTGAACACTTTATTTAATCTGCGTGAACAATAAGCCTGAAGAGCCATATGACAAAACTCATCATCCGTATTCTGTTGAATAGAGCGCGCAGCAGAATCTGGCCAGAGAAAGGACAAGAACAGTGCGGGTTCGTTAAAGACACCGGAAAAAGAACGTGATGTTCATGCTCAGAATGTTATTACAAAGAGCGATACAGATGCAGAAGGACGTGTACCTATGCTTCATAGACAACGCAAAGACCTTCGACAAAGTACGCCACAAAGACCTAAACGAACCATTCAGCAACCCTGATATATTCGGGAGGGATATCAGAAAATGTCAAGAACCTATACTGGCAGTAAACAGAAGCATACGCATAGAGAACGAGTTCAGTGAATATACGAAATTAGAAAAGGGGCGTAAGGCAAGGATGCGTCTTCTCACCCGAACTGTTCAATCTATACAGCGAGACAATTCTGAAAGAATTAGAAACCGTACCGGGATTTAGCATTGGCGGCCACAACAGTAACAACATAAGACACGCAGATGATACAGTAATGATAGCAGCCACGGAAGAGGAATTACAAAATCTCCTACAGACAGTAGCGAGTGAGAAGAAAGGACTAAGCATAACCTACAAGAAACAGAATGCCTGGTCATCAGTAAGAAGAAGAGCCCGAAATGCGATTTGCAGGTCGGAAACACTAGAATCAAGTAGGAGCAGGAATATAAATATCTGTGAAGCGTCTTGACAGAGGACGGTAAGTGCGACACTGAGATCTGTGGACGTATTGGGATGGCCAAGGACACATTCCAAAAGCTGTGCAGATAATTGAGAAACAATTCGGTATCAAAGAAAAGAATACTGAGCTTTTACATGACATCTGTTCTACTTTACGGTAGCAAATTGTCGACGATTCCCTCAAAGAAGAGAATCGAGGCGATGGAAATGTGGCTCTACAGAAGGTTGCTAAGGATATTACGGACCGAGTATGTGAGAAACGATGATGTCTTAGGTTACTAACAAGAAGAACGCTTATACTTAACATCAGAAAATAAAAGCAGCTGAAGTTTCTGGGACACATAATGAGGAAGGTGGGCCTGGAGAATCTGATACTCACGAGTCAAATAGAGGGAAAAAGAGACAAGAGAATGCACTGCCGAACATACTTGACGAGCTTGAGCAAGTGGATTACAGAACTTGGTCTGGGGGGGCAGATGGAAGGTGCTTGCTGTCAGCTGTATGGGATAGGGAGAGGTGGAAAACCATGATACCCTACGTCCTCAAAGGAAATGGCACATAAAAAGAAAGAAAGGTAAACTGTCCTTCTACTGCACATAACTAGGGATAGAGTCTTGTACTTAATTTTATTTAGTACTGGCCAGCTATTGCTTTCACTTTTCCAGTGAGTTCAAGTACAAATTGTCCGACGCAGGGATTGAACTCATAACAAACATGTCAAATTCAAAAAGCAACGCTAATCCACTTGGATAGGCTGGAGATCACAACATTCGAAATAACTCGAGATAACGACAACAAAGATAATGAAAATAATCCGAATATAATTATCCAAGCTGAAATTCAAACAGAAATAATCGATAAGTTGCAAAATCGTTCAACTGAATGATCGGTGTTAAAGGGAAATAGTGTATTTTAAACGTATCACTGTCTGATCTTCCTCCGCAGCTGTTTAGGGGTTTATTTGAAAGCAGTCCTTTATTATGAAAACATGTCGGAGAAACAACCAGCTTATTCAAACAAAGCTTCTTCTTATTTTATATTCTGTGTCCTTTCATGAATTGGACGATAATGCCCGCCCACATTATCATCACCCTTTTAACTTTTATAAGTTTTGTCTTATTGTTATCTCTCCTAAGCCCTGCTTTATCATATATTTATTCAAGTGCATCATGTATGATTCACGCTGTTTCCGTTGTCCATCTTTTCCCAAAACTCTCCTGTGAGTACCAATTTTTTCAAGCCCTCCTTCCTTGACCCAGAAATTTTACCTGCTTTTCCTGATGTTAAGTATAAGTTTCTTTTATGTTTCTATCTTCTCCAAAATCTCGCTGTTACTCACATATGTGCTCCGTGCTATTCTCAGCATCGTTTATGTAGAACAACATTTCTGTTGCTTCAAGTCTCTTCTTTTTAAGGAGATTGTCCAGCATGTTCTACCATACAAAAGAACGGACATTACGTAACAGATCAGAACCATTTTCCCTGTTTCTAATGAATTTTTTCTCTCACTAAAGAATCAATTTAGCTTTTACAATGTATATTTGTCTATTCCAAGGCATTTTCTTCCAATAAAAAGCACCTCTCCAAATTAGACAACTTGTAACGCTAACACCAGCAAACTCTTTCCTCAATGGAAAATAAGTACCTTTCTCTACCACGAAACAGTGTCGGGGATGACTAATTCTTTATCCAGAATTCATAGTAATATTTTGGATAAAAATCATTTTTATCTGCCAAATTTTGGGTCCAATATTCAAATATTCAATCTTACTGACAAAGTTACTAACTTTCAAGCAGTGCATATTGATTTTCCTTCCATATTCATTGATTTTCTGAAGTGTGGAATCAACATTGGCGTGACATTTTTTTAATGATATGACTTTCATTCCTTATACTCCGTCACTTTTAGCTCACACTGATATAAATTTCGATTTTTGGTTTTCAGCTGACATACTTATCGATGTGTTTTCGGTTTTCTTACTGATTGGATGTTTTCCCGGGTGTCGATACTTGGCAAGTTCAATACGTTTCAATATTTAGCTGTAATCGGCTGTCAATTCTAAGTATCAATAACAAAAAGATTTGTAGTGTCAAGCGTTGAAAGATGTATCAAGATTCGTATACGTATAGTAATTTTGAATTTAGCCTACATCTGATAGGTTACTGAGCGTATAAATTTCCCTACGGTGCAAGAGATCGGTTTTCGAACGCAATAAAATGATAATGGTAATATTAGCTGTTTCCTTATGTGGAAATATTTGACATACATTCACCGAGCTGCAAATGATACAGTCTGTGGTCGATAGGTTAGTTGGCTGACTAGACCTTTTTTACTGGTAGTAGAGAATTAAATATTAAAGCAGCCTTTCGAATTCTGTCTTTCAAGTCATCAATATTCTTTCAGTTGAGTATTTCTTTTATGTCACTTTGCTTCATTCAGCTTTGTGATATAGAAAAGATTGTTTCTGATTATTGTGTTTGTCGTATCCTATCAGGACGTGGGCGATCAATTCTTTCCATAATTTCTTGTCTTTTATAGATCTTATTATATTTATTTTCTTTTCAATATATTTCGTAATATATTCTGTTCTGGTAGCCATGTAGGAAAGCTCATTAGGTAGAATATGTGCTTCTTTCCTCTGTTAACTTTAATATGTCATGTCCGTAACAAATTGCCTAACTCCTCTTTGTTCATTATGTGTCCTAGAAATTTCACCTGTCTCTTTCTGATGTTAAGTATAAGAGATCACTTTACTCCAATTTTCTCTAATACTTCGTCATTGCCCATATATTTAGTACATAGCATTCACAGATAACTTTTGCATAACTAATTATCTGTCTCTTCTAGTCACTTCTTCATTTGTGACAAGACAGAAAATACTTCACGTTTCAAAAACACATAACGCACACACATAAACACATACACACACACACACACACACACACACACACACATATATATATATATATATATATATATATATATATATATATATATATATATATTATATATGAAGACATTTTTACGTTTAACACTTTTTTTTATGATACAAATATTTAAGTAAATGTTCCGTTTATAATAAATAGTATTAAATAACATTTACCGGCCTGAATTATTATAAACAGAGCATTTACTTAAATATTTGTATCTATAAAAAGAATGTTAAACATAAAAAATGTCTTAAAATAATTGTCGGACTTTGTCCATTTCATAATGTGTGACGTCATTTCTTTACATTTGATACGCCATGAGCAGACCTGAATGTACGTGAGAGATTCATGGATGACCTTGCTAACCAATCAATCCTCTCTGGCGAAATCGGTAAAAGCACGTGAGGCTATATGACGGTTCCGTATAGGATACAGGTTCGAATCAGGTCGGAGGATGAATATTTTCTATGACAATTTCTCGGACATTCAGGCGGGTAAATGGTATTTAATACTGTTTATTATAAACGGAGCATTTACTTAAATATTTGTATCTATAAAAAGAATGTTATACATAATATATATTTGTGTGTTTGTGTGTGAATAAATTGCGCAAAATGAAAATAACACTGACATCTCTTTATAACAGATACGTTTACTACAATTACACAAAGTCGTCTTGAAATACTCACGAGTAACATTATTCAATATAATCGACATTGCCTCAACCACGGTTTTCAGACGACTTTGGAATTTCCTGAACTCTTCTAGACCGTCTCTTTGTTTAAGTTGATAATTGCTGCGATAATCATTACCTTCAATTCGTCTTTTTTGTCAAAAGGAGTTTTGCTGGTCTGTCGCTAAACTTCGCGACAGCAATAATAATCAAGGGGTTTTCAGTCTGCGGTGTTATCTTCACAGCGGTACGACGTTATATGGCCGCGGAAGTTGTCTGACAGCCATGACAGGGTTCCCCTGCTTGTGTAGCATTGTTTAGAGTCATACTGCCAGACATAGGGACTTTCAGTAGCCATCCTCTTGAGACGTACCTGCACTACCTCCACAAGTCACTTGATGTAGGTCTCCGTGCTGACTCTGTGTATATGTGGTATGATGAATGGATGCATAACGTTGTCATTAGCAGTGATCACAACAAACACATTTGTAATCGCCATTAGACTCCTCCAACTCTTTCCGATTCCTCTCCACTCTCCAGAAATTGATAACCAAATCCAATGAGATGTTCGTATTGGAGGTTACAGATTAAAAAAAAAAAATTATATAAGTGGGCTCGACCAGAGTGTTACTTGGACTGCTGCCGTTAAATAGCCAGAGTCAGTCAGAATGTATATAGAGGGAGTGAGGGAGATTGTGATTGAGTTGGAGGTAGAGTAATAGTGTGAGGTAACGGCTTGTAGAAGTCACAGTTAGAAGCACGTACACTCCAAGGAAGTCCTACTTCAAGACTATATATATATATATATATATATATATATATATATATATATATAAAGAAATATAGTCTTAAGGTGTGCTATATTTATGGAATAAAGTGCTCAATATCAGAGATAGATCGTGTGTAAATATAAAAGTGAACATAGAGGTCAACACTTAGAGGCGACAGTCTGTTTAATGCTATATGAAATCGCCAGGCCACATATGCTGTTATTTTTCTCGGCTATTTATATATATACGGGTTAGTGGTTCATTGTGGGTATTCTATTATGGCGGTTATTTTACCGGAAGTCGTTTGTTTATTTATTTGGGTCAAATTATATTGCTTGTTTTTATTTTTTATTTTTTTGTTTCTTATTTTATTATTTATTTATTTATTAACGTAGTAAAAAATTGTTTATATCACTTATTTAACAGTTTTGTTTTGGTTTGAGAATTTAATTAAAGCTATTTGTTCAATTTTGGTGTTGGTTGTTGTAGTTCATTCTAAGTATTATTTTGGCGGGAACAGTTTTTAATTGATTATCTTTATTTGGGATTGGTTTGTTTATTTATTTACTTGGATGAATTTAGGTTAATTTATTTTACTTGTATATTTTCTCTTTTCGGTTTTCGATTTATTAGTAACATAGTATTTATTTATGTTTTATTTCTATTTTTTTATTGTTATTTTGTTTATTAGTATATTTATTTGTTTTTATTTTATTTTTTCCGTTTTTAATTTTTTAGGTTACGTAGTAAAAATTTATTTTCATGTCTGCATTTTAAGATGAGCTCGGATCTTTTGTTTAATAATTTATTTTGGTCGGGGAAAGTAATGATAGCTATTTTTTCCTCCAAGCAAAGTTTGCAAGTTTTTGATTGGTTGTTGTAGGACGATGATTTTTTCAAATGTGCAAATACATGTATTTGTTATATTTCATTCCTGCGTTTCTCATTCACTGGAGACCGAATTTCATCCCGGAATCCACAACAAATTGGCGACGAAGATTCGAACTCACGCGGAAAAGAAAAGATACTCACGCGGAAAAGATCAAAAAAGAACAATTTTCCCTCGACGTCCAACAACTAAATTGGCACACACACGAAAAAAAACAAAAAAAACAAATTCGCGCCGAGCGATTCGAACTCACACAAGAAGAAATAGAAAAAGCCGTCCCTCGTCAACAACTAATTAGCGACAAAGAGTTACGAGGAGTAAAAAATACATAACATTGAGTTGTCATGGAATATTTTAAAAATATTTTGGTAGAACTGAAAAAATACCAAAATGATCAACAATTACAACTAAAAGAACGAATGGAAGAAAAATGGCAAAAACAATTATTACACGTGCAAAAGGAAAATCAAGAAAGACAAATAGAGCTCCAGGAACTAATATTGAAAGTAGCGGGCAACAATCAATTAAATATTGAAAAAGAAGCAATATTTGCGCAAGACGCAGTGTGGAATACCATATCTATTTTCAAATAGTCTCTAGATGAAGACAAATATTTTGCCGATTTCTTGAGAAGACATAAAGACATAAAAAGCTACGTCTATTGCTTAGAAAATTAGGAACTGAAGAATATACAAAGTTCATGGATTATATCTTGCTAAAAAAGACGAACGAATTAACATTTGATGAAGCAGTGACATGTCTTAAAGTACTCTTCAGCCCGAAAACATCACTCTTCCACAGGAGGTGAAAACGCCTTAACCTGGTAAAGGGCGATAATGAGGATTATTCCACGTTTGCCGCAATTGTAAATAAACATCGTGGCGACTTTAAACTAGCGGAATTAACCCCGGACAATTTCAAATGTCTCAAGGGTTAGTTTCTACAAAAGATAGCGAAATGCGATGAAGAATGCTTGCAAAATTACAAAATGAATCGGGTCTAACATTGCAGATGTTTAAGTATAAAGAAAGACGCAATGACATTGCGAAATATATATATATATATATATATATATATATATATATATATATATATATATATATATATATATCATATACGTAAGTTAAACAAAAGTCTACGTTCTTCACCCTCCCCAGAAAGAAA
>OZ010571.1:137469988-137562488 GCA_963932145.1 Acanthosepion lycidas | reverse complement strand
ATAAGGAATAAAAAATAAAGAACTAAGAACATGTAATTTAGACGAAAAGAATCGACTAGAATCCAAGCTCAGAGCGCAAAGAAAATACCTCGGACGAGAGTAAAAATAACTAAGCAAACTGCTCAATACTCTAAGTAGAGCAAATCTAACTATGAACCTAAAGATCACGGATCGTCACGGTATATATATATATATATATATATATATATATATATATATATATATATATATATATATATATATATGTATATATATTCATTTTTTATAAAATCCGGGCTCAAACTTATAAAACCGAGCTATTATATACATATTAGTGAATATACATAATATCCTACGTCGATTTTTTGAATGGTATATTCATGCAAACACGCAATCTTTATGTGCAAAATACTTAATAACCGTTAAACGTTATGTTATTCAAGCTCTGGTTGTGTTACTTTAAAATTGTGTTTTAAGACTTGCTCATTTTATTATTATTATAACTAATTATTCATAATTTATATCTTTCAAATTGTTACGTTCGAATAAAGAAAATTTTAAAATATATTATGTGGCCTGGTTAAATAAATTATTTTAAATAATTTTGAAGAAAAGGGAATTTGCGTTAAGACGCTTATGTGTTAAGGGAGATATCTCCCACTTTTTGCATAAAAGATCATTGTTAATTATTATAGAGATAATCCATGCTTAATCACATATATTATTGAAGTAATGTATTATAGAATAAACTTAGCTCTCACGATGTTAACCTATTTATAGGTTAAGTCTATATATTTAATGCAATTGTAACCAAGACTTATATTTATAAAGGTGAAAATGTATATAGAAACATTATATATTAATCGGGCCCGGTCTATTATATGGAAGTGTATCGAATTATATATGTCTATAGGTATAAAAATGATATTAATGATGAGTTCCATGACTATTAATAGTTGCTTTATGTTGTGGTAGGATCCACCTAATTTGCATAGTGGAGTACCGACCATATAAATATGGTTGATACCGGGAAGAGAGGGGAGGAATCAAGAGATTCAACAAGTGACTCTGCCCGACTGCGACTCAGTCAACACATTCTCCAGGAACGGTCTTCCCAGGAATATACAAAAGACTATATGTAAATATTGTGTACACTTTCTTGTTTCAATACATTTTGTTCTAAGTACATTTTGTGTTGCATTATTATTCCATGCATTAGTCAAGTTTCAACACTTTATATAAATAATCGTAAAAAATAGTTTAAAATATATGTTAATCAGTGTCAATGTGCGTGAGTAGTTGTTTTTTGTTTTTGTTTTTTTGGTTTTTGCATGTAACCACCAACTCAGGTTTCCTGTTCAATAAGATAGGCTTATTTAAGTATATTAATATAATAAGCTTTTCCAACAAACACAAGTTTCATAATTCTCCCTTTCTATTGTATGTTTTAGCTTTCGCGATTATATTCAAGCTAATTGTTCTGATCTAACAGATAATTTTTAATCGTCAACAATACATTGAGAGTGTTGTGCAGTTTTTGTATTTAATATTTTCCAGGGTCATTTAGTGATGGTAAACGCTCAGCAGAAGAAGAATTAAAATTAAAACAACCTAAAACTAAATAGTAAACATAATGACTACCTAGTCTATTTTCAAACAAAAGCCTTTCCAGAAAGCGTAGTGATAGACGAATAAACTAAACAATTGCTCTGTATCTTCTGTTCATGAATTTTGTTCGAAAATGATCCTCTTATCTACAATACAATAGTTGGATCTCTCTTCTCCTTTTAGAATAACATAAATTCTGATAACAAAACGTAAAAACAGCAGGTGAAATCTAGTTAAAAACAAGTTATTCAAGAAACCTAGCCATACGGCAACAAATTGTATAAAAATGTCGTTGACGTTTATTATAGTTGTCAAATCTAAACTTGTGCCATGTAACAATTTACGTGTTAAAAAAAAAAAACTTGTTCGTTATGTCAAAATGTAATATATTAAAAGTTTCCTTAAGAAACGTAGTTGTAATGGAAAGAATTAATTAACTGATTCACTAGGCTCTATATTAGCTGTGAAATTGAATTACAATATATTTTTTTTCAAAACCTTTGATTTATTGTGTCTTAGTATTAAAAACTTCTTACCAATTTTTGTCATTTTTTACTACTCTGTTACACTATTGTATATCTATTCTTTACCATTTTCTGTATTTATGGAACAAAATGTTCATTTCGAAGATATGAATTCTTATGCACACTATATGCCATGAAGATAAATAAATTCATGATAAAATTACGTCGTGATCGTCGCTCCACGAAATTAAGCCTGACAATACAGAAGCAAGTAATATATGCAAGGAGAACTGATTTTCCATCCAGAATATCGTTTGATTTCATCTGTTTAAACACGTGAAGATAGAAATTAACACAACATTTTAACATATTTTCTCGTGTAAAATAGATAAATTTGTTATGCATGTCATTGAAGGAAAACAGCGTGGGTTCCCAATTTTGCAGTATATTTTAGTCTATAAAGAAAGTATCGAGATTGTATTGATTAACTGGGGAACTCTTTTTGTATATTGGCACCATACACATTTTCAATCACAAGTATTTATTTTAAGAAATGCATATCTAAACTGCGAAAAAAATGTCCAATCTCATCTATATATCTCAAACTGCATTGTAATAATATTTTCTTATCAGTTTATAGCGATTTAGTAAGCGTAACTTAGATGCGCCACAAGTTCGAAAGCTTGGAACATACAGTGAAGATCGAATTCACTATTCAATAATCATGAAAAAATAAATAAATCTATCTGTCTGTCTGTCTGACTATCTATCTATCTATCTATCTATCTATCTATCTATCTATATATATATATATATATATATATATATATATATATATATGTACTGTATTGAATGTGAGAGGCAAGGGGAATTTTAAAAATAATTGCATTAATTTTCTTACAGTCTTTTCTTTTTTTGGAAGTGGTGCAGAAAGAGGCCTTAATAATTATTGTCCCAATAGCTTTTGGCTAATTCATTAGGCATTTTTATGGCTATCGTTGTTCGAAGTACTAGCACTATTATTACTAGCCGTAGGAGTAGTATTAATAGCGATATTAATAATCTTAGAGAATGCGAAAAGAAGCAGTCATGGCACTATGTTTGTGTAAGACTCTCAACACAGAGTCGCTATTTTTTACATAGTGATGTTAATATGAGGCTTGAATTGTTTTATATAAAGATCTAGAATTTAACCGTTTTGTTTATCTTTCAGTTAATCTATCTTTATCGATTTATCTGGGAAATCTGGTTTTCTATCTCTCAGTATATGAGTAACTACTAATATTTTTCCATTATATATTTTTCTTGTTTATAGCTATATTTAAATACTGAAAAACATGTACATTTTATATCTGATAGAATGAACACTGTTTACTGTAAATAGAAAAAGAAAACATTTTTAATACAATATGAATTATTGTTCTAAGATTATGAACGTGTATCTTAATATTTCGTCAATGTACGATACATATACTTTGTCAATTTTTTTTGAATATCACACACATATATGTGTGTGTGTGTGTGTGTGTTTGCTTATATACATTATGTTAGCTAATACAAGCGCCACTTAACGTACAATATATATGTGCACACAATAGAAAGATCGAGTAGTGAGCTAATTATGTAGATTGATTAGTAGGGAGAATTCAGAGATGTTTAAAGCGAAAAGAACTTCCCCTTTCCTAAATTGTTTAGCAAAGCAATGTATTAAGTAACAGTAGAATTTTATTAGAAACAAAGAAAGGGTTACTGAAATGTTATGTAATATCAGGATTCATATATGCAAGTGAATACTAAACAATCTCCTTGCAAAACAAATGGCTCCACAGATGGGTGCAGTGAATACCAAGAATTGAACATACACCCTTATGCAAATTAATTGGAACAAAACGAATAATTCCGTTACTATTTTCATTTTTTTTCGTATTTTCCAATGAAACCTGACCCAGTGCATACGTTAGTACTTCGTGTGGCCATTATTCATTGGAAGTTCATTTTAGATTGACCACAGATACGCGATTGGATTTAAAACAGATTTTCCGGGCAGTCTATATTAGTTCGATTTTCTCAGTTGTTAGGCTTGCCATTGTGTTCGTGGAGCGTTACAATTATCGTAGTATTGAAGTAACGCCCATCGCTGACAATGGTCTTAGAACAACTAATCGGCAGTCGAGCCAACATTGTCTGGGAGTGATAAAAATCAGACATAATCAAGTATGACTCAATATTTTTCAAGGTCAAATAAATTTCATCATACACACTGATTCATATTACTATATACCACTGCAAATGACCTAATCTGAGGAAAAAATAAAACTCAATTAAAGACTGTACTGTAGTGCGTCTAATACTGACCGTATGCTGAAAGAAAGGAAACTATATTGGTTGTTGCAATTAATTTACACCACTGTGTAATCAGCCAGGAAGAAGATTTAGAGAAAATGGAATCATACACTTACACTTGATATCAAAAATAGAAAGTTGAACTTTATGTGAGGAGAGTGAATAAAAAATTTCTGAGGTCATCATGAAGGCAACAGATATAGGAAAGCAACGCGTTATCTAACTAACAAACTCTGCGTAAATGGCTGAGAGTATAGGGATTGTGGAAAGCATGGTTGCCCTCGTTTTTAGAGGTCACGGCACATAGACAAAAATAAGTATTTGCTTCTATAATGTTACTAGTAGCACGCTTTTATCTAAGTGATCTATTGGCTACCTGGTATTGCTTAGCATATGATCGGGTCAACAACCACGTATCCGGTTTCTCGCCATGCTTTACTTGTGAAGAGAATGACTAGACAACGAGAAGTATTAAAGTTAATACCTATCAAATGCCGGATGGACATTCTTATAAAGCCAATGACCATCAAGCACAACGTAGTAAACTGGACTTCATAAATATGAATGCAGCCAGTGCGGCGAATACATCGGATCGGTGGGTAAGGAGCTTCTAAGTCTGAAGACAAGGGTCATAGCGGATATTTCCCTCGGTATGATCAACGTCCAAATATCTGTGACCGTATCGCGCCTTCAGGTTGGAGGACACTAACAATGGTTTGACCTGAACAGTTGCGTATTCTGCCTGGATTAATATATTTTCAGCTTTCAACCCAGATATGTGAAGCGAATTTGTCATGTGCTAAGCTACGTAGAGACCCTATGACCACACACAGACATAGAATTGATAATGATGATGAATCTCATCTCTTATATCATGGAGTGGATTTATTACTTTAATTGAAAGTTTAATTAATTCGGTTTAATAGTTGTTACTAATGTTCACCCTATTCAAGGCCCAAGAACCACTCATGCAGACTATTACTGAATAGCGGAAGAAGACAAACGAAGATCATATGGAGGATACAGAAAGATTGATCCCAGCGTTTAAGAGGTTAAGGGTTTAGTTTGCAGGGAAGCATCCAGCTGGCAGTCTGTCCACATGGTAGCGGTATTTTGGAAGAATTTTTCTTGGTGGAACATCTTTCCTACCAAAGGAATACACAAGGAATGAATGAAATCCAATCATGGCCGTACAGAGGATGGATCCTCATTTCAATCACATAAGGAGTATTCAAGAAAAAAAAAATCGAAGACAAAACTGCCCATGATGAGTTTGTTGCAAGAATCAGACAATATTTCTAGTATTTGTTATTATTTTAACCAAAGTGACTCGATGAAGTCTTGGCATGGTGTCCTCAATGGTCGGAAAATTAATTTCTCTCGAGATATGTTAGAAACCCAAAGAAAAATCAGTAATATCTTATTGACAATTTGCTCTTGTTTTGTTTTTGAATGTTAAAAAACAATCACACACACACACGCGCACACACACACACACACACACACACACACATATATATATATATATATATATATATATATATATATATATATATATATTCACGCCAGTTGGAGTCGTGGATAAGCGACTCGAATGGTGCAATCAGAGAAGGATAACTTTGAATTCAAAATCTGCGGAGGTTTGTTTGGGGATCATGTTGTCCGTAGTGCACAAGGTCTCTATATTTGGCCCTTCAAAAAGTGTGGTTGGTTTTTCATAAAGCCTTTACCACTATAATCAAATCATATGTGGTGGTGTCTCGGTTGTCAGTTCTTAGGAGGTGAGCTGCTGGAACCTCACACGTCGAATACGACGGGAGAATCCTGCAACACACACACATACACACACACATATATATATATATACATATATATATATTCTTTCAGATATGCACACACGCCGGACATTTTTAAAGAGCTACATATTTCTATTTCTATTTGAAAGCTCTGGCATGAGTGTCTCTCTGGAATTGATCACTTTTTTGACGCATCGGCTAGAATTTTTTTTTTCCAATAGGGAAGGATTTAATTCTGTGTTTAAGGCTCTATTTTGAACTTTGCCAAATGGGATCTTTCCATCCTCCATGTGAGAGCGTTTGGCTTTGTCATGGTGAGCGAAAATGATTCATATTTTTCTCCAATCTTAGATTTACTTGGGGTATAAAGATCCTATTTCCGTTTTATAGCTGTTGACAGCCTGACCATTGCTTAAAGATATGAAACTTATCGCAGTATTTGCACTGTATATACCTGAAAGGTGATTCTTCGTTGAGAAAATCTCTACCATATTGCATGATGTTGAGCACTATTCTTTATGGTGTTCTTATACATTTGTGCTATTTTACACACGCATATATATATATATATATATATATATATATATATATATATATATATATATTTCTTTTCCTAAGCCTCCCTCTTCTTCCGGTCTTTAAGATTAGATCGTCTATTGTGTGTGTATGTCATCACAAAATGTATCCTTTCCGGTTACATATTTAATGTATTAAACATCCGACAACATTCATATTTCTCTCACTTAAACCGTCGTTGACACCCCTCTCTAAAACTTTTAAAATTTTAATCCCCCACCTCCTCTCGTCTGTTACCCCATTCTATAGCTCTAACATTCGTCCCACACTCTCATACTTACACTCTCTCTAAATTTTATTTTTTTATTTCCAGAGTTGTTTTTTTTTTTGTTTTCTTTTTGAATTTGTAGGTCTGATGAATTGGATCGTATTTATGATTCCAATGGAATAAATTATGACCATGGAATATTAGCGTTTAAGCCTTTATATATATATATATATATATATATATATATATATATATATATATATATATATATATGGTTGGATAGATGTGAGCTTGTGACCCTGGGTTTCACGCTTTCGCAATCATCAGAAAAACTGATTATTTTTTTTTTAATTTGGTTTATTTATATACACACACTTTTCAAACACACACACACAGATATATATATATATATATATATATATATATATATATACACAAATATGCATATATATGTATATATTAATGCATGCATGTATGTGTATATATATAAATATATATGTATATATATATATATATATATATATACATATATATATGAATGTATGCATGCATGTATATATATATATGTATGAATGTATGCATCTATGTATGTATACATATATATATATATATGTATATATATATATATATATATATATATATATATATATATATATATGAATGTATGCATGTATATATATATGTGTGTGTGTGTGTGTTCATATGAACAATCATCATAGAAAAGAGATATTTAATAATTTTTGAATGCAACATCGTCTGAATGTATTACAACTTCTTATAAAAACACATGATCGGTACATATAGCTAGACCAATCTCCTAAATTAAGCAAAATTCCAGTTAGAAGGAACTTACTATTATTTTCTCATGTAGTAAATGATAAAAAGCAAGGAATAAAGTTACTGAAAATAGTCCCCTCATAAAAATCTCTAAATATTAACCAAATATGCCCGGCAAAGCAAGACAGGTCAATGTTTTCAATGAATATTTGTAAATAGAAAATTAAACATAAAATAACTCACGATATATTCCCTATCAATCATATTTAAAGTACACGAACACATGCATGTATTTGTACATAAATAAAAAAAAAATGTTTCTATCGTTTAACAATGTAATCGCTACATTTAACAATCTTTATTCTTGCAAACATTCCTTCAGTCTTTTCCGAATTATACCAATATTTTTAAAAGTTTAAACATAAATCGACTAAGAGATACACAGGCTTTCCTAATTGATTGCTTATCCTCTTTCAGAAAGACAGCTCAACCCGTTCGAAACAATCGATTTTTCACACGGCAGTGTATCTTAGGCCCTCTTAATCCACATTGTCCTAATATCCGTGAGTAAATGAACGAATGTTATTTGTTTCCTTGTTTTGATTTGATCCACATTTGAATTTGCCATTCTTTTCTCAACATTTCTTGAATTAATTCCAACTATGAATTACTGAGAGCAAAGCATTTTATCTTTATGTTGAAAAATATACGTAAACGAATGAATATCGGAAACCTGAATGGAAAGGAAACATATTTTTGAACGATTTCTTATTAAATTAATTTTAATTCTTCACTGTCTGTGACTGAAAGTTCTAACTGTCATCTTAAAAGGACATAATGTTTAAAAATATCACTTCAAGATGGGTTTTAGTAATAGTCAGCTGGTTTAAGATAAACCAGCTGTTTTTGATAAAAGCATAGAAATTGCTTGTCAAATAGAAGCGTTTTCATAGACTTCTTGTTTTCAAATCTGAAATATTAATTTATCAGTCACTATCAATTGACTTACCATAATCATAAAGTGTTTATATGATTTTAGGTTAAGTAAACATGTTTATTCAAAATGCGAAGGTTTGCTTATTTTAGATTCTGTAGTTCATAGGGATCTTCGTCATTGTATTTTAAAAAATGAATATGGAAATATTCATATATGAATTCGGCTTGGAACGGTGCCGGGGGTGCAATATTTTGTTTCCCACTTAGTCTTAGAAGTAGTGCTTAAAACTCACTCCCGGGTAATAAATGAAAATAAATGGAAGAGATTGGTGGTGGCAGTGGTGGGGGTGGGGGTAGTGGTGGTTGTGGCGGTGGTGTTAGTGTCATCGAATTTTTTTTCATTAGAATATTAGAAGTGGTTTTTCGTCACAAGATGCAGTAGAAGATGATGATCTTCAAATGACGTTAAATAAAATTTTAAAAAAATTAAACAACTTCGTATCATGTAAAATTACGATAATTTGTAGCTTTATATCTGCGCGAATTCTTTAAATTTTTCGACAAAAACTCAGTTTGTAAAGGATGCATAGCTAAATATTAGAGGCTATATATACATACACACGCACTCGCATATGTATGTGAAAATAAGTTTAATATATATATATATATATATATATATATATATGTATATGTATATGTATATATATATATATATATATATATATATATATATATATATATATATATATATATATTCAGCAAGATGACAGGCCTCACAGTTGTATGATTATAAAGAGGTACGCTTAAAGTGAGTAATGCGTGGGCGTGGGCATTCCATGATATGTATCGCATTTAAATGGAGTTTGTGTATTTTGTTAGTTTTATGCAAATGATAAGTCGCTCAAATAACAAATCGTTAAAAATGCAATCTGATTGGTTGACTTTTATCAAGTGATCAGGCATAATAATTTAATAATTGTTTCAATTTCTTTTTCTCAAAATTTTGTCAGTGTGGTTCGTATATATATATATATATATATATATATATATATATATATATATATATATATATATATATATATATATATTCTTCGAGAATATCAGGCCAAACTAATATGTAATTTCAGAGAAGAATTAGATGCGAATTGTTTTCCTATAATACGGAATTTTAGTGGGATTCATATAGCTATAATAATAGCTGGGCTGTTGGTTGCATTGGGCAATGGTCTGGTGAAAATAATATTTTAGGCTGGTTTTGTAAGGCAGTAAATCATAGGTTCAACGTTGATGATGTTGTGAAGAATAATATATATGAGTATCAGAGCATCATCTTACATTCATTTTATGGGGTGCATGTGATAATCAGGTAAATTTATTTGAAGGGTATACTTAAACAATCAAGGATATGTAACATTATACTAGGTTCATTATTAGGGATCCTTCCAAGAATTTTTTTCAAAGATATTAATGGAATGAGACTCAGTCGCTAGAGTTTTTTTTTTTTAACTAACTGAATGAGTCCCAGTACCTCCAGATATTAATCCTAAGAAAAGAGCTTCATATAAGTGAAAGTGATGTGCATGAGAAACACAAGAATATCTTGAAGAAAGAAGATAATTTGAAAGCAAGAAACTACTGATGTTAATGTCGATGTAGTAGACACCGTAACAAAAGTAGTTTGCAAAATACTTGGGAAAAGTATAGAATTTCAAGGAGCATATATTAATCGGTAAAATAACTTATAAAAATTAAAATTCGTTCTAGTTCATGTGATATTATTTTATTTGAACATATATGTATATGACATATATATTTCTTGTTTATACAGTAAAATACATATCCATTACCCTTTGCATCCTGTATCACTCGCATGTTATTGATAATATCCATAAGCAAATCAGCTAGTTTCAACATCTGATTATGCATATATATTGAACGGAATACAGAAAACTACACAATGAAATATAGACCAAATGCTAACAGGCTTAACTAGTGTGACTAAACAGAAAATGTTCAGAAATAGAGATATTGTGTACAACCAACAAAGAATATATGCATAAAAAAATAAGGGAACTAGCTGGACAGAAAACATGCTCATCAACATGCTGTATAAAATCAACGGATAGAACGCTCATAATAGAGAAGAAAATAATTCCTCAGTATTAGAATGAATATATTGGAGAACTTTACCACGACAAAAGAAGACCAACAGGCAATATACAGAATTACATTCGGGCGTGAAATTCGAAAAACCAAAGTAAAAGCAGGACTGATGAAATTAAACAGAAAAAAAGCGGCAGGACAAGACGGAATTGTAGCAGAAATTTTACAGCCTGAAATGATTTTGGCATAGACAAGATTACATAAATAATAAATAAAATTTACAACAGTGAGAATATCCCGGACAACCTCAGAAGATCAATTTTCATAGCACTGCCTAAGGAATAAAGCAGAAACTACTGTGAATAATCAGCCCAATGAGCAACATAACACAACTCATCATCCGTATTCTGACGAATAGAGTGCGAAGTAGAATCAGACCATTAATGGGACAAGAACAGTGCGAGTTCGTTAAAGATACCGGAACAAGGAAAGCGATATTCATTCTCAAATGCTATCAGAAAGATCAATACAAATGCAGGATGTGTACCTCTGTTTTTACAGACTATGGAAAGGCGTTAGACAAAGTACCCCACAAAGATCTGTTAGAACTGCTCAGCAAACTTGCTATATTTGGGAAAGTTATTAGAATAATCAAGAACATATACTAGCAGCAAACTGGCAGTTCAGCAGATATAAAAAATAGAAAGGGGCGTTAGGGAAGGATGTAACTTCTCACAAGAATTATTCGACCTATACAGGGAGGTATTTCTAAGAGAATTGGAAATCCTACTGGAATTCATTATTGGTGGATACAATCTTATAAACATAAGATACGCAGATGACTCAGTGTTGATAGCAGACACGGGAAAGGAACCTCCTACAGAAGGTACGTATATTCATATCTGCACAAAGCGTATCGAAATGTAAACAAATGGTACAGGTTCGATTCCTGTCGGAGGAATATTTTCTATGAAAATTTCTCAGACGTTAAGGCCGGTAAATGATATTAATACTGATTATTATAAACATAGCATTTACCTACATATCTTTATCTATAAAAAAAATTCTTAAAATAATTGTCGGAATTTGTCAATTTCATAAAGTGTGACGTTATTTGTTTACATTTGGATAGGCTTTTAGCAGATATGAATGTACGTGAAAGATTCATGGAAGATTGTAGTTTAAAAGCAGTAAAATCGACCTTGCTAACCGAACGATCCTCTGTAGCTCAATCGGTTATCGCACGTCAAGCTATATGACGGTTCCGTATAGAATGCAGGTTCGATTCTTGTCTGAGAACGAATATTCTCTATGAAAATTTCTCGAAAATACAGGCCGCTGAATGTTATTAATACTGTTTATTATAAACAGCGCATTTACTTAAATATTTATATTTATAAAAATAATGTATAAACATAAAAATATCTTAAAGTATATATATTTTTATTAAAGTCATGGCAGAAATATTTTTTATATTTCTACTCCGTCCCACATAAATAATTTTATGAAAACTCTAGAAATTCGATCGAATCCAGTTTAGTAATTACAATAGTTAAAACACAAGGCGGTGAGGAATGCAAATCATGTTTTTATTTGTTTTTAATTGAACACCCCTGCCTGAAAATCAGCTCTGTATTGTAACATACAAAACTCAATAAAACAAATATATTATTTAATTTCAAATGCTTTTATTTGCTTTTAGTTTTTTGGTTTGTTTTTTTTTTATGAATATGGATCATATTATCAGAAATACAAAATATTTTTTAAAACGGCATCCACTTTCGTAAGGGTCCTTATGAGATACACTTTTTAGCGCGTTGTTAATTGTATTGTCTGGACTAATCAGAAGAACCGCAATAATTAAGAAATGTCATTTTGTGTTTATAATCGGGCTGTAATTATAAAGTACGGAAGACCAACCAGAATAAAATAAGTTGCGTTATTTTAGTTAAGCATTGTTCCCCGCTGTTAAAGCCTGTACTTTTGTGAAATACGTTTGGAGAAATTTGATTTTTCAATTTCAACTGTGGCTAATACCTACAAGTATCAGTATCATCTTATGAAATGTATATAATCTTATTTTTATATTAATCTCAGTTATCATTTTTCCATGAATGAAATATCAAAATTAACAATAAAATGAATAGAAATACATATAAGACAGTAAGATATAGTAAATGTACATTAAATTATAGTATTTTATGTGCACTTCTGATAAAATTTCATGAGAAAGTTACCTATAAATTAATTAGATACCTTTCTTATGAAATTTAATCTCATTCTTAACAGTCTTATTTTAATTTCTTTATAATATATATTTCCATCAAGCATCGTAAACGTAAAGGTGAAAGCTAAGCACAAAAAAAATAGATCATTGACAGTTTTCCTTAAAAATAACGAGGTAAATAATGTGTTCACTTGAATCTAAATAATTTCACTTATCTTCTTCCGTAGAACAAATTATACTCACGTGATCCAATAATACGTCATTCATCACCTACCAAGTGACATGAAAGGTTATGACCTGCTTTGTTTTATTTTTAAACTAGATCTTCTCGGCGCAGAAGCTAAGGTAAGCTTGATTCAAAATATTCTAAATAAACATAAAATTTTCTGATTTTCTTAAAATAAATTTTGAGAAAATGATAATTGATTATTAAAAGAATTTCAAACTGAGATTTTCATTTTTTTTAAATGATAAAAAAAATGGTTGCAATGATTGATTATCTGTCAATTTTGCTGTCTCAAAAATAAAAAGCTTTTAACGAACATTTCATACGTGCTTGGAACGAATAAAAAATCTAAAAAATGCCGACAAAATACTTTGTTCTTTCTTCTTAATAATAGCGTAAAACATTTAGACGATGAAATTTTGTTTTCTTTAAGTTTGTCGTATTTTTCCTCATGCTACGTTCTTTTTTACCGATCTCATGGAGGTACATATATATATATATATATATATATATATATATATATATATATATATATATATTGTGGAGTGGTAGATAAATAGATAAACACACAGAAAAATATGTAAAATATCAAAATATAATATTTATATGAATAGGATTTATATATGTTCCCATCATGCCATTTATTATGAGATGGGAGACGTTTCCAAAAGAATTGAGTTCATATTGTAAAAGAGATAAATAAACATTTAATTTGTGAAATATGAAATATGAAACTAATTGTCAAATTATTAAGATCTATATTTCTTATCTTATATAAATCTTGTAAAATAGCTTCTTCTACCAGCAGATATATATGAATATATGTTGTATGCAAATGATTTAAATGGAAAATGGATAAGATGTGATAATATAAAGATACAATGAAAGAATATATTATTGATGATTTGCAGATGGATTTCTCCTGTTTTCTTATTTACTAGTGATATTCGAGCAGAGAAAAATAGATAAGGTGAACCTTTATATAAAATAATGAGAATCATTAAAGTAGGATTTGATTTATTTTTCTTTCTCATTTGGGGTACATCCGATGACAATGAAGAGGCGAGTGCAGTATGCACAAGAGTTGTTCAATTGATTTGTACGTGTTGCGGAAGCTGCATTACTTCTCTCATATATTCCAATAGTTTACTGTAGATTCAGTTCCATACAGAACGATTGTGTACGATTACTTTCCTTAAGAAAACACATTTATATCCCATGTTTTCCTAAAATAATTTCATGATTTTAGACTATACAGGAATACCTCGATTAGTGCAGTTAATGCGTACAATAAAAAATAGTCATTATTTGAAAACGCATTAATCGAATGTAATAACTTACTGGACATATTGTAACTTGTAGCACAAATTTTAGACTCATTTGCAATTAATTTCCAATCTGCGTACTTTTTAATAAAAATTTTGTCACATATGAGAAGTTAAAATAAAAATGCTATGAAATAATCTTAGTAATTTAATTGTTAAGGTTTGTCGTATGATATTCTTCTGTTCTTCATATAAATAGAAGTACTGAGATATTACCGCTCAATTTTTTCTGTAAATTTGTCGGTTTCTCTCTTCATCAGTTTCACCTTCTAAAAAGTTTTTCCTCTAATTTCTTGAATGCACCTGAAAAAATATTTTAATTCCCCCTTTTGCATCTGATGCTGCCAGGTTATTAAAATATCAAAATCTAAAACAAAAAAGAATCAATTTAATTTTATTTTAAAAAAGAACATTGTTATGTATATTTTCTATTTTAGGAAATTTTCCGGACATGTGACTATTATTTTAATCTGAAAAAATTATTCCTTATATTTCGATAAATTTAATAAATATAAAGTAAATCGTACATTTTTAGCAAAAAAATCAGTAATTTCCTGTTAAGACTTTCAAAATAAACATAAAATCAAAACATAAAAAAAATCTTAAAAGATACTAATATACAAATATATATTTTTATTATCGGCTTATATTATAAAATTTATCTATCTATAACCATCATTTTTTACTCGACTGTAGTTACTTAGATAACGTAACACTTGACAAACAAAATTATTACTCATTTTCGATTTTTAAATTATTGAAATTTTTTAATTGATCGGTTATATAAAATATCAATTTTTAATTACTATAGTTAAACTAAACAATGTTTTACCGACTAATCGAGTATTATATTAGGTTGGTGCAAAAATAATGTCGGTTTTCTACGTATGTTTTAACGTCAAAAACCGAAATTATTTTTGCACCAACCTAAACACTAATCGAATTTTGGTATATAAAATAATTTGCGCACTTATCCAAAACGAATTAATCGAATGCGCATTAATTTAGGGATTCATGCATTTTCCTGCTACGACATCAGCGTGCGTTTGTTTCGGAGTGTAAAACTTTGGGTTTCTAAATTCAGTGAGATTAAATACATCAACCTTATATGCCGTGTCTTCAGGGCGTAGGTTATAGTGGCTCTTCATAAATTCCTCTCCCTTGTTAGGCCCAATAAACTTTGCATTTCTGTTATTTATCTTAATCCCTGTTCCAGCATACTTTTCTCAAGTTCACTAAAGCTGTTATGCGTTGTTTTCCTTTAACCCTCTTGCTCTCGAACTGTGCCATGCCTATCAGATTTTTCAAGCCATCTCTTTCTCCATTATATTCCACAGAAAGCTCAACCGTTACTTCTTGATGTTATGTAGAAGTTTCTTTTCGTTTTCCATTTTATCTAAAATGTCGGGGTTTCTCGCATGTTCGGTCCATGTTATACTCAGCATCCTTCTGTAGAACCACATTTTTGTCGCTTCAAATCTCTTCTTCATGCTTCAAGAAATTTCCCAGTACTCACTGAGGAACAGGAGGACTAAGAACACTTTAGTACCTTTACCTTATTTCAAGCGATTTTTTAATGAAGCTAAGGGTAGAAAAAACAATAACAGGGAATGCCAAAAACATCTGCCTGTGTGTGTGTGTATATATATATATATATATATATATATATATATATATATATATATATATATGTATATATATATATACGCACACATATATAAATATATACACACACATATTTTTGTATGCGTATTGAAAATTCCCATATTAATAAATTTCCATGATGCCCAGCAAAGTCAGGAAATCATTTTATTTCAGAAGAACATCTATTTTGACAGTAAAATTAATTTTCTGATGATAGATCCATCGGCGTAATATGAGAGATAAATTTTCATAATTGACTTATGTCTACATTACTTCGCCGAATTACAATCCAATTTAGGTTATATATATATATATATATATATATATATATATATATATATATATATATGTGTGTGTGTGTGTGTGTGTGTTTGTGTTCGCGTGCGCACCTCTTTGTGTGCATCTTGTCATGTCACTATTCGATTGAGTATGATTTATCAATCATGTTTGAATTCAGGTTTTCCAGTTAAATATCAATTCTTTGATCGCTACGGAGTAAGAGCAGAAAGAACTAAGTCGTCATTGAACACAATATACATGGCATAATTTTAGAACTGTTAAAATTGAAATTGACGCTCGCTAGAGCTCACGCACGTGCATGTGCGTATATAGAATCCAGTTTAAAAATCACAATGAACACTCGAGAAGAACAAAGTAATATGAAAGATAGTGGTATAATAGCGTACGAAATGAGCAGGACTTTAATAAAAATAATTTTTCTGAAACTGACATCTTAGCGTAAGCGGCGACAAATTGAAACGATTCAGAACAGCCTCTGGCAACAAAAAAAAAAAACAATTGGTATAAATGTATCGTCTCTAGATGTTAAAGAAAACATATTTTCTCAGATCTTGGTGCGATAAAATTTAGAAAATGATCTGTACCAAATAAAAAAAAATATCACTTCATCGTTTTCACCTATTTCAAAAAATAAAATGGATAGAAAATATAGGTAGAAAGAAAAATAATGTTATAATTAAGTTGTAGACTTTCCACACTACCATAAGCAAATGATTAGTAAGGAAACTTCCACCAGTAACAGAAAGACCGATAACCCTAGTCTAAAAAGCTGTTGTGAAGAATAAGATTTTATATATTTCACCTGACAGTAACCTAGAATACTGAATGTTTCCTGTACGTAAAAGACTAATCTCACCGCAGTCATTAAAAGATAATAGATGAATACATATTTAACATTGCTATATATGTCCCTTGTACGCTTCATTGCCATCTTCAGACAAAAGAGGGTGGCTAGGTTTGAAGATAGTATTGAGGTATAAAACTGACAGTTAACCTGCATTGTTGAATACTATATCCCGACTGCCTAAATCTATATCTTGTTGAATATGTGCATGTGCAAACGCGCGTTCACACAGACACACACGCACGCATATATATGTTTCGCGCCAGAAAGTTTTTCTCCACAACAGTTCATCTTGCAAATTTACAGATCTACATTTAACCTATGCATTGATTACTATCTGGTCGGGTGCTCCTGCTATTCATATTGTGGTTCTTGACGAAATCTAAGGAAACATCTGCAATTTAGTCTGTTCTGACTTCGCATCTTGACTTCAGTCACTTTCTCACCGACGTGAGATGGCTTCTCTCTGCCTGTTCTCCAAATATTTTCATGGAAACTGCTGTGACGAGCATTTTTGCTTGGTGTCATGATTTCGTGGATTTAAGCGTGCTACTAGATTGGCATCTAGGTCCCACATATTTACTGTCTAAATACTTAATCGTCACATCCATTTCTACTACAAAAGTTTCTTTTCTCCAACTTAGAACATGTGGAACTCCCATCCACTTACTTGCATCCCTGATAACTACAATCTTTAAAAATTTTAAATGGAACTTCAATCAATATCTTCTGTTTTTTTGAATCCCGTTAATCTTTTATCCTTTCCTCTTTTTAGCCTTTCTTCATCAACGATTTTCCTGATATCATCATTTCCCAAGTAGGAATTAATGCAGCTGACAATATCATTATTCCTGTCTCAACAGAAAATCTTTCATAGCTTACTAAGTTAACTTGACCGATGCTCTTCTAAGAGATCTACAATCAGCGGTTACCTGGAGCGGGAAATGGTTTGTAGGTTTTAATGCCTCTAAAACGAAACAGCTCTCATTTAACCACTATAGGAAAATTTTCCTGTCCGTCATCAGCATGGATAGTAACACATTGCACCTTTTCGGCATCACATTCTCAACTAACGTTAAGTGGAATGACGTCGAATCCATAGCTGTATCTACTGCAAGGAATTTTGGGTCACTGTGTCAAGCCAGATTCCATCTTGCACATTTACAAATCACCCATTCGTCCGTGGATTAAATACTATTGTTATATCTTGTCTTTTCCTCATGCTATTCATCTCGAGGTTCGTGTAAAAATATAAAGAAGGACCTGCAATGTAGTCGATCCTTACTTGGCTTCTCAACTTCAGTTACTTTCTCACCACCATGACTATTTTCATTGCAACTCCTCTGACAGTTTTTTTTTCCATGTCACCACAACTACTAAAGTGGCATCTATGTCACACCCTTTACTGTTGAAATAGATATAACTGCCATATATACTCCAACATTTTCTTTTCTTGCACTTCCATCCTGTGGAACTCCCTTCCGTTTACTTGCTTCCCTGATAACTACAATCTTCAAGAATTTAAATGAAACTTCAATCACCATCTCCTATCTTATTGAATTCCGATAATATTTTTTCCCTTTCACAATCCCCTCTTATGCCAAGTTTTCCTCACACTTTCAGTCTCTGTAAGCCACTGCGTACTAGCGGCATTCTCGCCTTGCTTGAGTAGAATTACTTTAAAAAAAATAAATAGAGATATCTTCCTACGTTATTAGAATTATCGATTTTACTTCCTGTTGAATGGAATTGATTATTTCTATGTATTTCAGTGTATTATATGAATACATCGCTCGGAGTTGTCCGATTTATTTCTATAAAACTTCTGGAGGTTTATACACCACTGATAATGGAAGAAAGTGTTCAGAATATTATTTTACTTCCAAGTGCATTATAAATGTGAACATGCTGATCAAAAGCATGTTCACCTCCTTCTCCGCCTCCTCCGGGCCCGCCTCCTTCTTCGATGCGCTCTGTCCATTCAGCACGTTGGCGATAAAGACTCTCTACACGTTTCTCTACTTTGTTGTTCCTAGATCTTGTTTTTTCTCCTCTCTTAAAACATGCTCCGCATACAACTTATTCAAGAAACCTAGATAACTTATGTAATACCCACCTCTACCTCACTTGTCTTCAAATTGGCATATGAGTATTAAATTCCCCAACCCCTCTTTCCACGTTATTTCCACGTGAATTTTCAACAGGATATTCCTAAAATCATGTATAAGTGACTATTTTGTTTTCATTTTCTATAAGACTTTTTCGTTGTTCACATGTTCAGTCAATTATATATCCCTTTTGTAGAACTGCATTTCTGTTGCTTCAAGTCTCTTCTTTAACTATGGCGAGACTGTTCAGTTTTCACTGCCATATAAAATGACTGATATTACATGGGAGATAAGTACTTCTTTACTGTTCCCAATTTATTATCTGCAACTCCTAGGAACCAATTATTTCAAAACAAAAATAGTTGCTAGGAAGATAAATTGCCAATATGGAAAAAGAAATACTTATGATTAATTTGCGTGCACGCCTGTGTGCGTGCTTATTTTTGTGTGCATGTGTGTGTGTCTGTTTGTGTGTGCGTCTGTGAAAGAAAGAAAGAGAGAGAGAGAGAGAAAGAGATAACGAGAGAGAGAGAGATAACGAGAGAGAGATAACGAGAGACAGAAACCTCAATGATAACGTAATTCCTGCAGAGATGAAGCGCATTGTATATTTGTCAAAAGACTTAGACGAAAAGTATAATTAATTCTACCGAGTTTCTCATAAAATTTGACTTAAACATGTTTCTCGACTCTTTAGCTATCGTAAGGATCGCAAAGCCATTACAATAGAAAGTTGCAACGGAACTAATACACAAGGTCTTGTATTTCTGCTTTGAGTTTAAAGATTCTTGATATAATCCTAAGAAGAATTCACGATTTTATAGCTTTATTTCGGCTTCAGTTATTTTCTCACTACCATAATATTGCTCCTCGGAGCCTTCTCATTTCTATACTTTCCTTGTAATTTCCTTGATGAACATTCCTTTTATGGTAACGCTTTGGAATTTAAGGGCAGTACTACATTGTCAGATAGGTCTCATTTTTCCGTTCTTTTATTGTTCTCTCTTCTTAATAAACTTTGTTTTTTTTTTTCTCTTATTTTTTTCACAACCCCCTTTATTCTCATTGGATTATTTCCGGATTTGGGATGAAATAATAAAAGACAAGATTGAACAAAAGTTTTCGGAGATGGATTTCGTCTGCTAACGGCCAATGGGTCTTAGCTCAGCCCATATTTCCACGTTAAAATGAAAGTTAAAATCAGGCTTATACTATACAGGAAATTCCGGATAGCAACTCGTGATATAGTAAGATATTTCGTAATAAAGACGACAAAAGGATTAGAAAACAGCCTTTCATACAGGTGTGTAAAATTGAACAACTAAGTGTTTAACTATTGCCAGCATTCTTTATTTATAATTATATCTAGGCCGGAGATGTACAATCATCTCTTATAAGCATTGGCAGAATTCAATCGCGCACACTTCCTTGTAGACGACGAATCATCTTCAACTCTGTTGACTCTGCGTCATAGGCGAATCCTTACAATCTCTCACTGCTCTATCGCAATATCCAAAGAAATGTCTTAGGCGGGTTACATCCCCCACTTCCACCAGTTCACAATCTTATAGATAGGACTCTCCGTGCAACATGCAAAGGGTTAAATATCCCCATTTCTTTCCTATTCCCTTTGGGAGTAAGATGTTTAAAGAGTTTCATTCTGAAATCTATTACTTATTGAACTGTTGCCCGAAAGTAAGTCTTCACAGTCATTACAATCAATCACTTTAGGTCTAGTCGTAGTCGTTATATATACATATTCTCATAACCTGAACTAATTTCCTCTTACTTCAATACAACATCATTCAGTAATCCTATATTTTGCGTAGTTCTCTTGTATTGGGTGAGCATTTAGCAAGAAACTACCATGTAAGATTATTTTCTCACACGATATTGAGATTTAACTCGACAAATCTTATTTAATTCAAGTTTATAGGCACGTAATGACAATCCAAAGAGCGAAAGGTTCCTTTAGGCCTTCTGATTCCTCACACACATATTCGCTGTATCTTAAATATAAAATAAATTAATTACTATATCCGCCATATTATTTTGACATCAGTTTCCGGTACAAAGCATAATTTATTTTCCTATTTTCTATTAAACCTATTTACTGAAGGATATTTTCGCATGAAAATAGTCAATTTTTAAAAAATAAATATAATATACATACATACATATATATATATATATATATATATATATATATATACATATATAATGTATGTGTGTGTGTGCGTGTTTGCGCGTGTGTGTAAACTCAAATCTTTTTAAAATGATTTCTGGTTCTATGCCTGTTTTCCTGTTAAATGGACACGTAGCCGATTAATAAGAATTAAATGATAAATGAAATAAACTAGCTATCTATCATATGGTCATCTGTCACAATTATGCAGTGTCATTCAACAATGCTAATATATCATCTTAGCTTATTCCATGGGTCATAATAGATAAGGTTCAGCATAAACAAATACTTTAGCAAAGAGTATTTATTAAAATGTGAGTTAGATACATACATGGAGACATACATTTATCACATGAATGAAGTGAATAGAGATAATGATATCTACCCAAGCAAAGTGATAGGAAGTTATAGATAATGAAAGAGAATGGGAATAATTTTAGTTAGGAGAAGTGAGGAAAAGGAAAATAAAGAAAGACGATTCGAAAATACAAATGATGACGACTGACATGAGCTGCGCAAGCGAGAAAATAAATTATTGAAATAATACTGATGGTAGATCTACGTATTTCAACATTAAAACGATGAGGCTTAGTTGTAAATCTTGTAGCACGATTACTGTTATGCAGTGGAAGCATTCAGAAGACCTCATCAGAACAATTTTCTTGAAAACATTTGGAGATTCTATATTACGCACCCTTCATTGATATTTGTCAAAAATCTGGAGCTATATAGTAGCACATTTACTTTAGCATAATTGCAGGGATAAGACCGAATCTAAAAGTTATGTGTGGCTTTAGTTTAGAGAATCCATGGACAAAATTATGTGCATATTACTCAGTAGATACATTGTTCTAGGGAGTAAATGAGTCAGCGATATTCTTGAGAGGGCTAGTGAAGAATTGGAAGAGAATTTCTAGGGAATGCAAACGTTTATCTGCAGTAGATCACAACACTTCAAATTGATTGAAGAGACGACAGACTTAGAATTTGCTCTTCTTCAGTACACTGTTCCAGGACCGCCATTTGTATCTAGACCAAAACTTATGAGTGGCTGTACGGTGTCTGATTCTGTCAAAGAATAGTGATTGTCAATTTGAGGACACGTTTACATTACTTACGAGCGGTAACAAATAGATATCTGTTACAATCTTGCGAGTTGCTCTGGTTTAGCCGGATGAAATGGTGCCTGTGAGCTATAACGGCAGAATAGCCAAGAAAGAAACAAGCAGAAGATTACGGTTTCACTTGGTATATCCGTACATGATCGATACAGGCTTTCACCGAGGAAAAGACCTCAGTTGCACGTTTCTCAACAGGATGATTAAAAGTATCAATCCAAGAGACATCGCAAAGCAAATCATTAAAAGTGTCCCAAACAGTCGGCTGATAACAGAAATATATTCTCTTAATAGGAAGTTCTTGACTGATGTGAGAGCGAAAAGAGATATGTGTAGATACGACAGCGTGGTCGGATTTTCAAAGAGGACAGATCTGCAGATCACAACATCAATCCGGGGAGGAGGTAAGGAAGAGACCGTGTAGAGAAGTGTGTCCGTGAACATTATTGAGAGAAACGCACGTCGAAATCTACTATTTGAGTAAGTGTTTTAGCAGTTGGAATGTTCAGTGAATGAATCCCTACGAGTTCAGTTGCGTTATGAGGTCAAGTGACATGGTTGGTACTGAAATCGCCAAACACAAATATATTTGCAAACAGGGGGAGAGAGAGAGCGAGAGCGAGAGAGAGAGTGCGCGCTTGAGATAGAGAGGGGTCATTATCAATACTATTCTATCCAGCAAGCAAGATATGAGAGAAAGGGGAACAATAAAGAAAGAATAACTGACTGAATTTACGAGGGAAAATCAGAAGTACGTATTAGAACAATCAGGAGAATCAAGAGACTGTTATATCGACATTGGAAGATGATCCCAAGCATAATCACTAAGGTCACGCATATAGACAGGAAAGTCCTTTCAAAACAGTGGTAAACTGCCAAGAACAGAGACATCAGTGGAAGTCATTGAAGTCTTCAGATCAGTTTCACAGGAAATTAGGAGGTCTGGAGAACGTTCCAAGGTAATTGTTTCTACACTGCAGAAATTGCTACGATCTCCACAATGTTCGAGAAAGAAGGTTGAGAAGCTTAAGTGTATTTCTTGCAAACAAGATTAATTGTATTTCATTTAATTGCTTCAGTCATTACGTTTTTACAGGGGAAACTGGGCAGCATGAGGTGGCAGAAGATTAGCCCAGACTGCAGCATTATCTGGCCACAAAGTTACTCACCGGAAGTACATGCAGAAACACATATCCTGGTGCGACATAACACTGCAGGAACCTCGGTATTATATAGACAGGGCGACAGACAGACGTATCTACTCCTATTAAAATGTGATTAGAACATCGATTATCGATGCATAGGCGGAAATGATTGAAGGATAACATTAATTTAATGGGCTATTCTAGTGTATGTATACGTCGTTTCTTGAAGAATTAAATTTTAAATATATGAGTTGCTTTTTCATACAGTAAAACCATAGAAGTGGAGACATGGGTATAATAATAATTCTGTAAACATACAACAATTCATGGTGGCCATTACGAAATAACAAACCACCTCAGCTTTTGTGAATTTACTACCCAGTCATACATAGAGCTAGCGAGTATCTCAGATAAACATATATATATATATATATATATATATATATATATATATATATATATATATATATATAAAGATTGTATTTAGCGAAAAATCATTTCCAACAGGGTATTTTGGGAAGATAAACGCCTTGAAGGCAAACAGGCTTTGTAATTAAAGTGTTCCATCTGAAGAGATAGATCATTGATACGAACAAATAAAATTACTTGTTCACTTATCTCTGCCTCAGTATTTCTCAGAGGTTATATCCACTTGTAATCTGCGGTAACTCAAAATAGGGACAGATAAATGTACATTTAATTATTTGTAATTTTTTCTTTCCCTTTGTTTCTCCCACTTTGTCTCTCTTCTCTCTCTCTCTCTCTCTCTGTATATATATATATATATATATATATATATATATGTGTGTGTGTGTATGTATGTATGTACGTATGCATATGTGTGTATGTATATATGTATATATGTGTATGTATATGTGTGTGTGTGTGTATATAAAACTTCCAGCTTCTTGCTTCCCTGTCAAATACGATCCCAATGAATGTAAATGCAACGATAATTATCATCATCTTTCTCCTCGAATCGATTTCATTTATTGTGCTCTCTCTTCAATAACGCTGGCTCAGTTTCTTACACTAAGTCTTAGTGGCTTTATCAGCTGCCTGTCGTAAAACGACTTAAAAAAACATGCATATGTACACACATACACGCATATATATATATATATATATATATATATATATATATATATATATATATATATATATGCGTTTATGCGTGTGTGTATATATATATATATATATATATATATATATATATATATATATATATATATATAGAGAGAGAGAGAGAGAGAGAGAGAGAGGAGGGGGAAATGGATGCCTCAGTGGCTCCATTATCAATTGGTCGAGCTCATCAAGACGATGCTAATTCAATGCTTATCTGAAACATTTGTGAAATCTACCGGCGCAATATATTTCTAATCTCTTTGTCTATATTCCAAATGAAACCAACATTGCTAAATAGCTATAATACTGTTAGATCGATGGTGTGTGTATGTTATCTTAATATATTCACACAGTGAAAAACGGTGAGAGCCCACTTCAGGATATATATGCCCAATTTCATGTTTGAGTAAGCAAGGCATACATACAAAAATATTTATCAATTTAGAAAATACAAAGAAATCTGAAATAAACAAGTACGAAATGCAATTAATGTCCTGTTCTGTCTTTTAAAATAGAAAGTGTCTTCCCTTGGTGTTTTCCATCTTAAATTGAATCTTGGGACTCATAAAAGAATCACATATCGAAATATCAAGCTGTACCCAATGACAAAAGCTTGACATCTCAATAGTATTTTAGGCTGAATTTTTTGCTGCCTAAAGAGCCTTCGATTTACTCACCTTCCTCTAAAAAATCGTGAAGAAATATATATATATATATATATATATATATATATATATATATATATATATATATGTATATATATATGGAGCTCAGCTGAATCCGCTACCTTGTTTCAAAATTTACGGTATCCTCAGGCGATTTTTATCAAATTACTGCTAAACGCTTTATTTTTTTTAAAAGACTAATGAATGTATATTATTATTTTCAAACATTTTTTTTAAAATTATTTTTAAATAAATACAAGCATGACGTTAGGTGTAATATTAGGTTGGTGCAAAAATAATGCTGTAATAATGTCGTTTTTTGACGTAATTTTTAACGCGAAAAACGACATTATTACGTCATTATTTTTTGCACCAACCTAATAGAAAGAGGAAAATAGGACGTGAAGAAAGAAGAAAAATAATAATAATAATAATAAGAAGAAGAAGAAGAAGAAGAAGAAGAAGAAGAAGAAGAAGAAGAAGAAGAAGAAGACAGGAATAGCATAGATATTATAAATGTATCTGTGTGGATTTAATTAAAATGTGTATTAGTTTGCTTTTTTTTGTTTTTTTACGGGCCTCATATGTGATTAAGAGGAATTTTTTCATCTGTAAGCAAAGACACAATATTTCGGATTTCTGGTTCTGTTGCTAAATTTAATTTAACGTCTTTTCGTAATCCACTCGTAGTTACCACAGATCTGTTTGTCTAACAGACTTTTCCTGCATATATAAAGACACACATATATGCACCTATATGTGTGTGCATTTATTTATATTGCATCCATCTAGATTTTTCTAGTTCTTTTCTTGCATAGATAAAGACATACATATATGTATCTATATGCGTGTGCATTTATTTATATTACGTCTATCTAAATTTTTTCTAGTACATTCTGTTATACGCTGTTAAAGAAATCTTTAAAAAATGCTTTGATGTTTTGCACCTCCTTATTTCTCGTTCAATCAAACAACTGTAGTTTATCATTTAAAAGCATCAGAAAAAAAAACATTTGATCCAAAGAAAATAGTTTGTACCTGAACTTCCAGATAGAAGGTCGGACAATTATTCTCTGTGTTTAGTCGATGATTATTTATGTTTTATTACAAATACTAACATAAACATTACAATATCAATTCTCTTATTTCAATGAAAAAAAAAAACGATATTTTTCTTCTGGAGAAAATGTGGATGTATGCAAAATTGAATGTCTGGTTAGCAGTTTAAATGATTTGATAATATGAAAATGTTCGACGAATCCATCAAATAAGAAACTCATTTTTTATTTCATGATATAATATATAATTTACATAAAAATGGAATAGTATCATACAAATTAATGCCCAATTGCAAAATGGCAACTTGCTAGGTGAATGTGTGAATTATCTCCGATGTTGGTTGCTGTATACGAAAACGTATATATCTCCCACAAAATAACTTAGGGAAGAACAAATTCTCTTTAACCTTAGAAATATTTATCCATTCTTCAATTATGATTATGCAAAATAAAAATATTTTAAAACAGAAATAACCTAAGATTAATTTAACGTAATAATTTGTGGGTATGTTCTTTGGCAGTTTCTGTTGCGCTGATTTTCTACATCGTGAAATTCGTATAGCCTTCAAAATTAGCATTCAAAATTTTACTCTTGTCAGAAATGAAATTTATAAATTACAATATGCAGTGTGCGACAAAAGTCAATTATCAGACACATATCGTTTGTAGATACAGACATTGTTATCACTGTTTCACAACGCTATGCAATCTTCAGATATCTCTCTCTCTCAGACACTATATATATATATATATATATATATATATATATATATATATATATATATATATATATATGGGAAATCACTGTCAGAATGGCCATAATTTAACCAGTGTCATGATGGTTTAGATCGATGAACAGCCCAATAACATATAGCCAAATTTTGGACAGTGATTTTTTCTCCAGAAACTAGAGCCATTATACGAAGTTTAGAACGGCTGAATATCTAACATAATAGACATTCTTTGTTGCTAGTTATATTTAACAATAATATATATATATATATATATATATATATATATATATATATGTATATATATATATATATATATATATATATATATTATTGCTAAATAAATATATATATATATATATATCTTATTGCTAAATAAATAAATATATATATATATATATATCTTATTGCTAAATATATATACATATATATATATATATATATATATATATATATATATATATATTTATATATGCGTGTCTGTGTGTGTGTTTGTGTGCGTGTCTGTGTGCGCATAAAATGCAGATAAAAAGGACAGATTTGTCGTAATTTCAAAGATACGTTTCTGGTCTTACAAAAATATTTTGGTCCAGAATTTTCATCGGCCAGGTCCAGTATCAAAAGATGGATGCTTTCAATCTCTAAACACATCTGTGAAGGATTTGCCAGAATTGATTTCTTTATAACGATCGGTGTGTTCAAAACTAATTCTAAATGTATGGAACATTGGATCGCTTTTCCACAATTAAGCAATTAATTTACAAATATGAAAAAATATATTACGAATAAAGTGATATGAAGTGTCTGTTGAATTTCTCATGAGCTGCACTTTGATAGTCTTAATATAGAAAATGTACTCCCCGGCTGAGTGATCTAAAACACGCCGTATCAAGAGGTGAATTTTCCTACGAAGTCAGTCGCTGGTTCAAACCCGGCCGGAGAAACCGATTTGTTTTTTTTTATTAAATTTCCCGAAGTTACGTCTGTTCAAACATGCATAACCACGAAAAAATAACGATTGATGTAATAAGAAATAATGACGAATTAAAAGTAAAATCCTTGTCAAATAGATCAAGTTTCGATCCCGGCTTTTGAAACGTTCCTCGTCACACAGATTTTTTTTTTCATTTATTTATTTTACACACACACGCACATACACACACACATTGACTTTAAACACAGATTTTTATCTGGAGTTCAATATATGCATATCAGCTCAGTTTCGTTTACTAACGTAAATAGAGTAATTTATATGGAAAGAGATGGATTTCATTTATTAAACGGGCAGATTTTATTACTTAAACGCTATTTTTTTTATAAATACTCGTTTAAAGAGAATGATCAATTTTGATTTCAAATGGCGCTATCTGCGGCCGTGAGTTCAGAGGCATGCCAGACATGCGAAGTGTGTATTTTATTCTGTAAGATCTATCGAAGGAAAAAACCGCACCAAATGGAATACCCCGCATTCCTTTGAAGCTTGTCGGTACGGATGAGATATGGGGGAATACAGTCTTTGCAGTGAACGGTCTTCATCACCACTACTGTAAATTCTAACAACCTACTTACTTAACCCAGTCACTCTAGTTCTAAGCGTAGGTACGGTGTAAACCACTATCCCCTGTGCAAAAGTAAGCTCCAAGCCATTGCACTATTCTTCCATGAATATCACCATGAACCACAATTATTAAATTGAATGGAGGGGTGTCCACTACGGCGCAAAATGCATTAACTGTATAAATGAATGAATGAATGATCGCCAGTGTAGAATATAGACATTTAAATCATCAGGCAAGCAAACACGAACAAGCAAGAACAAATATAGATAAATAAAAGCTGACATCAGGACGAGATAAACCCAAATTGAGAGTATAGATAGAATTTATGCGCGATAATATAGTATGCAGTCTAAGAAAAAGCTAAGGCTGACTCTTTCATACGTCATAGGACTGTTTATTCAAATCCAGACATTGTCGGTTACGGTCGGCCATTGACTGTGCTGTTTTGGAGATTTTCCAGTCATGTATTATTCATTTTTACATTATATTTCTCACTCGTACTCATCATCTGTGTATATGAGTCGAGCAGGTATCTTAATTTTTGTACGAGAAGTGGATCTGCTGCTGATGACTGGAGTGTCATCATTCAGAATCCCGCTAATTCAACTTGTTTTTCTGAAGATCGATTTCAGCGCCGACTTCAAAGTCCCTCTTGGCATCACCGAGAGAGCGTTACATACTACACCCGAGTTTCGTCATATTTAATTTTAAAAATAACTTTCTTTTTCTACAATGAATTCATTAGACATCTCGCGCTTACCTGCGTTAGAATACCGACTATTTATTCTGATCCACACCCTTATCAAGAACAAAGAAAATACATAAAAACCTATGTACATTTCAGCATTCCTTATTAATTATGGTATGTGTTACGGTCCTCGAAACATAATACCTTTACAGTATTTCATGTCATTATAAGACATATATATCAACCTGGGCGTAATTTGTACTCCCTATTCAATAATAATGAATAACTAAAATTGTCTGACAGATTATATTAAATAACCTGAGAGATTTTGTGCAGTGCCTTTCTGGTTGAATCTTTTAAATACTTAGGAATATTTTACATACCTAGCGAGCGAAATAAATTATTTTGCATAGCTAGGAAGCAAAATACATTCTACCGAAAAGAATGTGATAATTCACATAACTAAAGCCTGGGCCATCTTGAATAAAATAGATGCCATCTGGAAATCTGATCTACCACACAACCTCAATACTTTCGAGCCATATCTGATTCTGTTTTAATGAATGGCGCAAATGGTTGAACGTTAACTAAAACCCTAAAGTCTAAGCTTGATGAATAACACACTCAAATGTAGAGAGCAATAATAACATCTCTTGGAGACAACATCTAGTCAACTAAATCACAGCTATATAGACACATCTTGCATGAACGCAGAATATGTTTTGTAGGACACTGCTGTAGATACGCAACAAGAACATTCGAGTGATCTATTACACTGGACATTTAGCCATGGCGCAAGACGTAGTGGTCGCCCCGCAGCCACCTATATTGACCGAATGTATAATGATACAGGATGCCATCCTAATGACCTTATGACCTTGATCCAGGACCGTGATGGCTTCATAAATGTCGGACCGAGCTCGATAAAATAAATATAAAAGCATGTTTGCTATTAATTTTCCCACGTCGATCTGAACATTTTTATCAGTTTACCTTAATTTAACTTAAATCCACTCGTATGGAGACCGGATACTTTCTGACTAGCCATTGCAATAAACTGAAGCATGCATTTCATGAAACATGATATCACTCTCAATGATAACGATGAATCTTGATATATTCATTCTCTTTTTTTTTAAGATTATATTCAATTAGAATAAAATCCTTGATTTGAAATTTAAAAACCGTAGAAGGAAAGGAATGCATTCAGTCAAATCAAAAAGACTGCTAGGAAGGAATGATAACATGAGTTAAAAAAAAAAAAAAATCTTTCCTTTTTTTTTGTTTTTCATGAGGCGGAAGTTGGTTTGATTATGTACGTAACTGACAGATATACTGCTGAGTGCGATCGCCCTAGGTTACAAAGGTCACGGAAGAGAGACCCATCCTTAAGAATATGGATCGCTGTGGAAACATTTTCTTGATTCTTTCGTTTTCTTTTTAACAATAACTTCACAATCCTTCTAATGGATTCAGATTCTTTCCCTGAAAGTTAGTTGACAATGTTTAGGCTCAAAATACTGACGTTTTTAATGTACAATGAGATGGAATTTAAACAAAAGAATTAGATGGTGATTAATAGGTGGCAAGATGTTTTATCTGGCATTGCGGAACATTGGAAATAAAATGTAATTCAAAGATAAAGCATTTATATTTAAAAGTAAGTTAAATTATATAACAACTCTCTTGCAACTTAATTTCTTACAAGGCATTCATTGTAGATGTTCTTTGAGCTAAATCAATCTCGATAGAATTTGATACGTGGTTATTTCGGTAAAAAATGAACTCGCACAGAATGGATTTCTAAGTTATAATTTTGTTTTGCTCATTTGAGAGAGAGTAGGTATTTACAAACAATAGAATGTTTATTATGTATTAATAAATAGTTAAAAACTAGCTGATGAGTTACTTTCGTGCTGGTATCGAATTATCATCCTTTAATGGCGGCTTTCTCATTAACCCTAGAACACTAACCATGGGTATATATTACACAGCGCAAATTTTTCTTTTTTTAATTACAATTTCAGTACCTGATTTTCTTACCTGAATAATATGTTTTTCAGTTCCTATTAATGTTAACTCAAAGTACAAAGTTTGAAGTGCCTGCATGTAAAATATTTCAAATAAATTGTTATATTTTTTTATATTTTCAAAATCGGGTATGATATACTAATGGTTAGTAGTAGTGTAACTTTAATTGATGGCTATTGTTCTAGGGTTAACTAAAAGAAAAAAAAAACGTGGAAGTGACAGAATAATGCAGGGAAATGAGTCGTGTTTTAGATAAGTGAAAGATATTTTATTCCCTTATCTACTCAGCTCGACCGTTTATACGTTCTGGAGTATTGTATATCAGTCCTGGATCATAGAGAGTTCTTTTGGGATTAATCACAAAGTAGAAGTTGAGATAAAAACGTGAAGACAATCAACACACTTATGTAGTCGAGTGAGATATAAACGTGGGACAATATTTAATGAATTAACAAATTCTAGAAGTCGTGATTGAGTTTAGACGATAAAGACATAACTGAGACATGTTAAATAGAATCTCGAAAGTTCAACGCGCATAACTTGTCGGATTTGCCTTCGTGGATCAAATCGCCGTAACTCAGAAACGGCTGCTGCGAATATCTTGCGTGTATTTTTCTTATTGGTTAGAAATGGTTTGATGACACGGATATTTTTGGCGGTCTTACGGATAAGTGTGCGCAGCCGGATGAATTTTTTTAAGCATTTCACCCCAAGAATGGCGGTAGTTGCAGAGAGTGATGTTAAGAGAAAAGACTAGAGATTGGGGTGATTGAGGAAAGGATGAAAAAATTAATGGGGGTCAAGGTATCAGAACATGACGATGAAGTATTTAAATATTTGAAAATTGTAGTTATCGGGGAGGCAAGTAAGAAGAAGAGAGTTCCACTGTCGGGAGGTACAAGGGAAGAGGCTTTTGGATTAGAAGAGTGGGGTTACAAACTAGACACACTAGAGTCTGTTTCAAAAGTAAAAGAGTGGGAGAAAAATTCCCAAACTAGCAGCACGACTAAATTCGTGGATTCGAGGCACCAGTGGAAATACCTCGTCAGAGAGGTTGCCATGAAAATATTTAGAGAAAAAGATAGCGGAAAATAGAGGAATCTTCTGTGGATAAGTGACTGATGTCGGGATGCCAAGTCAGTACCGATCACATTGCAGATCCGTCTTTGGATTTTGTTGGGGACCTCCAGATAAACAGCATCACACCAGATTATATATGACAGCAGTATTTGAAGCATGGACGAATGTTATATTTCGGGATGTGTTCGATGAGCTCAGATGAAAAAAAAAACTGTCTGGTAAGACAAAACGAACCAAATTTCCCTGCAGTAGATGCAGCTATTGATTCAATGTAGTTCTTCTCCCTTCGTTCAATTGTAAAAGTGAGACCAAGAAGTAGCAGTGATTCTCCCTCGTAAAGTCGAGCATGAGCCATTCTGATACAGGAGCAGGGAATTTCTCTACGGGGGTGAAACGATAGCATTTTCTTTCTGGGGGCATTAAAATTTACAAGTTATTTTCTGTTCCAATCATCCACTGACTGAAGTTTCTTTTAGAGACCAACAGCCAGTTTAACTTTGTCAGACTCGCCGGATATACTATTAAGACAGGAGTAAATCGTAGTCTTGTCTGTACAGTTTCCGACTTGAGAACTGATGCAATCAGAAAGATAAATTCATTTAGATCAGAAACAGTGTTAGTCCCATGATAGAGCGTTGGGGAACATCAGTGTTCGTAAGAACGGAACTAGAAGAAGGCCTGTTCAGGACGACCTTCATTTTTCTAATTGATAGGAATAATTGGAATAAATCATATACTCGCCCGGTAATACCGTAGTCCTGAAGCTTAAGTATAAGGTCAGCATGCCAAACCTTGCCAAACGCCTTAAATATATGTAGAGACACATCTCATGCTTCGCAGTTATTATCAAGAGCTTGGTATACATATTCAGTAATGGCCATAAGCACATCAGCGGTAAAACAAGCAAGTAAGAATTCATATTGTTTGCTAGAGAAAAGATATGGGAGGTACAATCCTTTACCACTTTGTCATTGATTAAATCCGCCAAGACTTTGATGAAGAGCGGTAGGATACTGTTACAGCGATAGGTAGACGGATAAGAAGGTCTCCAGCGTTGATAAATACAGTGGGGACAGATTAGGTTTTCCAATATTATGGAAAGCAAGAATCAGCGAGACAATGGTTGTATAGTTGGAGGTAACTGGAGATATCACTGGAGCACATTTCTTTAGGACAAATGCTAGCATCCCGTCATCACCGATTGCATTATGGGAGTCTAAGTTAAAAATTGCAAACACGGGGTTATGCACATTTCACTCAGCAGTCCCTCTGTTCTAGCGGGTGTGGAATCAGGTATGGGCAATCCGGATGGGTCGTGTGTTGAGTTGAACGAGAATTTCCGAGCAAAGCCCTAAGCCTTATTTGCTGTGGATGTCAGGACTTCGAACTGATTGAATAGAGGAGGGACGTCCTGAAGGAAATCACGGAACGAGTTCTCGTTTGCGCGTTGATAACAGAAAGATAATCTGTTAGTAGAAGGCTCATGGCTGGAGAGAGGGTGAGTGGAAGGAGATGTTTATAGACACTACCGCTAAGAGGTCATAGATGCGTAACGTGAAAAGAGAATCGGATGGAGGTAAACCTGGAGGTGTTACCGTCAGTGTAACTGGTGAAACGCGTAGGAAATCAAACACTTAGAGATTGAGTGATTGGAAAGTTAAGGATTTGCATTCTAGAAAGTTCAGTGACAGAGTGTTTAAACACACTTCTATGGTGTGTGCTAAACTCACAGAACATGAATATATTTGCAAACGGGTGCAGATGGTTGGCGTTGACTATATTATCAGAAATACTATCGAGCACACTAGAGTCGTGAGGCAAAGCGGGGGTAGAGAAAGAAGAATTAGCTTACTGAATTAAGGAGAAATATACGGAGACATACAAATGGTCTGGAGATTCAAAAGAGAGTTCCTTAGCCAGGGGGAGATAATCGCGAATATAAACACTAAGCGATGCTTTAGGAGAGGACGGTAGCCAGGAATCCAGAATTCAGAAGAAGGGTTAACGGATTAATGTTGATCTCACACATAGCTAGTATATCTGTATACTGTTCAAGGAGGAACGATTCCACTCTGCACAACTTGGTACAAAGACCATGGATAATGTAGAAGAAAAGGTTAAGATGTTTAGGTGATTTTTATTGTGCAGTGTTAAGCTCATATTTTTTATTATTATGATTTATAGTGTTAAGGAACAGGTCAAGTGTAGTAATAGCAGTCGGTCATCAAATGTAACATGAGTGGAAAGCAACAGGCGCAAAATGCAACATAATGTGCCCTCGGGGTTGCCACTGGAAGAGCATGCAGGTAACTCCCGTCTTTGCACGACATGGCACTAAAAAAAACACCGATATTATGAAACTGTTAATCAGAGCAGCCTCTCAAGACGCTACACCAGATTTCGAGCCCCTAACTACCAGTCAGGATCAGCATCAAGAAAACCGCCAACCTGGTACCGTGATTATGACGAAACGTTGCCGAAACCAACCACATCACAAGAGATTCATGACTCTGGGTCCAGAGAAAAAGAAAATGATCTGGTAACTTCTTCCTAAACAGATAACAAAAGATAAGCCTCTCCTCCTGTTCGAATACAGCGGGAGGATTATTGCCTGGGCGATAGGAAAAATATCTACGCCTATAAAAAAAATCAACTGCAAAAACAAACAAACAACAATCAAACAACAAAGAGGAAAAATCAATTCAGGATTTGGTATCCAGACAGTCAAGGTGAGAGCTACGGATGCCTCATCACAGGATATGCCTGTATAACTCGTTCATGAGTTAGAAAACAACAAGACCAGGTGAGAGAAGTGGGTAATGATGTTGCACGGGTATTGGGTTAGTATAGCTGATTACAGGTCGTGGGTTTATAATTGTCAAGTTGTGTATTCGAAAAATAAAGCTTACAAAGGAGAAGCACATGAATCGGGGTGGGTATGGACTGGGAGTCAGAAGCTGTCTTAACTTCATTGACGTGTAAAAATTCACATTTTGTGGAAATGGACAGCTGATCGCCCAAGAACCACGTTAAAAAATAACGTTCAATTGTTTTACGAGCCAAAGACATCAGCAATGAATTAGTATCCAATAAAGTTTTCAAATAAAAGAAAGTGAATAAAATTGATAAAACGAATTAAAAAAAAATGGTAGCAAGTAAAACGTATACATACATTTTGGGGTGAGAGAGGAGGGATAAAGAGACAGAGAGACTGAAATAAATAAATAAATAAATAAAATTTAAAATGAATTAAAAGAACAAGAAATTCAAAAAGTTTCGTACATTCTGACAGGAGAAGATTTTTTTTTTCGCCTGGCTGCTTCAGTGAATTATAAAGAAAATATTTTTGGGGGCTGGTTGGTAATGGCTTAGCTAGAAAGGCGACATTTAAGCTACTCAGGCCGAAGGAATTGGGTTGACAATGCTAAGATCACCATAGTGCTAACATTAACTTTTGTAGAAATGGACCCCCATCGTCGGTGAATCACATTAAAAAAAATACCATCGATGTACGAGCCAGGTAAAACCTATAATTGCCACATGCATTTTGGATGTTGAAGTGAACGCATCCGTTTGAGTTTTAGAATTCAAATCCTGATAGTGTACGAAGCTTAATATTAAAGATCTTAAGAAATAGTTAAATATTAACTGGAGCATAGATTGTCGATAACACGGCATTTTGTCTGTTTTATTATGTTCAACCATAATTCAAAATTTTATTCTGTAGCAGTGATTGCAATTATATGAAATCAAACAGACCAAAAAAATAACATATTTTGATAAACGAGATTTGAATACGAAATAAACAACAAAAGTTGGATCATCTTTTATTCAATCTGTTGATAAAAAATGTCACTTTTAAATATATATATGATCACGCAATATAAACAGACGAATATTTGTAATATTTAATACATTCATGGTAATTGCTCTGATGACTTTCCTCTATGGTGTTTAAATTGATGGATTTAAATGTAGTACTAGAATGACAGCAAGGTAATATTTTACTGTTGAAATGACTAGATATAACCATAAGTTCTATGCTAACAGTTTCTACTCCCGCACTTCGCAATTGTGAAAATTTCTCCTGGCTTTTTGCCTTCCACATAAATTTGATTTTAAAAATATATAAGCAATATGAATTTTTACCTTCTGTCTTCTTAATTCCTGTTGTTTTATTGCTTTTTCTATATTTTTTCTCTGATTCTCTCAAACTCAGTAACCGTATAGGTCTTACCGACATTATTGCCTGTCTTGGCCTGAAACAAAATAACAGAAGCATTTGAACCAATAACTTTTTATTCGTTTACTTCATGTGTTCCATGTAATTATCATCTTTTTCGTTTTTTTTTTTTCGTATTAGACATAAGTTGTAGATTCAAAAGAATAAAGTTGCCCCAACTGGAAAAAATTATTTGATTTTAGTATCTAATTAATAAACGAGTTACAAATTGAGAACTTCTCCGAAAATATAAGAAATTACTGATGATAATGTATATCGCAATAATTAACATCGTTAAATTATATACATATACAAAGACACACACCCATGCGTATATGTATTTACATAGAATATAAACAATTAGACATTTGACTGAAATCTAATTCAACCAATTCAATCGATAATCTTTTGAATAAAGTGTTCAATATATTACAGACTGTGTTATATACAGTAAAAGTTACGTTCTTAGAATCTTGCTAAATCAGGCCAGGCATCGGCGTGGATAAGTACTCCGGAGTGATAGAACTGATCGTTAGTCAAATAAAATAGGTCTGTTATATTGTTTACAGTTATGTTTATTTAGAAAAATGTTCACCGTCTACAAGGACAAAAGCCATTCAAGGAAGGAAGAGGGTAACAGAGTAAGAAGCAATGTTTATGAGTATATACGAGAAAGATAACGTTTAACCCCAAATATGAACAGGTTAGGATTGTAGTGATCGGAGAAGAATCCACTTGGGACTCAGTTTCAGAATGTAGCATTTCTCCAGGATTATATATATATATATATATATATATATATATATATATATATATATATATATATATATATATATATATATATAGTGTGTGTGTGTGTGTGTTTGTGTATTTAGGCAGAATTTATTCATTAAATAATAAAGAGAAGAATTTTTCATTAAATAATATAGACGAGTTTTTTTTCATTAATAATATAGACAATAATATAGAAAAGTTTTTTTTTTCATTAAATAATATAGACAAGTTCTTTTTTCATTAAATAATATAGACAAGCTTTATCTATTTAATTTATGTAAATTCTTTTCATATCGTTTGATAAGGTTAATAAAATTATCATTAAAAGAAGAAAGAAAATCACAATATTGATACATATTTTTTAATCCTATCTAAGTTTTGATAATGGCTTATGTAAGACGCCAGCTTAGATATCATTAAAAACATATCAATATTGAGATTTTCTTCCTTCTTTTAATGAGAAATTGAAAAATTCTCTCTCTCTCTATCTCTCTGTCTCTCTCTATCTCTCTCTCTCTCTCTCTCTCTATATATATATATATATATATATATATATATATATATATATATATATATATATATATATTAGAGCGATTTGTTTGTATATAACTGATCAACTTATGTATAAAATATGAGGAAGGCTATAATTCTGGTTATTTGTTAAAATTTTACATTCCAACACGAAATGTAGATAATGTGTCACCTCGTATTCTGCGGTGAATCGAATGGTCATTCTATCACTGTCAGCCGTGGCAAGAATGGAGATTTGGGCGACGCGAATGGAGGGAATCTTGCGATACGAAGGCTCATCAAGTTCTTTTGGGATTCATTCGGCATCAGCTCAAGGTGAAGATCAGAACTGAAATCTTTTTGTTTTAGACAGATTTCAGCGAAAGTCGGGTGAAATTATTAGGTTGGTGCAAAAATAATGACGTAATAATGTCGTTTTTTGACGTATTTTTAACGTCAAAAAACGACATTATTACGTCATTATTTCTGCACCAATCTAATATAATTTTATATACATTCGTACGTAAATACTTTTTTTATGTCTCATATTTGTAGATTCTCTCTAAATATTTGATATTTTCGCATATGTAGTAGTGAATGGTTACGGATGATTTCTTTTGGTGAATAAGTAAATTAAACTGAATGGATGAGTCCTCAATTTAATTAGCTAGGTCTTTGACTAGTTTCAGTTTTTGCCGTCTGCTGCAATTTTTATATTTCACAATAATAACCAATAGATAAGATGAATGTGAAATGATTGTTGCGTTTATATTCAAATATATTTTCTGTTTCTTGATTGTGCTACGGTGATTGATTTTCTGAATGATCCCCAAATATTAATTTTTAACCATATTATCACATCAAAAGTATTTCTGTCACTGAATGAAACACGAAGGTCTGGACGGAATATCTCATAAGATTTCAAGTATCCTATTAGAATAGAACAACTGTTAAACTAGATTAACAATCATTGGAAATCAAAAGCAGAATGCCACTCAAAATCCAAATCGTCAATTGTTACATATTCTTTGGAGCATCCATCAAAGGAAGCAAAAATTATGTAAAGGAAATCGCTGAAGATATAACGAGATCATGACAAAAAATGAATTTCCCAAACTTACCAAGTCATTTAAGCAAATTTTTATGAACTGCTGATCACCTATTATGTATATGTGAAAAGAGGAATATATGATCTACTGAATTAAATTTTTAAATAAAATGATGAAAAGCTATGTAGTGGCACAAGACTGTGATCTAATTAAAATTAAAGGATATGTTTGATATGCAGCGATTTCCAAAACTCTTAATACATTCAAAAGAGGAAATGTGTAAGGAACTTCAACAACAGCAATAGCAAAGATTTTAACTTCCTATTCAGAGACTAAATGAGAGAACCAATCATAGAATGACTATGACGTGTTCAAAAGTTCTGAAGAACAATCTACATGAAAAAGTAATATAGCCAAACCAAAAATGAAACCAAATTAGTGAATTCTTCAACCTTACCAACCAGCACAACAGCAAAAGAAGTGATTGATCTTCAAACACGTCTCAATCTTTTTTTTTACAAAGAAACTCTTAAACTTAAAGAAATAAAAAAAAAAAACTACACTTAGAAAACTGGTCATTGCATTTTGATTGTATAAGAATTGATAGACAAACATGCCAAGTACTTGTTTTGAAGAATGATGGAAGAAACGTAAAGTTACAATCTTCGTAGCTACAAAATGGAAAAGCGGATACTGTTGTCAAAGAAATAACAGCTGTTCTGGATGAATACAATTTATAGACGACCATAAAGATCATTGTTGCGGACATTACGGATGTGAACAGTAGAAGCAGAAATGGGATTGTCATCCAGTTACAAAGACTATTTGCTTAAAAAGAACGTGAAAGAACCACAATTCATTTGTTGTCAACATTATTGACGGATTGCTTCTCGTAGTAATGGATGACGAACTCGAAGGAAACAGCACATCGTTCAATATCGAATATCCGTTTATCCATGAAGTTGTAAATAGCTACGAATAACTCAAGAAGAATTCGAAGAATGGTAAGGAAGAGAATGCAGAAACAACAGGCTAGCGTGATGATAAGAAATTTCTATTTCATTTAAGTCGAGTTTTCCGCTTTCTTGAAGAAACTGAAAGATTTCCTAAAGTGAAGTTTCAAAAATAACTAACTCCATGATGAGATTCTAGAGCAATACTAGTTGTCTTGTCATTTATTCTTCTAAAAGAGAAAAGAGACTCTTTATTCGAAATTTCTTGATTCCACTTTCACATCTATGGATCATTGATTTACTGACCAAATCAACTATACAGATGTTTTGAAGAAACTATGTAGCAGCCTGCAAGTTCACAAAAGCAGTAATGTCTATGAAAATGTTTGGGAAAGCAGAGCCATCGAGAATGGAAATCCACATAACAAATCAATGTGAAGAATGGCAATCAAGTCCCTTCCGAGTTATGTGAAAGGATTACGTTCAACTTACATTTAATTTATTTAACCAAGCAAAATAATTTTATATTATATAATATTATTTATTATGATAAATATACCGCATTCTTTTCCTTTATATAGCTATTCTTAAATGTAAATGAGTTTCAAATTTTATATTCAAGTTTGAAATTTTTGTATATTTTTAGATTTGTGTATAAGGCTATAGCTATAAGCTCTTGAATGCATTAAAATACATAAATTAGAAAATTGAAAAATAATGTTTCGATATTTTTTTTTTGCCCCCATGGTAAAAGTTAGTAACTTCAAAGTTACACCTTGGAGATAACTTTTTTCAAGAACTACCACAAATAAATACGTTTTGAATACATTACGTTTGTACAAATTTCTTCGATTTATGGCACAAGAAAACTCCGTTTCAAAAAGCTATGACTATATATATATATATATATATATATATATATATATATATATATATATATATATATATATATAGAAACAGGAAGCTTTTATGAATGTAACATGCTTCACATCTATTTAAGCTTTATCAGAAATGTTATGGAATTTATTTATCGACTAATTTGAATTTTTTTTCAGTGGTCAAGTAGATTTCAGGGTTTTTATCTTGTGGCGTTAATGTGTGTGTGTGAATTCTAATAGCCATTTGTTTGTCTGTAAGATTATCTCCGTTATAGTTAACCACTAAACTGGAGACATAACTCTATGAAAGTGTAAAAATAAATTTTAATACCAGCAATACTTTTTTGTAAAAAATATTACCAGAAATTAATTTTTGAATAAAATATATATATATATATATATATATATATATATATATATATATATATATATATATATATATATATATATATATATATATATATATATGTAATGAAAAACAAATCACTTTAATGTACCATTACGATAATTTATTTCACCTAAATCCCTTTTTAAGGATTCAGGATCATCAGGTAAATCTTCCAACAACGAAATGAGAAAAAAAAAAAAAAAAAAAATCTCTTTTTTTTTTTTTCTCATTTCGTTGTTGGAAGATTTACCTGATGATCCTGAGTCCTTAAAAAGGGATTTAGGTGAAATAAATTATCGTAATGGTACATTAAAGTGATTTGTTTTTCATTACATATTAGCTCTGTCCTAAGATTGAGCTCTCAGGATTTCATCCTCTTTGGATTTACCAATTCGGTTTATCAAGTTCCTTATAACTTAACTATTTATATATATATATATATATATATATATATATATATATATATATATATATATATATATATATATGTATGTATGAGACTTTCAAGGTATTTGTGTAAATACTATGTAAGCGAATACAGATTTTTGTATATAATGAATAGCTTTAAGTTTTGATGCTTATTATACATTTGTGTTATCAATAGAAATATTTACTAAATATCTGGAGCAAATAGCAATACCGTCGGGGTCGGGGAGAATAATTTTACGAAAATGAATGCAACAAAAACGACCAGTATTCGGACACGACTTGATGATTTCTCGTTGAAATCCGCTAATCTTCTGCATTAACTGCACATTCACAATATTTAAATAGAGATAACTTATGTCAGAGGCTATACTATAATTAAGTCACCTAATTTTTTATTTTTCATTATTTGAATTATATATTTAAAAATATTACTTATATTGTACATTAGCAGTCAAATCCATATCAATGTTCTAAGAAACATTTTACCACTGGACGCACCCGTTTAAGTTTTAAATCAGGCAATATTTCTGACGTAAGCTTACAATCCTATAGAAACTGCGGTGACTCTTGAAGTAAATCAAGGGCAAACTTCTTCAAGGTGACTAGATTTATGTCTGGACTGAAGTCAAGTAAAATTGTTGACAACCTGCCATATCCATCTTGCGGAAAAAATAGGTTTTTCTGTACTAAAACTTTCAAATCTTTTCAAACGAGAAAATCCAGATATCTTCTATAACAAATCATTAGCTAAAAAAGTTTAAAATACTACAAAAATATCTAGCTCTGATTTCTGATACAAACATCTCGAGTCAAATTAACCAAAATACGGAACATAATCATCTAGATAATATTGTGAAAATAATGAAAAATCGAAGTAATAGAATTTCACTCTTAATGAATCGCAAATGATTCTTTATATGTAAGGGAATGGCCAATTTTACCATTTAAATTAATGTATCTTAAATATACTTTCAATATATTTATGCAAGTGCTGTTAATATTTAAGCAACATACATTTATATGAAATGAAATTTTAGTGTCATACTTTATATGATCATATATATATATATATATATATATATATATATATATATATATATATATATATATATATGTGTGTGTATATATGTGTGTGTGTGTGTGTGTGTGTATGTCATTCGTAGACAGTACTTATTCACTGTATCAAGGCTCCTCAGTCTGACTAGACATACGAATACCTCAAGCTCGGATCGAATCCCAAACGATCAGTTTCTACCACCGAGCTAATTTCATTCGACAGAGCGAAACAACGAAATCTAGCGTATTGTTTTTACGAATGTAAACAAATGCCAATCAGCCGGAGTGCTCCAATTCATTTTACTGATGAGCATTGCATTAACACAGGTGGCTGTTGTTTACAGAATTATTTTATCACTCAATAGTGCTCAATTGAAATATTATATTCAAGAGCTATATTATGTCTCATTACATGAGTATCTTTGTGCACGGTATATATATATATATATATATATATATATATATATATATATATATATATATATATATATATATATATCGTGCACAAAGATACGCATGTAAGTAGCAAAATTATTTATATATGGGTATGATTACAGTAATTTGAGGATAGAAAACTTTGTATTTCTTTCATACTGGCCCAATTCAAGTGGTTTGATTTCCTGTTACTGTAAGCCCACCGAAACTGAAGTGTGTAACAGGAAGTCACATTTGGCGATTTTTTTTTTTTTCAACGTGTGAGGCTTCAGTTTCTAAGCGACTTCCTTAGCCAATGAAAAATCTTTTTTTATGACGTCTGGTACTCGGTAACAAAAAGAACTTCTAATGATGAAAAATTAAACTAAACAAATAAGGAAAATAATATTTCTGGTCAAAATCGCAAAGCGGCACACGAAATATGAAAAAAAAACTAAAACTGCAATGATATCAATTTATGCTAATGGATAATTTTCAGAAACTCAGCACGCACGCTAAAAGACACCCAGACACACGCATAGACACACACATTTCCATAAAAGTGTGCGTGTCGGTGGGTTTGGGTGTGGGTGTACTTTCAGTACTCACACAGTTATTTGGCACTGATTCGGACAGTCACATGCATCTCGTTACTTATATAGCATCTTATAATTGACATTTTCTTTTAGGGGTGGTGACAGCCAAGTGTCTCCACGGATCTCTTTCGTTTGCTACCTGTGAAATGCTTAGGACAGATGATAAAATAGTTTCTATTTTCCTTCTCCACTGGCTGTCGTCCAAGGATACACTGACCAGGCTGGATACACTGCTTTTTAACCAATAGCTGGGTGAAGAAGTGACTTTCCCAAAAAGTGACTTTCATAGGAAAATGCAGCTAATTGGAACTCGGTAGGATGATTACGCATTAATATCAATTACACAACACCATATATTTATGAAAAATTATGTTAAGCAAAGAAAGAATATATATGTTTGTGTATGCGTGTGTATTTGTGTGTGTGTGTGTGTGTGGACACCTTGTTTAAAATGATACACCGGATTGAGGTTGACCTATTTGATAATGAATTCAATTCACTCAACAGAAACTGCATAATATTTCTGTTCATATGTCAGACAATTTATATATATATATATATATATATATATATATATATATATATATATATATATATATATTAACTTTTTCATATAGACAAAAAACTTTACTCACTTCAAAGATGCAAGTTTCTTTCGGTGGATTTCAACAATCAAAATTGGTTAACGAAAGGAACTTGCATCTTTGTTGGGAGTAATGTTTCTGTTTGTATGGAAACAGTTTAATAAGTAATTATTGATCTACTATCAATATCGAACACTTTTTTTGATTAATGCTGTGAAGGTTGGAATTTATGTATTATTTTCGATCTCATTGCTTGGGATAGAAATCCCCCCCATATATATATATATATATATATATATATATATATATATATATATATATATATATATATATATATATATATATATATATTAGGTTGATGCAAAAATAATGACGTAATAATGTCGTTTTTTGAAGTACGTCAAAAAACGACATTATTACGTCATTATTTTTGCATCAACCTAATATATATATATATATATATATATATATATATATATATATATATATATATATATATATATATATATAAGTTTTAATGGAATTTCTTTGAAATCGATTCCACATTTTTGTAAAACGTTCATTTTCATCAATTAGGTTTTAATTTTTATTAATCGTTGGAGATGTCATGTTCTTGTACTCATAAAAGAAATCTTGAAAAAATGATTTCTAGTAATAATAAAACGATGCTAAAATAAAATTGTTTCATAAATAGAGATTTATTAAAATCTTAACAGTTTTGACTGAACCAGTTTTTCATATTTATACGAAATTTACAATTTTTTTGCACCTTTTTGAATTTAGAATATTTGATGAATGCTTTTCTACCGTGCATTCTTGATAATTTATTTTAGATCCTAATGTGTTTTGGGTTTATTTTGTTATACAACATATCAATTGCAATGGTTTATTTAATGTCGACAAATCTTTTGGAATAGATTCGTATGAATATTATATGTATTATTTGAAAGATATCCATTTGAAGCAGATCAGATTTCATTGAAGTATTTTTGAAAGAGGGTTTATAGAGAATCTGGTTTCTCTTCAGTATACAGTTTGTAGGGAATTGGATATTACGTGGTAAAATTGATTGATAGTTCATACATCAAGTCATAATCAGAATATTTATATACATATATATATATATATATATATATATATATATATATATATATATATATATATATATATATATGTGTGTGTGTGTGTAATGTGTGTGTGTGTGTGTTACATTGCATAACACAACGGATACCCGAAATGAAGCAAGTAAAAAGTTTTTTTTTTTTTTTTTTATTTCTTAGTCTTTTTTTAAATGTTTTTTTTTTTTAACTTTCTTCTATCAATAATCGGCTTCCCTGAATGATTTAATATTTTATATTATAGTATTTTTCTTTTCTTCATTATTTACATTTCGTGGAACAAGTTATCGTTTCGTTTTCGAAACAGTTTCTAAATTTTGAAAGTTCAATTATTTTACATTTACATCGTCTGACGGTAATAGTAGGATTTGCTATAAATCTTTTAAATTCTGTAGCACTTCTAACGCACAGTCTTTGAATATTCCCTTGAAATAAGAGGCGGGCAAATATAGTAGTGCTTTATTCGACGAGAAGACTAGTAATAAATTTAAATGCCATGTCTCACCGGACCATCTCTCAAAGAAATGGTTAAGGTTACACGAGATCTGCCATGATATTTTGCAAATAAACTTCTTAAATATATACTGCATGAGTAGCTATGTCTTGTTTTTAATCACAAGCTATTCACCCGATAGTTTGTTTGAAAATAGAATTAGATTAGGGAAGTTTAAATACATGTAATATTATCCGACATTATACGAATTCGCATGCTTTATTTTATGGTAAAACAACTAAAAAATTTTTCGGTGAGTTTGTGATTTACTTTGGTGTCTGAATATGATATCAGTCAAGAATTTTGATCCTACAAACGGATATTTCCAAAATGTTACCCATATGTGGGAAATAGGAATTTCATCAAACACAAACATAGTGTACATCTTTCTACTCCCATTACTATGAGGGTTTCGCCCCCAGTAACAGTGTATACATCTGGGATGTAAAAAATCAGAAGCAAAACTTTTAGGCATAGCATGAATATACGCCCGTTTATTCAAAATGTAACTATCTACGTGGATTGGGTATGGGAATGATGTGAACAGCGTAAGGCCCAGTGAATCATGAACAGTATTACATAAGCCGACTCCGAAATACGACGTCCTTACTTAAATACATTTATATCCACATTCCGTTGGGAAAGGTCTAAATCAATAACTTCTCCTCCCCTCATCTATGTGTTAAACAGCAGCGATGAGTGGACACTCTTGATTGTGTTGAGCAACTAGAACAGAAAAAAAATTAAAACGAATTTCAAACTGGCATGAAGAAGGATGCGTTTCGTCTGGCCCTTTTACCATAAACACACAGATGCTTCTCTAGCTGCAGGGCATGTGGGACAGTTATCAGGTTACGAGAAATGTAACATCCCTACACGAAAGCAATCAATCTGCCACTGTGGGTCATGCCAATAACGCTTACCGCTGTCGGACCGCCGGCGTGGTTGTCTCGGCAATGTTATCACTGGTAACCTAGAGGTCCACGGCTGGCCCGACGGTGGCCTGCCGTTGCCATCGGCGGTCCACCAGCGGTCCATCAGCGGGACACTAACGGCTTGCCGGTAAGGATGATATTCACCTTCCTGCAATTTAACGTTTCGCATAATCTACGCCTATTTTTCCTGTGTCCATATCAATAAGATTCAGATTTAATGTGAAGGTCTTTTAAGAAAAAGGCAATTAGACTTCATTTAATGCCCGATGTTTTATAATGTACACATGTGATCTAATACCCGTTCTTGAAAATAATATTCTAATATTTTTATTCGAAAATTACTTGCTGCTTATCATACAATGTTACAATGAGAGATTCTCTATTCATTCTCTCTTTCATTCATACAAAGACAGATACCGGCTAAAACTCTCTCCCAGATATACATACAAACACTTATATATGTGTGTATGCACGAGCGTGACGCCATATAGGCTGCTTCGTGTCTCCAGAATAAAGCTATCCCTTGGTAACATTGCATACAATAAATTCACGAGTGCAAAGCGAAAATGTTTCTTTTGAGCTCAGAATGGTTCATACTGGCAACGCACATGTATCTAGTGCTATATATGTTTGTGTGTGTATATATATATATATATATATATATATATATATATATATATATATATATATATATATATATATATATATATACACCTGTATATATTTGTAAATGAACTTAATCCAACGCTTAATTACATAAATCGGACAGATTTAAATTTTTCATTACAATTTACCTAACAACTGCATTACAAAAACAAAACGAATAAAACTATTGATTTACTCCTATATAGTTCCAAGTATCTTATCTGATAACTATATTACATAAGAAATACTTCTGCAAAACATATTATTGATCTATTAACATATTATCTCATCTGAACTAATTCAGATTTAATGCTAAGATTGTCTTCATTAGTAACACCGTTTTATCACCTTGTTAATCCGTGTAGAATTTTGGCACGTTTTTGCAGTAGAGACGCTTGTGGAACAATACAATTTCTCACACATTCTTAAGAGATAAATATGTAGATTATTTTTTTTCCGTTTACGCCAATAATGTTTTCTTAAGAATCATGCCTCCAGTTCATGTTTTAAGTCAATTTAATGATCAGGATTTTCAGGATTTTCAGGATTCTTCTCTCTCGCCTGCCTTTGAATTGGCAAATATAAAACTTTGTTAGTTTTTTAGATAATCATAAAATTAGAGTTATAGGTTGGAGGGATGGTCAGTGGCAGGACCGTAGACTCTATCCATAAATGTTAAAGTAATTCAGAAATTGCGCGGTCAGTTAGGGGCAGTCAGGAGTCATCAATCGCCGAGACGGTCAGTGAACGTAAGGGTTTTCTCGCCGGTACCAGATGTTATTAAGTTATCAGTTCACTTTTTCGAAGAAAGTCCTTGCCGATTAAGTGAGAAGTTGTATTGATCGCTACTTCCCAATGAGTGTGATACAATGCATTTGTCGTTATTCTTTTCTGAATTAGGTAATGACAAAGTAGACAAATCTATGAACATAGCCAGTTTGGTGTATCTACGCAGAGAGCCGACCTTCGATGTCTGCACAGCTGATGCATTACCATACGGGAAGACATCTTGACACTTTCTTTTAGGTTTGAAGACAATGCAGAAAGATCTTCTTTGCCTTTCAAAGTTGGGAGTAAGTAGGTGAAAAATAAATATTTCTAGTTAATAATATTGTTTTTACTCTTTTAGTCGACACGCTAGATTGTTTGGCGCCTTCATTAATATTCAGCGCCAACTTACTCTGTGTTTGATAATCATCTGAAACGCACCTGATACATAACTTTTATCATTTAAATAGTCACGGATAGGATGAAGTATTTTTTCTTAATGGACGTACCACTACTTTGTGTTATATTAAGATTAGCTTAGTATATAAACACAGTCAAAAAAGGTGTATATCATAAAACGACATTTAGTTCATTAAGTAGGAGATCAGTTTTCTTTTGAGTTGAATACGATTCTTCATGTGCCCATCACTCTCTTTAGTAATCAATGGGAAATCCTGATTGGAATAAATGAAATGAAACCGTAGCGTAACGTGAAGTTTTTATAAGAATTTTGCTAATATGAGATATAGTTTCTTATTTAGTAACATGGTATAGGTTCAATGAGATTGTCTCCTGTCTCTAGGCACCTAATATAGATTGAAGATGATCGTCACTAGGTTTTCACTTCTATGGTCTTCTATAAAAGATAGGGCAGGAAAATACAAACCTGAATTCAAATAGCGAATGGTATATTCAAAACATAAAGAAATTAACTAGACATTTAATTAAATATCTCCATCTGTTTCATGAGCGAGTGTGATCATAAGGTTTCTCTGTTATTGCTCGCCTGAAACGTTCTCACCACAGATCTGTGTTTAAATCTGGATCTGTATTCATCAATCCATAGCCTGTCTTATGAAAGTAGATTGGATGATCCTTTTCCTCTCCAGGACTATTCACTGTCGATATCTAAATTGAAGGTGAGAGTTCAAGTTTAATGGGATTTCTTACTTAATCCTTGAAGCTCGGCGTTCCTGAACAATTTTAACCTGACCCTAATATTTCACGCTAGATATAAAAATAATTACTAGTGTTTACCCACCGTTCTCCCGGTGGCTAGACATTACGTCATCTTTTTTTTTACCACCAGTAAAGCGGTGTTCAGAGATCAAAGAATTAAGCGAATATTTAATATTTAATTAGTAACAAAGATATTATTGTTGACAAGCTATAAAATATTACACCTAAATCAAGGCAATGAATTGCTGGTTAATTTCCAACTAAAATCTACACATTTTAATGTAGTTGTAGTTGTAAGGAAAAGAAAAATAAGAAAATAAAAACTGTGAAGTTAGAGTAGCAACAGACGTCGGCAATAGATTTCTTCTCTCTCCCGAGCGCAACACTTGTAGCCAAATAACAGTTCAAACGATAGGCCGTCGTAAAAGGCAAACTAAACACGACAAAATGGGGTCACGCATCCAACCTTGACATCTCACCAGCAAAAACGCGTGTTCGTCCACCAAGCTCAGAATATCTAGTTATTTATTTCATAAAATTACACAATTATGGCACAAGGAGGAAATGGTGAGGGGGTTGAGTCTGGTCGTCACTATCTTAGCTAATCTTATTCACGACCCATTTGACTAGAAAAACTCGTCCGTCACCAATCAATCCTTCATACACCATAATACCGCATCCTCTCAAGGGGGGGTCCTACAAAACGCGCACCATATCATAAAAATATAATGGTTATGTATGTTTACTTAAAAATTTATGGATGAATAAAATGAGAGAGGAGAGAGATGAACCCAATAATAAACTAAAATGTTAACACAAAAGAAACTAAACATAATTGATGTTAGTAGGGCCCCTCCAACCCTCAAAATAAGAGGCCGCTGTATTCTGCCCATTTGGACAAATCAAGAGGCTCTCTCACTAAGAGAGTGGAACAGGAGAAAAAATATACGGATATGGGAATTATAAAAGCTGACCCAGTCGAGATGAATATGGGAAAAAAAAAACAAAACGCTGGGAGGTTGGGAATCTCGACTTGGATCATAACCAAAGAGGGGGCCGGAAATAGGCCAGGAACAGCATTTACTCACATTAACTAGGATACACAAAATCTTGTCTAATCTAACCAGGGGGGGGGCTCCGCAGGAACCACCCCGATGTGATGACGTAGGTTGAGCTAAAAGAGAAAATCAAGACTAGCCTAGCTCCGTTCAAACGAACCAAGCTCGCCTCTTTCACCCACCTTTCGCTGAAGACTTTCGAATGCAAGGACTTTCTATCAGTTCTAATTTTCATCTTGAGCTGATGCTCAAAGAATAGGATCAGATCCTGATGAGAAAGACGATTGCCTCGCAAGAATTCCTCCTGGTCGCGTCCTTCAAATCACCACTCGAACCGCGGCCAGCAGCGTAAGAAACACCATCCGTTTCACACGAGAATACGGGGGCGACACATTGTCGCACGCGTATGAGCGATCAATGAGCAGGAGCGATACGAGCCGTCAACTCGCCGACATCGGCCATATGGGCCGGACACGGCAACAATGGTAGAAGGCGTGCGAAGACGTTTCTTCTAAACCAAGGTCACACCGTTCACAAATCCGCCAAGACCCATACGAAGGCCATATGATTCAGAGGCAGCCGATTCCGAGTCAGTCGCCAGGTAAGACAAAACTCAGGGTTACTGAGATAATTCGCAGCTGGCGACCAAGACCAGAAAGAGCGAAACTCCTGCTCCGACAAATCGAGCCGCTCATGTAGAGGACCCTTCGCGACCCTCTTTACTAGATGACGATAGAAAACCTTCCTAAGCTGAGAAAAGTCACTGGACGGAGAAACAGCCAACAAGGCTGACCGACACTTACGAAGGAAATTCTATTGTTCCCGGAGTTTACGATGGCGCTCAACCCGCTAGATGCGGGGATTGATAGTAAGGAAAGGGAACGCATCCTTATCAATCCCCGCCATAATAGAATCTTCTGTCAATGTACGGCGTAAGAAAGCCAACTTCGAAGCGAGATTGTGGCTCACACGTGTGGTATTCCCAGCGCCCCATGGCACGGACGTTGTGCCCAGACACCTCTGTCGACCTGATGCTTGCGTCCCCTCTATAAAATGGAGGATAGCGAGCGATTTAGGAGATTCCTATGGTTTTTACAGAGAGGAAGTACGGACAGTCGATAAAGGTCAATCGGCAAAACATATGTAGCATACGGCTCCGTCCTGCCCTTCACGGACAACCACCGTCGACGCCAAATCTGACCGTCTGCGTCGACCTTTGTTCGTACTTCAAACCAATTTTTCTCCACCTGGAGGTCGTGTCTAAACCACACACTAAGAATGCGGAGAGGACCGTCCATCCAACACAAGGGCCCTGAAAGAACGACCCCATTCCAGGAACCTAACTGCAAGACGAATTCTCGCGGTTAATCTTTGCCCCTGTCAACTTTTCGTACCGATCAAGCGCCTTCAATAACGCTTCAATGTCGCTGCGAGACGACACGGAAGCAGATACGCCATCAGCGTACGCGGAAACCCTGGCTCGAGCCCCTCCAGGGAGAGCGATTCCACGTAGCGTCGGTCTGCCCGCCCTGTCCCTCAGCCGGCGAAGGAGAGGCTCCAACGCCAAAGCATAAAGTAGGGGCAACAGTTGACAAACCTGACGAACCGACCTAGACAGCGCAAAAGTGTCCGACTGCTTCCTGTTCACGTCTATCGCAGAAGTGGGGGAGCGATACAGTATGTCAATCCAGCGGCAGAAGTCGGGTTCGAATCCGGTGGCCTGCAGTACAACAGCAAGGTAGCGATGGTCAACTCTATCAAAAGCCCTGGACTGATGTAAATTGATCAGCGCGGCCTTATCATCGTCTTTTACACACTCTATGATCGTGCGGGTCAGAAGCAGGTGGCTCTGAATTGTTCGGCCCCTCACAGCACAAGTGTGCTCCGGACCCAATAGTGACCCGGCAACTGACTGCAAACGCTCCTTCAAAAATAAAATTAAAAACACAAAAAGCAAAACAAACAACGAAAGAAAGTAAAGAAAATACACAAATAATATGCACAAAACTCAACCAAGAAAACTAAAAATTCAAAAACGCTCCAAAAATTTAAAAAAATGCTTAGCAGTTTAAGCGCAAAAAATGCGCAAGTTGGACCACTGGCTCCCGAAGGACAATCTCAACCCACGTGCAGAAAATCGAATTCCCACATAAGTGAAAAACAACGGCTTTTGCTCACTGCGAGATCTTTCTGATTGGTCACATCATTTAGGGGAGGTAACTACTTTTTGGTAATTTTTCTTCGACAGACCCCACAAAATCACGAACTCTTTTTCGAGGTAGCTGATTATCTCTTTCACTACGGAAGTTTTATGTTTTCAAAAACAGATAGTTTGAACTCAATTTTATACTTTCACAGTAAAGTTTTCTTTTTTAGATATATAGTTTATAGATCATAAATCTATTGTTGGTAATGTTATTATAAAAATATATTTTGTATTTTTAATATGTTGCATTGATTGTCATTTTGCTATAGATGTGTACTGCTACACATTAGATTATAAAATGCATTGTTGATTTTTTGTTTGGGAGTTCACGTTTTGCTCATAGCAGGGATCCTAACGGGTGCTCGCCCGAGTCATGGTGGTTTCTCTCTACTTAAAACCTCCCATCTCCCGATCAGAAGCCTTGCTTCCGGATTTAATTAATCATTATACAGAACATTATACAGGAAAGGAGGGATAATAATTAAGCATTTTTTGAGAGGTACAATGTATAGGACGTTGTGGAGTGTCATGATCTCTCAAGTACTAATGTAACACGGCATATTAAATATAAAATATATCTACACATTCAGAAATGACTGTTAATGAAACATTCCAACAACAGAATAATAAATCATTTTCTCTCAGTAGATACATTATTGACGTCATGTGTTTATGATATGTTTAGCATATATCTTGGTATAGTGAATGGATTTGGCTAAGAATAAACGATCTAGCACTGATATTAGGATATTATATTCAGCCTTTTACAGTAAGGCTATCCTGACTGAATTAGACGTCATAAAATAATTTATTACCGACTGACGCAATGTTAGCATCAGATGCTATGCTGATGGCACAGTTTTGAATGTAGGCACATGAATGATACTGAGAGCACTACCATAAAGGTAAGAAGGGAAAGCAAGACGAAAGGACTAATCATCAATTGTAAGATGACACAATTTACGGCTGTCAACAAAAGGAAGAAGCTGCTAACTACGAAATAGAGATACAACGATAAATCAAATAGGAAAATTCAAAGACTGAAAAGAGGACAAAACATATGAAAGCGATGGTATATCGGAGCATTAAAAAACCTTTCAAAAGCTAATAAAAAGTATTAGTAAAAATATGTTAGTAAAAAAGTAATGAATGCTGTATCAGTCGTCCTATATTACTGCAGAATTTCATCACAGATGGAAAGATGAAAAAAAGGAATTATTATACTACAGGAGAATGATTAACAAGGTTGTTTGAAAAAACTGAAATAGAAATAAGCTTATAATTAGAATCAGAGACATTTGAAAATTCTAGGATATATAGGGAAGAAAGTGGGCTTTGATAATTTGAAATATTGGAAGCATGATAGGTAGGAGAAAACGGCAAGCTTTTGCTAATGATTGACATAACAGAGACCGGAAGCAATCAGCAAATGTCAAATATTAGTAAGAGCTACATCACATACGAAGCTATGGAGAGCAGTGATCCACTAATTTCTAAAGGGGACGCAGAAAATGCAAGAAAAATATTATAATTTATTAAAAATCATAGGAGTCATATCGCAGAAAAAGAGCTTAGAGTATAAAACACGAAACATATTGAAATGAAGAGATGAGTAGTGAGTTCCTCACTGGACTCTCCTCACTTTCGACCTTGTGACACATCCAAACTATCCTAAAGAAATTACGACTGAGAAGTGACTTGGATCTTCATTGTGTGCCACATCTAAGCTACGTTTAGAAAATCCATGAGCGCTACGATGTGATGTAATGGTTACCAAGCTTTCCTTACTAGATCAATGACAACTGAATAGCGAGTTTCATTCTCACTCGGTGCCCAATATTTTCGGCCTGGTGCCACATCTAAGCTACGGTTAGAAAATCACCATGAATTGAAGAGAAGCAGGGTGAATGCATACGTAGCTTATTTAAATTGATTGCTTTAGCACGATCTAAAATGTAAAAATTAGTGACAGCAAAAAAAAAAAAAAGAGCAAGAATGAATGGAGAAACATGATCGCTTATGTCCTGAAAAGACTTAGCATATAAATAAAGAAGCATTAAATTTTGTTTCGGAAAATTCTACAAGGAAAATGCAGAAACTTTTCAAACTTGTGGAAATACGAGTAGAGCAGATACTCGAAATATGTGCCAGATTCAAAAAGAAAAAAATATTGTAAAATTCACAATAGATGATAGTAATTCACCCCCGAGTCCATTGGGTAGTTTGGAGAATTTAATTTACAATTTCAAAACTGACCTTGAAAAATTAGTGGCTTTCTTGGCCTGGAAAATATATATTCTTTACCAATATGCTATTCAAAAGAGAAAATATTTCAACTTAAGTCCTGTGGTTACATTTTGTGTAGATTTTGAGTATTTCGCAAAGTATAATTATATTTGTATCCCAATGCATTCAATTTAGACTAGCATGGTAAAATTTCTCTTCTATCTGCCATACTGTTAATCATTTTATATACTCGAAATAAATCTATTTTAATCTCCACTAAATATCATTTGAAAAGGTGAATTTATATTCTATCAACCAAGACAAATTATTTAAACACTGGATATTCATTTTATTAAATTAACTTTGAATTTATTTTCTATTAATTCTCTAATTTCTTATGAATTCTCAATAGGAATCTACATGAAATTTGTTCAGAAAGGTTTATGAAATATATTATATTAAAATGGGATTTCAGTATTTTGTAAAAGATGGCACTAAGAGCTTAAGCTGCATCGTGTAATCTTATAGAAACGTCATTGTTTCTCTTAATGTAGTTGGGCTGTTTTAAATAGTTTTAATGAATTGAAGACATTCTTTGAAGATCACGATATTCTTGAAAGTCAGGTATTGATATTTAAAGATTAATGTTAAAAAGAATTATTATTCAGATATAGCAGACACATTTGTTTTGTTTTAGGTTCATTTACTTTTTTTAAGTATGCGGTGTGTTGATGAATACATTATGGCCTAGGGAATCCAGAGATGTCCATTAGACAACCCATAAAAATTAATAGAATTTTCTCCAATGAGAGAATAATAAACGTAGATCCCTTAAATGAAATTCTTTGTAGATAAACAGGGGGGAAAATATAGTACTTCATAAATGTAAAAATATATCCGCCGACGATGTAATTGATAGTCGGAAGGAAACTTTTAGATTAGTTTATCACGAGTGACAAGCGGGTTTAAAAAGAAACAAAGCAAGAGACAAAAAACAAAAATCAGGTAAATGATGAATTATATTTCAACGCTGTTCCAAATTTAATTAAATCCAGTCAGTTACACACGCTCCCACAGGCATACTCGCTCACAATCACACGCACCCACATACGTATATATATATATATGTATGTATGTATATGTCCCAGTAAGGGATATATTTGTTCGAAGTAGCAAAGTGGTTGTTGGGTAGGCCAATCTAGCAGGTAACCGTAATGGGCTGGTCCTTGTCGTAGGGGTAGGCACTAGGTGTAGGCAATAGGCGAAGTCAATAGGCGTCGTTCCTATTCGTTTTCACAGAATTCGCACCACTGAATATAAAACACAGCATGGCGGAGTGGGTCAATATCTTCATGGAAAAATTACAAAATTTACGTAATCAGCAAAAAATGTATATGATCGACATTGAGAATCGGTTAAGAAGACAGGTAACTGTCTCAATTTTATTAAAATTCATAATACACACAGACACAATAATGAAAGCTAATCACCAAGACATTCTGATCAGAGGTCGGGAAAAATGTCCGTTATTATTGACATGTCATTCCATGCAGACTGTAATGAATGTTTGAAAATCTTAAAATATTATCAAAATACAAGAACAATCAACCCGAAATCTCACAGATGTGGGACATAAGGATATCAACAAATCAAGTTGTAGTTGGAGACATTGGATTGATTGGAAAAGATTCCAACAGACAAATTGAAGGGACTCATGGTACACCATACCTTAACGAAATACAAAATATTATACACACAAGTACGGCCTTACAATTTATGAGGTGTCCATACCTTACGAAGGGCCACACAAACACACACATATATATATATATATATATATATATATATATATATATATATATATATATATATATATATATATATATATATATTTAATCTTAGGTGTTTTTCTTTCTTTTTGTTTTACTCAAATAAATTGAAAATGTCAGGATGCCATTTCTGATATTAGATCTCTGGTTGCGAAATAAATGAGTATAAAATAGAAATCAAAGAAAATTAAATAATAATAATAATAATAATAATAATAATAATAATAATAATAATAATAATAATAATAATACAGAAACGATTGATCACCTTGTATCAGGTTGCACGTTATTGAGACCCACTGAATATAAAACCCGGCATGACAGAGTGGGCCAATATCTGCATTGGAAACTTTTCAACTTCTACGGGAAGAAAACTGAAAGAAAGTTGTATGAACACCACTCAGATCCGCTTACGGAGATAGGACCTGTAACAATTCTATGGGACTACACAATACACACTGACAGAACAATCAAGGCCAACCGCCCAGACATTGTTATTAAAAACCACAAACAAAAGAAGCGCCTCTTTATTGATATGTCAGTACCTGCTGACTGCAATGTATCTTTGATAATATTCAAAAAGCTGTCAAAATACAAGGACCTTGAAATAGAAATCTCAAAAATGTGGCACATGGGAACATCAACAATCCCTGTTGTAGTTGGAGGACTAGGTTTGGTTGGAAAAGATTCCAGCAGGCTAATTCATGGGGTTCCTGGAAGTCCATACCTCAAAGAGATACAAAAATTCTTCTGACAAATACAACCCACACTTTACGAAGGGCTTTATCCACGTATTTTTTTTTTTTTGTCAGTAGAAAGTGTCATGCTGCCATTTCTAACCTTAGGTCTCTCGGCGGGACCCGGAAAGAAATGTTTAAACGCCAGAAATCAAAGAAGATAACAATAATAATAATAATACGTAACAAATATAGAGAATTATGGTAGGAAATGAAATAAGTCGTCATTTTAACCGAAACATGCTTGTCAATGTCCGCAGAGACAAAAGACTCTCAAATGCAGGAGTAAATAGGATAAAATTAGATATATAACAGAATACAATAACCCAACAGTTCAACGATAGAAATATGAGAGTATAAATAAATAATATGACAGAGAATGAGTTAAAATCTAAAATAAATGATATACGAAATAACCCCCCTAAAGTAAATCAGAAGAATCTATCTGTGTCATAGCCTGCAGTTATCCAGACGATGTCTAAATATAATAAGGTAGACTTCCTTGAAGAGAGGAAATCACCGAAGCGAAAAATCACATCATCCAAGTACTCAGCAGAGTAATTCTCACACAAGTGTCAGACAAAGACCAGTTCTCAAAAATTTATATAGAAAAGTTCAAGCAGCACATTGTGCAAATATACAACGCTACACTTTAAAATCTGATAACGGCCAAGGCGACATCCCAGTAATTAACAATATCATATACACAAAAGCTATAGCAGCAACTGTGAAGATTGAGTTGAAGACAATCAAAAGATTAAACAATAGAGAGAGCCAGGTTTGAAAATAAAACTGATGCGAGAAATAAATGAAGTTATATGTGATATTTCACTATTAGCTGAGTTCACAAGAAACACAAATGTTTCGACAAGTGCAAAAAGCATCAAACAGAAATACACATTTGAATCATTAAATGAAATTGCAACAGTCTAAGAAATGCTGAATCAATAATTGCAGTTAAAGGCAAAGGAGAATAAGACGATACGAAAAACGCTGTAGCTACCATCACTAAAATAAAACATTCCCAAAGAACCTTAGGAAATTTTACAGGGGAATGGGAAAAGCATCTATACATGTCAAGAAAACACCATCTATTGACAAAGTGCAGAAATGTTGGGAGAAATATAACCCCAATGCAGAATGGATCCAATTTGAAGAAGTACGAATATTGGATAAACACCTGCAAGATTGGGAAAATATAACCAAATTAAAGTTAGCGAAATACCCCCAAAATTAACATCACCATGAAATGGCAAATTGCCAAATTTCTGTCTCTGTCATTCCTCATCGATCCATAAAACCCTTGCGCCAATAATGCTTAATTATAATAAAAATATTCGGGAATGGATCATTGAAGCTTTTATATATGTCATGTAAAAAATTAGTGAAACAGAAAGTTCGAATAATTATTGGCCATTAACATGTCTGCCTACGACGTATAAATTGATCACATTTGTCCTAACGAAATGTACCTATTCTTTTCTAGATGAAAATAACATTCTTCCAGTGGGACAGAAGATATGTCGAAGACTTTCATATGCTTGCAAAGATCAATTACTAATAAAATAAATGATGCTGGAAAATTACATGAAAAAGGTAGAACTCTCCGGAGAGCTTGGGTAGATTACATTAAACCTTTGATAATGTGTTCATATTCTTGTATTCTTAAGGGCTGTGGAAATCTAAAAAAATCTCCTCGGTGATAGTAAATCTGTTTAAATATAGCAGGAAACTGGAAAACCCCATTACGCCTAAATCACACCATAGGGACATCTTTATAGGAGATTCACACTCGCATCGCATGTTAAATATGGCTAAAATATTATATCGATAAAAAATAAAAATGGAAGTTTTTAATCACCTATTCTACATGGATGATACAAAACATTGTCAGAGTTGACAATGCGATGAATTTTAAATTGTTTCAGTGATGACAGATAATTATTTCGAATCAGATAAATGGGCATCTGTAATATTCAAGTAATGGTGAATTGCTAAATATCAAAAATTAGGGAACTGAAACAAGTAGAAGCCTATAAACACTCTAGAGTCTGCGAAGATGGAATGCAGAATATAAAACTGAAGAAGAAACTAAGAAAAGAATGCTGCGGGCATGTGCATCTGTTTTTAAATACAAAGCTGAATTCACAAAAGATTATATCAGCTAAAAGCAGATTGACTCTCTCCGTAGTGCACTACAGGTTTCAACATCTTTAACTGGGCCATATCTGCTATTAAGCGAATGGACACCAAAACAAGAAATCTTCTCAACTGCTACCGCATGCATTATTCCAAAGCTGTTGTTGAGCGTCAGTATACGCCGAAATCCGAAACAGAGGATTAGTTTAACTAAAATAGTTTTATAAAACTATATGAATCCGTTTTCAAAGTACCTGGAAACTACAGTGGGCTATAAAAATTTTCTAGCCACTCTTGTTTACAGTTTGTGTAATAAAGTCTCTTCTTTTTTCAGACAAGACTGTGTTAGTATCAAGCTACTCTAATCTATGAACGATAGTTGACTTATATTTGGCAATGAAATTTCGCGGAGGTAACAAAATTGGTGAATTTCAATCAGGGCAAATAATAAGATGACATCAGTGTGGCAAGTCAAATACAGAAATTGCCAGGTTTTTTCAGGTCAAACAGTTAATAATATTATCAAGAAATTTAATGAAAAAAGACCATTGTCGTGTGGAACAACGTTCAGGAAGACCAAGTCTCGTGTCTGAGAGAACGAAAAGGGCACTGACGAGGGAAGTTATCATAAAACGTTGTCAAAGATGTCGCCAACAGCATGAAAATGTCGCCATATGCAATGAGAAAAATTCCGAAAGAGTTAAGCTATCAAAGAAAACTTGCACGAAAGAAAGCTTGATTTGATTGAACGTAATTGCTACTTGTAAAGAAATGCAATGGCGAGAAAACTGAAATAATTTGAACATTTTCTCAATTATCCAACTAAAATCTTTCTAATATTTAATTACAGGTCGGTGTTTTCGACATTTTTAACTATTTACCGCTTTAAATATCGATGTAAATGAATCAGAAACAAATGGCTGGTCCAATGTAGACAGTCGTTTATATGAACAGCTAAGGGACACGATTATTTGATAAATTATAACCTTGTCTAAAATGTTAAAAAGGAAGATAAGTATATTGTACACGTTGATGCTCAAAAAACCCAGTCAACCGAAGCAAGGATTGTGAAGTACCGTGACACTATTTAGTGGTCGCGTGAAAATGAAAAGCGAGAAATAATTAAAGCGAAAAGAAGCTGAGAATAATTAAGGCGATAAGAAGGCGAGAAGAAGCTGAAATAATTATTCGTAAGATATCGGATCTGTGGAATTAATTTATGTTATGACGCGACGAAAGAAGATAGCAATCTGCCCATGGAAATAATAAAAATTTCAAATTGGGCAAATGGCCTACAAAACAGAATGCTAAGAGATAATGTTAATCAAGCACGCACTGACCGAGAATGGCTTCAGTTTGGACCACCCCCAAGGAGAGAAGGAAAGGAAGGGAAAAGTGAAAGAAAAGGAATAAACCATTAACTATCTTTCGGAGATATCATTTGCTTTTGGGAAAAACAGCTGTTTTATGTCAGAGCTGGCCATGATAAGAGTTTGTTGCCTGGACAGATTTTGGCGACGGAAGAGATTCACTTTACCAACCCCAATGATTATTTGACGAAAATCTCGTTAACGAACTCCAGATGAAATTCGGTTAAGATAGAGATTATTGACCACACCACAAGTCGTGGGAGGTCTGCTCGTGGAAGAGAAAGAAAAGAAAAAAAAGAAGATATTTTCTTTTCCTTTGAGCGATAATTGCAAACACCCACGCTGTTGAGCGTTCATTGGCGTGAGCGGTAGGCGAAGGTAAACTATGAAGAATGAGAGGAGGCCTGTTGACGCCCCCTGAAGGGATTGGTGTGAGATGCCACTGTGAGAGAGAGGGGAAACCTGTTGGCACCCTCTGAGGGGATTGGGTGAGATACCAATATGAAAAAGGAAGAATTTGGGAGGACGATTCCCTTAAAGTAGAAAGTAATGGACTTCCAAAAATGGAAAGTAATAAATTTTCCTGTTCGAAAAAAAGAAAATCCTTATTTTGGATTTAGAATTATCAAGGAACCTCAAACCCCGACAGGCCCACCCCGGTTTTGGTCGGCGTGCATATAAGCAGAGTCGCAATGAGTATACGGCAGACAGTAACAAAGACAGGCAAGCAGTTGCAGTTAGAGAGAGAGACGGAGAGTTGAGTTGTGAGCTCTGAGACCCGCCTCGCAGAAAGCTGACTGAAAGATATTCACGCATCCCGACTTTAACTTCTAACCAAGAACAATTTATTTTTGAAGAACGACTTAGACTCACACCACCAAAACAAGTTTTACGAATATCGCCTGAAGATACACCAAAAAGCAGTTTCTTGAAAAAAACAACTTAAGATGTTTCACGTATCCATATTAGCGGTTTGGGAGAAAAACGCAGTCCTGTATTCAGCAACCAGATACAAAATATTGTTATTCTTTTTTTAACACATTTGAACTTTTCCAGTTGTTACTTTATTTTTTTTTTACATGTACTTGTGCGGTGTTACCTTTGCTCCGACTCGGCTTGCATTGCGGCCCGGCGACTGATTGATTTCGTCTACCTAAGATCAAATCACAAAGTGGGTTGGTTAGACTAGAAATCAAAGCAGTTACTTCAGTAACCAGACGTTGGAGACGAGCTGGGAACAACAAAACTGATACCGAATCTAACCAGATTCCCATCCGAATCAGCATAGCAGAGAGTAATTTTAAGTTCCTAATTATTAAGTCCGTTCTGTGATCTATGAGCAAAATGGTTACTACCTCATGCACATTTGGGATGCTTCGTTTTGTTGAGGATTTGTGAATGATATCGGTAGTTCTGCACAAAGAAGATTTTTTAAAATCTGAGATGCTGATGCGTCCACGAAATATACTCAGACGATTTTCATTATCTTATTTATCATACCCAATGTCCCTATTACAAAAAAGGATTATTATTATTATTTAATTTCCTTTGATTTCTGATGTGTACTCTTTTATTTCCGGATCCTAACCCGGGACCTAAGGTTAGAAATGGCCTTATTACGTTTTCCACTCGAAAGAAAGAAAACATATTTTATAATGACAAAGCCCTTGTGGTGGGCTGCACTCGTGAGAACATTATTTTCTATTTCTTTAAGGCATGGGCTTCCAAGAATCCCATCAATTAGTCTACTGGAATCTTTTCCATCCAATCGGAGGGCTTCAACTACAACGGAGATCGTTGATGTTCCTATCTGCCACATTTTTGAGATTTCGATTTTAAGGTCCTTGTATTTTGATAGCTTTTTGAAGATCTCGAAAGAAACATTGCAGTCTGCAGGTACTGCCATATAAATAAGGAGGCACCTTTTTTGCGTGCGATGTCGGGGTGGTAAGATTTGATGGTTCTGTCTTCGTGTATGGTTTAGTCCCATAAAATTGTAAGAGGTCCCATCTCCATAACCGAGTCTGGCTGGTGTTCATACCGCTTTCTTTCAGTTTCCTTCCCGAAGAAGTTACAGATTTTCCAGTGTAGATATTGGCCAATTCTCTCATGCCGGATTTTATATTCAGTGGGTATCAATACCGTGCATGAGGATACAAGATGAAAGATGGTTTCTGGGTAATTATCACAGAACCTGCATTTTGGTCTAACACTGTATTTTATTATGTGTGCTTGATAGTTTCTAGTTAACAAACACTGATGCTGTGCAGCAAGGATAATTCTTCCGTTTCAACTTTTAAACCCCGCACTACGTAGTCAGTGATAGGTACGGCATTTGTCTACATAAACTTGTTTGGTACGGGCAGAGTATTGGCCATGAAGCAGTTTATCTTGACACTGTTTCTGTATCTGGTTGGTTGCATTTGTTTATTATTATTATTATTATTATTATTATTATTATTATTATTATTATTATTATTATATTTCGATCCCTGCCATGGTCACATTACCTACCAAGTCTCTGGGGAGACCTAACGCAAGTGTGTTGTTATGGCTACATTACATGATTTGTTTTTCTAACTTCCATAATATTACTAGCGTTTCATAGCCAAAATTCTACTTAGTGTGTGAAATGTACTTATAAATGATGATGATTCCAGGAATGTTATTCACATGATTTCCTACCCAATGTCCCTATCAAAGTTATTATTATTGTTGTTGTTCATGTTTTTGTTGTTGCTGTGGTTTTGGTTTGTACCGATATCAACATTTCTATTATAATAAGAATCTACTGAAATGGTTCAACTAAATTCTAACACATCCTGTATATGATGAATCATTCACTATATCCTCAGATATAAGTTAATATCGCAAATATCATCCAAGATCACTACCATTTCTTAAATTGAAACAGGCACTTGCCACTTTCGATAACACAAGGGCGGTTTCAAAAAGGCAAAATCTTACAAGGTTTAATAAATGAATCTTCAGAGAGATATCTATTTAATAGATGAAATGTCATCTTGAATTCTCACTGTATAATATTAAACTATATGATTAATAATCAGACTTCAATTAATCGCCCATATATGAGAAATGTTTCTATTAAAGAATCAATACTTGTTATGTAAAATGCATGTATTTTCCTTCAATACGCCGTAGTTTAGAGATTGATTCTCAACGTTAGTATTGTCAACAGTCCAGACAGTTGCGACATATAGAAATAAATAAACATATAAACATTCTTCTCTATTAATTTTCTAATTATTTCTCATTAATTTCCCCGCAAAGAACTTTTCGTGTTTTATTAATAAGTACTCTTAAAACTTCGAATATCCAACTCTAGTTCAATAAGTTTTTAATTGCTAAGAAATATATTTGTCCGAACTAAAGCAATTTCATGTAGATGTCAAGTGTAGTTACAGGAACGATGTCCTGAAAATAATTATTTTACATGAACTATAAAAAGACTCATTGTCACGAAGATTTTACAATCCTAAAGTTTATCGGGTACAGATAAATTAACTACATTTTTGCACTACGATTTATAAGTGAGAGTTAAATTATAGCAACGTACCAAACATTGTTTACTACATTCGTCGAGTGGTTATAAGTACCAGGCGTCGATTTTAACCTAAAATGACATATTTTAATCTATAACTTACTATTTTGTTATAATGCACAATGCAAATTTCCTCGTCAAAATAGATTACTAAATCTCTACCAACAAGCTAAAAATATGTCTGTTTACATTATTCACCTGGGGTCAATTGTTTTCATCGTTATTGTTATTATCACTAATTTTCAGCTATTTTGAATCTTGCTTTAATCCTTTCGATGCACGTAATCTTCGGGAGCTGACAGAAGAAGACCAGAGTGCCGAACGCCTGAGACGTGATAATAACAACAAGATGAGGACAATAGTCCGTATGCAAATAGTGTAAAAAACGTTGATTCCACATTCAAGAAATTAATACAGAATATCCGATACCTAATCCGAACTAGATCTGAAATTTACAGTTATGGTTTGGTTTAATTTATTTAATATATACGAGGATATTCAATGATTGACATAAGTGTAGCAGTTTCCGAGGTATCCGCTAAAGATAACATTTGAAGTAATAAATACTTGTATATATATATATATATATATATATATATATATATATATATATATATATATATATAGTACCTCGCAAAATTTTACATCAGGTTACAAGAATTTATTTTTAGGTATTTCAAATACAGTTATATAAATTAAACTTTTACTGCTCGTAGAACATATATTTAGGAATTCAGTCAAAGTATCAGATTTATTTTAAATCTTCAGAAAATTATCCCACAAAGAAAAAACAATATTTAGTAAATCAAAGGCTTGCAACACATTTTTTTATTTACAAAAGCTTTATAAATAAAAGTTTCAAATTTTACGAGAATGTTCCAAATTAGGATGGTGTTGGTTTTAGAACTTTCCAGATTAATTTGATGATTACTTTTAAGAATGGGTAAAAGTATTGCGAGATTCCTTTTCTTTCAACCGTAATTTAAAGATTGACAAAATGTGTAAAAGCAAAATAATTGATCAAGTCCTCCGAAAATATATTCTTGACCTTCATACAAATAGAATTGGTTATAGTAAAATATTAACTCAGTTAAATTTTCCATTGACTTCAATTGGTACGCTAGTTCGTCACTTGAAGACGTGTCGTCCATTCGTCCAAAAAAACAAGAAAAAAAAAGCTCTGGTCCTCCTAGAAAGATGACGGAACGTACAGCAAGTTTATTGGCGAGAAATATTGGCAACGAGCCATGACTTACTGTTAAAGAACTTCAGGTAAGAATAGAGGTAAGTGGAGTAAAATGTTCGTATGGATACAAGTAGTCATTCACTACGTCGATAAGGCATCTTTTCAAGGACGACAATGAAAAAAAAAATTCTTAAGCGAAAACACTTTCTTGCTAGACTGGAATTTGAAAATGAGCATTGAATCAAACCTGCAGCATTTTGGGAAAATTTACTTTGGCCATACAAAACGAAAATTGAACATTTTGCCAAAAAGGCTGTGACAAATGTCTAGAGAAAGAAGGTTAATGAATGTTCACCGAATAATTCTCTCCCAACACTGACATTTGGAAGCGGATCAATCATGATCTAGCTTTGCTTTATTGCCCAAATTGTTGGGAACATTGAAATAATAGAAAGAAGTACGATTGGAGCTTATTATAGGAATATTTTGGAGAGAAATTTACGTCGAAGTGCACATTCGTTGGGCTTGAAACCAAGTCGGGTCTTTTAAAAAGACAACGATACTAAATATGTTGCAAAGCTAAAAAAAAAACAGGTTTAAGTTCAAATAGAATAGATGTTCGAAAATAGTCAAGTCTTTTTCCAATCTTGCTGAACTGGCTTCTAATCTTCTGAATAGTGCGGCTTATCGATAGTAGCCGTGGCTACTCGGGGGCACAGAATTACGGGTAAGAGAAACTCTGATGAGGTACACCACGGAATTTGTGAAGAGTGGAAATATATCGAGTTTAATTTGTTACCGCTTCGTCAACGAGGCTTATTGTTATACTTGGTATAACACTTGCGTCGAATCGTAACGTTCCGGGTTCAATTCTCGTTAGTGGATGCGCACTGATGATGAGTCCCAAATATAAGACGAAACGTCCGTCCAGTGCTTTCTGAATTTTGTTTCGGTTTCTTCTAGACTCGATGAAGTACTTAATTATAATCATCTAAAATCCTCTTAATTTTTTCCTATATATCTAATATCATATCATGGATTATGTCCGACAATTATGTAATTTATTTTCTGTTATATATAATTATAACGTATAAACAGAATATATATATATATATATATATATATATATATATATATATATATATATATATATTTATTGAAGTCAACACTTAGAGGCGACAGTCTGTTTCATGCTAGACACAATAGTCAGTTCACGCACACACATACGCGCACACACACATATATGTATCATGGGTATTCTCTAAAAATAACGTCTATATTTTAAAAAAAAGTATATATATATATATATATATATATATATATATATATATATATATATTTATTTGTATGGAGTGGCGGAATGAAAAAGTGAAAGTAGTAGATGGGTTAGCCAATGCTTCATTAACATTCTTCCGCTGATTTTTGAACAGGAGTAGGCTTTTATGTCATGTTTCCTCTTTAGGATTGAATTACCGATTCCTTCTAAAGTCATCTTATTTTTTTCCTTTCCTGCAATCCCTTACTCCTACATTAAAAGAACGAACTCTGGTTCCGTACACGTATTACACATTGTCAACGATCTTAAACAGCTCTTATTACATCAATGTATAATGCTTATTAATACATATTCCATGGTTCAAATTACCTAAAATCGAAAAGGTCCTTCAATCGTGACTATTCTCACACAATTAAAAGCTCATGCAGCAGACCCAAACTAACGAACCTTTTTACGTGTCGCTCAGGGTAGATTGGCTCCCACCTAGCCCAAATTTTCTTACACTACTGCATATATTTGTATATAAGCATATCCGAAGTGTTCGATATTCTATTTCTACAAACGCATAAATATTTGACTCATTCTTTGCCGAACATCGGATGAATTTTTAAGTTACAGATTTTACTTTTGGTGGGAAATCTGTGAAAGGTGTCTGAAGTAGCAGTGTAAATACAAGTTTTATTGGGAAGAATTGTAAACGTACCGGAGGTGAATATGCTATTATTTATTTATTTTTTGTTTGTTTTTTGAGTTTTGAAGGCACCAGTATTTCAAGGAAGAGAGAAAACGAATTTAGGCAGCCCCAAAACAATAAACTGGTGAACAGGTGTCGACTGATTTCCAAACTTAGATCAGTCCGATTAAAGTTTTAATATCTTACACATAGCAGAATTAATGTATATGAATAGGGAAACACTGCGTCACATTCTAGCATGATGCTTCAGGAGATCATGACTTCATTGCTAAGAAATCTTTTACAAAGATCAAATATCCTTGTTCACCACACTTCCCAGCTAACATGGTAGGTTGTTACGATATTGTAAATACGTTGCATTTAGTTTGGGTGATATATGACATTAAGGCAAAGATACTAAAACAGCACAATCCTTTATTTTCCTGATCTTAAAAATGGCGGTTAATCTCAAGAGATTATAGATACGTTGCGGAATACTACATTTCAAAATTCATCCCTGTTTTATGATAGAATTCATAATAATTTTCTTCTCTTAACAAAATCTTCACTCGTAAATTATTTTTTTTCGTTCAGTTTTTCCCTAATTCATTATAATTAATTTAATTTAGGAATGACTATTATAATATCTTCCAGGAATTTATTATTCATTTTATGTCAATGTAACATAAAATGATAATGAATTACCAACGTCACATGTGGGAAGTCTACAGAAATAGTGTTTTACAGATATCTATCTATCTATCTATCTATCTATCTATCTATCTATATATATATATATATATATATATATATATATATATATATATATATATATATATCGTTGCTGAAACGTTGTTTTTAATCTGGTTTAGATTACAAATAACATCAACCTCACTGTAAATTCTATTTTAGAGCTTTCTGCTCGTTTTCTTAGAATTACCCTTCGACAATATTAATCCATCACTTCACCCCCAGCTAAAAATTAATACTAGGTGGCGCAGCTGACATTACTGTCGAGATTTGATTGACCAATAGCACATCTGTGAAGGCAAAACCGGTTGACCAGACACTAACAAGTCCATGCCAAAGAAACTAACTTGACACAGAAAACACAACATGGGCACTATGTAAAAAATATCTACAAGTTGGACGAAAATGGACGACCCGACTAAAGAGAGGAAGTCATAAATGAAGCATACAGTCCATATTTGAAAATGGGTTTCTAATTTCAATCCACGCTAAATTTCGACTGTTTATATTGTTTCATACGAAGAGTATGTCTATATTTCTGAGATGAGCTATTATGCACATTATTTACATTATTCGGACTATTGTCCTCATGTTTTTCGCCATATTTATCACAACGTTTCGGCCGTTGTACGCTCCGGCCTTCTTCAGGTAGTTGGAATTTCGAACTGAACCCTTTATTTCGCTCACTGTGGTAGACTGTTCTAGTTCTGTTTGATGGATGTCAGTTATCAGTTATCACTTGCTAATTTTCCTCTGAAAGTTCTCCACTGGCTTAATCGTGTATTGAACTCACACTCTTTGTGTCCTGTCTGGATCTAACCAACGCCTTTATACACTGTGCCATGTATCTTTCATCTGGGTATGAATTTCTGGATATTATAAACCTAATGTCTCCAGCAACCATTTTTAACAGTGCTCACATTGCAATTTTTGCTGTTATCATTGTATGTTTTTACCAGAGCTCATATTGCAACTTTTTTGTTATCATTGTTTTTCTCTGCCACTCCTTATTACTGGATCTCATATTGTATTTATTTCTATGCTTGGTCGGCTCAGGAGATTTTTGTGGCCTAGAATATGTGCTGATTCCTTAGGTTTACGAATTTTCCAATGGTGTTCCTTGTCTATGATCTCAACATGATCCCACTGAGGGCGGTGATCACCCTTCTCTCTCCATATGTGGTCAGCCAGGCCTGATGTTTCTACTTCCACTCGTGTTACAGCTTTCTGGTGTTCTTGAAGCCTTACCTTGAGGGGGCGGCCTGTCTCTCCTTTATATTCCTTTCCTCACCTGCACGGGATAGCGTACACGCAGTCTTTAGTCATGTTCTCCTCTATGGGGGTCTCACCCGGGAGAGATGTCTGCGAAGTGTCGTCAAGCCTTTGAAAATTGTCCTGATGTTATATAGACCGCAGATCCTTTGTATTTTCTCTGATAACCCCTTCACATAAGGTAGGGTTTTCTGGGTGTTGTTGTCCTTCTCCTCTTGTACCCACCTATCCCAGTTTTTTGGGGCTGCTGCCATGTACCCAGCGTAGTTGTTACAAGGTAAGGCTTCAAGAACACCATTTTCTACATTGTAACTATATACGTAATGATGAAAGGTAATATTTTTTCGTAAATCTACTTGTTAGATAAAAATACTTGAAAAAAAATGGAAAATTGGCTGCTTAATATTCAAACAATTCCTATGTTGCTAGAAATGTATTGTTTGTTAGTGTATACACGAAGTGAATATTAATGTGCAGTTGGTGAGTCTATAATGAAGTGTAAATATTTGATTATCTCTCCACCCATTGAATAGAGTCAGCGCGAAAAATGCTTATAACTCTTTGATTTTTGTTCAACTTATTGCATGTATTTTTTGCGTAATAAGCAGATTGACTAAAAATGTTGTTTATTTGTTTAATAAACATTATCCGCGATATCAAAGTGTGCATAAAGAGCCAACAGGAAAAACAGATTGAAAACGTCTTAAAAATTGACTTGGGCAAATTTCAGCTCGTCCACTTGAAAACAAAGCAAGAATCAAATATCGTGGAAAAGACATAGCAAATGAGTTATTTACAGATTAGCAATGATGGTGTGTTACTCCATCTTTATAATTCTGATGTGTAAAGGCTTATAGAATGCCTTAGGCTGATGAACGAATTCTAATTAGAAAAAGATCCAGATTCCATGCCGTTGTTCTTGAAACGATTTTCTGGAAACGGCTAGAGATGTTCTTTAAATCTTCGCTGGAACAGAATGATGAATAAGATGCAGACAGAATGACAAAAACGAGAATTCCGATTTGTCTGATTATAGATTTTTTACATTTTTTTCTCTTTGATGCAATTTGAAATATGCGTATTTACAAGTCTCCCCCAAATCTAATTTTACAATAAAGATTTTGAAAGCAATGTGTTTATATATTATATAGATAATATAGACACGAAAGAATGTGCTTATATATTATACAAATATAGATATTATACATATAACGATTTCATCCTATTTTTCTTTCTGAGTTTTCCATACAAACATTTCGATATTTGTATCATTATTTATTTATAATATACATGCATATATATATATATATATATATATATATATATATATATATATATATATATATATATAATTATGCTTTTAGCCTTTTTGTTTATCTAACGCAAAATATATTTATATATATATATATATATATATAAAGTGGACATTTACTTAATCACCCAGAGGAGACATTCTTTTTCATGCTAAATGCACGCCTGACGATTCTATCTAGCACGAAACACTGTCGCCACTGCGTGTTGACTTCAATATCAAAATACTATTTACATACGATCTGCCCCCACTTGGATCCATGAATATAGGATACCTTAAAACTATATATATATATATATATATATATATACAGACACAAGCAAACGTAAATATATAGATATATATATAATGTCTGATTGAATAAATTACAAATATTATGTCTGCTTATTTTTATCACAATTCATTCATGTTGACGATTTTTCCGTATATTAAATTAAATAAAATATTACAATAACAAATTAATATGAAGGTAATATGATAAAAATAAGCAGATGTAATATTTGTAATTTATATATTCAGCCATTCCTAAAATTGAATTTTTTGCCTAAATGCACAAATATATATATATATATATATATATATATATATATATATATATATATATATATATATATATATATATATACATTGCTTTGGAAGCTATCCAATTTTATGCAAGTTTCGTTGAAAACGATCGACAAGATGTGGTGTTTCACCATTTTTTTTTCCATACTTTCTTACGAGTTCGTAACATTTTTTTTCTTTCCGGGCATAAATTATATAAACATTTTTCGAATGTCTTCCAATAGCTTTCGGTCATACATTTAAACATTGTCTAGGATGAATTTTATTTTACTTTTAATTGAATATATACATCTAGAGTTATAGGGATATTGTATTTTCCAGACACGGTCAGCACTTTGTGACAGTGTCCATAGTTGATATTATTGTGTTTTAGCATTTTCTTTTTTATTTATCATGCTTCCATTAATTTTAGCCTTTTCGTACATATGACTAATACTATTATAATTGTATTCTCAATGAGTATGTGCCGGATAGAATTGTCTGTGTCTACACGTGTATTTAAATGCGACCTAATTGAGCTATGATTAAAAAGATGTAACGTGAATCTTCATGTTAAATATATTATCGTATATCCAATATAATTATTTACAAATTTGGATTAGTAAGGGGCATAACTCCTTAAAGGAGATGTAAAGTGTTAAATGATTTTTGCTCCCTGTAATGTAGATCTTGTCTTGCACCTGAATTATTTTTAACGATGAGGTTAGCGGGTTGTTTTTTTTTCTAATACATAATCAATTTATTTAATTTTTTGACAACTGTGGTCGTATATTCCTTTATGATATTTCTAAGAGAAGATTCGTCTTCCTTGTAGCCACTAGGCATTTGATTTTTCTAGAAAAAGTTAATGTTATTTTTTTCTTTATGATTTGTGTCGCTGTTCATTAAGAAAGAGGGCGTCTAATATGGTAATCTATGAGATGGTTTGAAAAACCGTTATTCACAAGCGTTTGTTTCCCGTTATTTAAAGAAAATCGGACGAGAGGATGAATTCTCGTGTGCTCGCATGAGGAAATTTTTAATAACTCCTATTTCATATCTGAGAAGACATTACCTAGTAAAATTAAAATGACAATAGTTTTTCAAAAAACTGAATTCTGAATTAGTTAAGCATCTGACATATTAAGGTTTTCTTGCAGATGAGGAATATTGCTTTCGTTTCTCTAGGTTAACTGCTGATGTATTAGGTTGGTGCAAAATAATGACGTAATAATGTCGTTTTTTGACGTATTTTTAACGTCAAAAAACGACATTATTACGTCATTATTTTTGCACCAACCTAATACTAACGATGATTGCGGAAAGAGTCTATCAAGCATCAGATAAGAATGTTGAAACTCTGGATTTCACTTTTGCTTCGGACCTCGGGAAATGCTTCAACCGAGATTGCCATGCCGGTCTTATTCTCAATCTTTCTTATCCAGGTGTGAAATGAATGTTATCCTGAATGGCCACTCATCTAGATGATTTTTTTACTAATGTCGGTACCACCCACTAAGGCTATAACTTTTGTCCTACATAGTTTTTCATTTTCATTAGCAACAATCCTGAGGGAGTCAGTTCTCAAATTGGCATCTATCCTGGATTCCTCCTGTCTGGAGAGTAAGTCTGATGATATCGATGAGTTGAAATTGACACGTGATTTATCCATCGTAAGCTACACACACACACACACACACACATATATATATATATATATATATATATATACACCGTGTGTAAGAGAAAAATTGTGCAAGTTGTGTTACATCATAATTGTTAATTCCGAAACGTTTTTCATATCTAAAAAAGCATTAATTGAGTTTTTATTCCCAGTTTTTTAACCAAGACGTGTAAACATCTTGATACCATTTGTCGTAAGAATCAGTGAAAAAGCTTTAAGTTATTCAGCTACAAAGAGAACAGGTTAAAATCGTTTTGTATCAGCCCCACCGACTAAACTGACAAATGATGAGAGGAAAAAAGTTTCAACCCTTCAGTAATGGTACCGCCATTCATACTCTGGTTTCCATTTTCAAAGTCCATTCAAGAACCATCAAGCGATCGGTGCATAAGTTTTAAAAAAATGGTTAACAGTAGAGAGGCAAACTTGGACAGAACGTAACAACAGGAAGCAGAATTTCATTTCAACTTAGAGCTAAAGAGATAAATTAGAAAAATTCAACTCATGCATAAGACATTTTAAAATATATATCTTCTTTATTATATGAATATGGTTAGCAATAACTTTTTATATCCGTAACTTTAAAAATCCATATTTTCAAATATTGGTAATGGAAATAAAATTAGAACCACGTGTCTTTTCGTTGTCTTTCTCTGTACAGATTTTAATAGCAATCCTTACTTGAGAAACTTTTCAAACTACAGTAATCGGAAAGAGAAACTTGATGTTATCTTACCTCAGAGGAAACAAATGGCTCATGGATATTTTACAGATCTCCATATCTAATTCTACGAAAGGAAAATAATCAAACAGCGGCGCTTTTCAAGTGTCTCAAAGGCATATGTGTTTCAAAATCGATATCACTCTCGAGAAAAATAAATACCCAATTGTGTTTCACATAAAAGAACAACTACCCCATAAAAATAAAACGAGGATAAATAAGGGATATACCTAATCTATTTCAATTTGTCTTTGAATTTACTTGCAATATTCAATTTTCACTTAAAATCAATGTCTTGTTTGCATTTTGAAGATACGCATTAATGTTTATTTTTTTGTCGCTCGCATCTTTCCTGTCGTGTGCCTTTCCACTTTATTTGTTAAAAATTTCTTGACTGTTTGAGGATTCTTGAATCTTATGAAACTCAAGAGGCGATGAATTTGAATAAAATATGATCATACACAAATTGTTTGGGAAAACAAAATCATGCTCGAAGGATGTTCGACAATGTGGTCTTTTTACTCAGATCTTTTTTTTTTATTATCTTCATTATATACGTTTAAAAATTACTTATAAAATTTGTAAGTGAAGGCCTTATTCAAGGATCTCTATTTTATCAAATCTTCAATTTAAAGGTTAGCATACACTGACATGTAGGAGAATATATACTGCATTGCATCAATACTCTTCTGATTTTTTTATAACTTTGTTTTCTGTTTCTTAATACATTCTGAAATAATGGCGATCTATCCTTTCCATCAGTTGGTCGCTATATCTAGCCCAGGTGTATGATTTGCTTCAAATGAAGATTTACTTGGTAGATCGCCTGATGTCGAGGCTGAGAGTCATGTCACGTTGAATCAACTGTTCTTGCTAGATCAGCGATGTTAATCAACGTCTAACCTCTTCAGTACTTAAATGGTTAGCCGCTTGTGAATATTCGTTGCTGTAAGCTTCGATGTGTTGGTGGTTCTAATAAAGAAAGATTCGGAATTGGGAATTGCAAGTCAAAGTCCAGATTCCGGACGGGTTTCGTTATATTCATTTACGCGTAAAATCCCTGAGGAATGTATGAAAAACACCTCTTCCGCCTCAGCTATGGGTTAAATAGTAGGACGTTTAAGATTAAAACATTACCATCGTAAAATAATTCTTACAACCTAAATATTTTTTCTCGCATTAAATAACCAGCTAAAATTTGATAAGGCGTGAAACATGCCAATCAATATGAGCGAGGTGTTGTAAGTAATGAAACTCTTTCGCTAACGATCATTTCTTTTATGATTTCTGTCTTTTGTTCATGTTGTTTCTCTTGTGAATTGTGGTTACAATAAGTTAAAATTAACTCCTGTCTAAAATATGTGAGTATTTTTTTCACACCCGATAGCTAAAATGATGTTTTTTTTTTTCAAATGTTTGTCTCAATGCAGGTAAAGGGGAATTTATTCCTTGGAAACTGACACAAAAAAAACTTAGTAAATCTTCTGTGCAATGAAAACATTATTCACTAGCAACCATCCCCGGGTGCAGCTGGACGATCAAAATAAGCGTTCAATTAGAATGGAATAAAGCAGTAACATGTTTAGATGTCAAAGAATCTATCTTCAATTACTTTCAAGTATTTTCATTAATTTTTTTTTTAAATCAATGCAGTTACTGATATAGAAGAAGTAGTCTGTGTTTATTCAATCGAAGTTAGCCGAGGACATGAAGGCGTAAATCAGGCAATATGAAGACCCAATTCAGACCACAATTATTTTGGAGTTTTTGAAATTCAGTTTGTCAGTGGGCTACCAGGGATATAAAAGAGGATAAAGTTATAAAGTAATTGTTAATTTTGATGAAAATTGATGAAAGATCAACGAAAAATAATAAAAAAAAACCTATTAAAAATCACCATTTTTCGCTATTTACGCTGGTCATATCTATATGGGTTGACACAATTTTCAAGTTAAATGAGAGATAAACAATCAGCTTATTGTTGGCTACAACTGAGTGAAGTTTGTATTTGATTGCTTGAAAATTGAGGGCGTTTTTAGTTTAAAATTTGTGTTCAAATCGATTTTTCGTTTTTGGCGGCTTTTCGCAAAACGCAGTGGCGTAGAAATAAAAATGAGCAATCGTTCAGCTCCTCATGATCTAACCTACATACCGAGTGTGAACAAAATTGGTTGAATTTATCGATTTTTGATCGGCTCTATCGATTATTGATTTAAAAAAATATCGATTTTAAACGCTAAGAACCTATCTCCTACATTGTACCATATATGTGCCAAGTTTGTTCAAAATCGTTGGAGGGACCTCAAATGAAAAGCTATCACACAGACAGATAGACAGGCAGACATCCTCTATTTTATATATAGAGAGATTATATATTTCATTATATCACAAAGAAAAAAATATAATCAGTTTTTTTTTAAAATGCTATTTAAAACATCATTTAGTTTTAGCACAAATCAAAAACATAAATGATGTCCACAATCTATTTATTAATAACAACGCGTTGTTTAGTTTTAGCGCCTGATTACAAGCATTGATCACCTGATACGTACAACTCTTAATCTTCAGTAATAATATAAGCAGAAATAATTTGGCAGAAAATCTAGCTGATAAAGCACAAAAACAATATCAAACAGTTTACTCTGTATTAACAATGCGATTTATTTGACTGGTTTGTTTTTTTGTGTTCATATTTTTATGGCTTGTCAAGGTTTTGCATATTATTTCATGTCAGAAAATAATTTTCGGTTGTAACAAATTTGGGGGCAAAAATAATGACTTAATGACATCAATCCTACTAATTAAATCATAGCATCATGGAGAAGATGTGTATTCAGTCTTTCCAAGTCTCGTTACGCAGAAATGAAAAAAAAGGAACAGGACGGGAAACGGTTAACATCTCCAGACAATTTTCCTTTATACCACTTGAATATCCAAGCTTGCAACAACATCTAATCCAAAGTGGACACACGTCTAGGCATTGACTAACATTCATGTTGCTTAACTTCTGTCATGTTAAAAAACTATTTTTTCAACGTGATATGGCCGTATGCCAATAAAGAAGCCGACCATGTCAGCCACTAAAACAAGACGAGGCTATCATGGCATATTATAGAAATACCCTATAATTAGGTTGGTTCAAAAATAATGACGTAATAATGTCGTTTTTTGACGTAACATCAAAAAACGACATTATTACGTCATTATTTTTGCACCAACTTAATAAATCCCGTGCTGGGTAAGACGATATACTACATGCAACAGCAAGTCCTCTGATCAGGAAGTTTTGAGGAGCTGAAACCACCTTTTAATTGCTGGTGTTTACATGGCCACCCTGACCTGGGGTGGTAGCACCTGTTAGGATTCCAGATATGGGCAAACAGTTAACCCTGAATCTGGCCTCAAAACACTATGAAAATGTAAAAATAGGTTTTAATACCAGCAATACATTATTTGTAAAACATATTACCAGCAATGGATATTTAAAGAAAAAAATTCTTATCATCAGTATATTTTTGAAAAACAAAATTACCAGCAACACATTTTTTAAAGAAAAAAAAAACATTACCAGCAGTACCATTTTTTAAGAAAAAGACATTACCAGGAATACATTATTGAGGAAAAAATATTATCTGCAATACAGTTTTTTGGAAAAATATTGCCAGCATTCTTTTTTAAAAGTACTGTCAGCAATAAAACACTTGTCGGCATTAAATAAACCATTGCTGTTGGTGTGCTGTAAAACACAACAAACCAAACTTAGTTCAATACAAGTTCCCCATAAATATCCAAATATTTGTAGAGTCATATTTTTGGCTTTACAATTTTTTACACGCCGATAGTTTCAATGGAATATGATATACTTAACATCGGGGATTTTTGGAAGTTACTCATTATGACTTTCTTCTTTTCAACTTCTCTTCCTAAAACTGGACTATCTCTGTTTAATGAAGTTACAGAAAGGACAAGAGATTAAAAAGAAAAAATATTATACAATAAAAATCAATACATTTACATTTCGAATATATGGGAAATAGTAAAAGAACTTTACGTTATATATTATTTTGAAAACCGCCATTACTGGTATAATGATATAATATTCTTTGCTTTAGGCTATGTGGAGAAACGTTCAAATCTGCTTTGACGGAATATGTGACAAATTAAACTTACAATATGAAACGCAATAAAAGTAGAATGCTTATTTCATGATTTTATGAGCAACTGTTTGACAAAATAGATGAAAAAACGCAAATCAATTAATAATAAAATTAATATTGACAGAATATATATGAGATAATTATGATTACTTATATTGTTTACATTATTCGGTCTGTTATACTCATCTTCATTGCCATATTCACAAAGATTCGACCGTTGTACGTACCGGTTTCTTCAGGTGATTAGAATATCGAACCGAACCCTTTATTTCATCCGCCGGTGCAGATTTTTCTCGTTCCACGTGGCATGCTTATTCCGGATGTCTTAGTCATTTCCATTTAACCCAACTCCCCAAGTATTTGGTTCATCACTGCTGCGGCCTGATATTGAACTCACAATTCTTTGGGTCTAGTCACTGGATCTAACCAGCGTCTTTATCCACTGGGCCGAAACGTGAATATAGCAAGGAAGATGAGGATAATCCTCCGAATGATGTAAATTATACAAGTATTGTGAGAATAAATGAATTCTTTTCTCTTATTTGCATGTACCCACTTGTCTCATAAATTATTTCGCTAATACAATAATGTGTATGTGTGTGAGTCTGTGTAAAATATGCCTTCTTATGTTCGAGTGTGAAGATTACTGATATATATCTGAAAATCCATTTTCATGCGTTTAACTCTATTTTCAATGTCCTGGTCTCGAGGAAAATAATTATTTTGAAACAGATAAAAATGCTACTCTGTCCTCTTTTACAAATTATTTCAAATTAAAATTATATTTTAAGTTATTTAAAACAAAGTAACATTATTTTTTTTTCTGTGATGAGAAATTACCATTATTTACACTATCCCTATCTGGACTAATGCTCTTTGTTATTCCAAAGTTTCGCCAATTGTGCCCTCCCCAGCACAATAATAGTTTAATAGAGTAGATGAGTACAGTTTCTTCGTAAATTTGGTTGAACAAAATTTGTGAGTTCAACCTCTGCGCCTAGACTCATTGTAAAGAGTGCTAGCAATAAGTAAGCAATATTAAAAAAATAAGAACAAGACGAGATGTTAGACATCGGGAGAGTAACGCTAACAGTCTACTGTCATATATTAGATAAAGTATTCTGTTCGGAATTACATCTAGTTTAGCTGTATCGGCATATACCTGATGGAACTGGAGATCACAACGGTGGAAACGTGGTGTTAACGACCAGAAAGATAATTATCGGAATTTAAATAGTGCAAATAATAAATAATACTTCCAGAATTTAACAACTTTTACTGATGTTAGTATTGACTGGGTCTCTATATAAAATCGAGCCAATTCAGTAGCTTTAGTTGAAAATTGTGTGGGATTTTCGACGAATAGTTTGGAAAGACCAATTCAAACCGCTTGATTAAAAAGAAAAATAACGGCAAGAAGCATTTCTAGCAAGCGATAAAAGAAGCAAACGAAATACAGAATGAATTCGAATTCAGTAAATAAATAAAACAAAAAGCTAAAGTACAACGTCGTAATAAAATGGATAACAGCTATAAAAGAACATCGAAGAATCAATGCTGGAACACTTGACTAAAGGAAGATAAATTTCTTTCCTTGTTGCAAATGTATGACTTGTGGCAAATATTCTAAGCTAGCCAGCTAGATTGTATTAGTTTTATTTTTTCCCTGTCTTCAACCAACCTGTACACAATTTGGCAGCGAGATATATCATCATGTCAGAAGCACAGGCTAAGGGTTATTGTTTATGGTTTGCTGTTTAGGGAGGTGCATTCATAAAAAAGTAAAAACAGATTACGTAAAACAATATCCTGGGTTTATTTGGTGTAGGTAGGAAACTTCAATTTTTTCCAGAACTGTGGTGTATACTTTGCGTGAGACAGTTCCTGTCGTGGCTTTACAAAAAAGGTAAATCTATTATACTTAAACGCTTGTCTTACTTTCATGTATACTTTGTTTAAAAAGAAATGTTCAGCTTATTTTTATCCAGTCAAGACTTAAAATTGGATGGCCGAGGAAGTAAGACTTGATTTACTCTTTTTAGGGAAATCTTTAAGGCCGAGGAAGTAATACTTGATCTACTCTTTTTAGGTAAATCTTTAAAATCGGTTGAACTTTATAATTTTAAGCATAATATACTTAATTATGTGTTAATCTACAATAATCTATAAAAAGACTGAATAATAGCGTAAAAACAATGGAGATAAATTTACTCATTAGATCTATCCGTAAGTTGTTTCCACATTTCACGTCAGCCCACTGAAAATAATAATCATATTTAAATTTAGTCTTCAGTTAGTTGAAGACAAATGTTAATTTTCTATCGACTTAAATTTTAATTCCTTATATATTGTTTCTGTCTTTGTATTTATAAATATTGAATGATTATATAGATACTGACATACTTTCGAGTCGTTTTCGCCTTTATAAACCACTGAGAATGATTTATATTGTGCTATGTCAATTCCACTCAAATATTTTGTCTTCATCCGTATATCAGTTCTTGAAATTATCAAGTTTACCCGAGACACTTAATCCTGTGGCGTTTTGTTCTATTTATGTAATTTATTAAGTATGATAGTTCCTAAACTTGATAATATGCTTTTATGTTGGGATCCTTAATTATGGGTAATGCTTCTAGCATTTGTAGATTTTTTTTTTTTGTTTTTATACATTAGACGAACTGTTCCCCACATAGTGACAATATAATTTAACACTATATGAAATGTTTTACATATCTTTCACTGGTGTAATTTGGCTATTAATTATTTTCTTTATTGTCCTCATATTTTTGTCATCTGACATTATTTACTATTTGTGGTGGTAATTGTTTTTCGATTCATTGTGTCGACACGTTTTGCCATTGGGAATATTTTCCAATTAATCTAATTCAAGAGTGAAAATATCGCAAAGTGTAGTAAAATAATTCAAACATCCTAACCATGTAAATAAATCCAACTTTATTGAGTAGGGGAATAGTTAATTTTTAATAGATTGATCAAGTTCATTCTTAAGGCATTCCTGAAAAACCGTAAATCATCAAGCTACCTTGCTGGCATAGATAACATATGTTGGTAAATAGAAAATAATGTTTGCAAATATCTTAAAATTCAGTATGTAGGATTAAAAGAAGTTGCCTTTAAAAATAGGTGAAAAACACTCCACTAAACACCGTTTTTAACATAAATCATTGAGTTAGGTAACAAATGACATTATATACATACATATATATATATATATATATATATATATATATATATATATATATATATATATAGGTGATAAATATAAGTAATAAATATACGAAGGTTAATACAAGGAGTAAAGTCAAATTCCATACATCACCTATATTTTGACTGATGAAGGGCACATACATATGATACTTTTAGAAATAAATCCCTCCTGTTACGTGAAGCTCACGTCCTTTCTGCTTATCACACCATGTCATATCTGCACCGCAAGCTTGTTTTCACGTGCAAATTTTACGGTGCACTAATAATCATGCACTATGCATTTTGCACATCATAGCTGATGCTGCACGTGATTCGACGGTTTTCTCTGATCAAGGCTTCTTCCCCAATCCTGGATGCCTTCTTCCGTCCGAGATGTCGACAGGCGACCTGACGTGTTTTTGTCAATTACAGTTCTACCAGCCTGTACACCTTTTTCTGATTCATAGATTGGACTCTATATTGCACCAGCATATTTGCCTACTTCAGCCTGCACAAAGCGCATTAGAATACCTTGTCTCTAGATGGATGTCAAATTGCGCTGCTCCTGCCACTTGATTGAACTCAGGAGACGCTGCGCGTGCCGACCTATCCGCCATAACATGTACACGTGTTGTGTCGCTTTTAAACACACCCCTGTTGTTTCCATCGCGTAATTTCAGAATTGCTTTTAATATTTAGTTATTCTCGTATATTTTACATTTATATATAACTGGTAATATATATATATATATATATATATATATATATATATATATATATATATATATATATATATATTCTGATGTGAAGTCTTTCTAATGCCTGACTTGCATTGTTGAATCTGGCATTAACTTATTTGTTAGTCACGTGAGATGGTACTCAGCAGGTATTTGAAATGCTCAAAATTAGAAAGCTGTGTGTCAACAATTACTATGGCCGGTACTGGGATGTTTGTACACTATTTACATTATTCGGACCATCTTTGTCGCCATATTTATTACAACGTTTCGGCCATTGTACGCTACGGTCTTCTTCGGGACACATGGCACAGTGGATAAAGGTGATGATTAGATCCAGGGACTTGGCACAAAGAGTGTGAGTTTAATACTCGGTTAAGACAGTGGAGAACTTGGAGAGGGGAATTAACAGGAGATAACTGTTAACTGACATCCATTCAACATGGCACGTGGAACTAGAACTTTCTAACTCAGTGAGTGAAATAAAGTGTTCAGTTCGACATTCCAACCACCTGAAGAAGGCCGGAGCGTACAACGGCCGAAACATTGTAATAAATATGGCGACAAAGATGAAGCCAATAAGTCGTGTCCACTAAAATATCAACTACAATATTTATAAACCAATCACACTCACGAAAACACTTACATCTTAAAACACACCAATAAAATCATAGATTACAAATCAGAATGTTTGTTGTATTAGTCATAATTATTTTTAGGTAGATACCGACCAAATATCGTACGGACGTAGTAGAAGACATACCACGTGCCTTTTTAGGGCCAATTAGGAATAAATATATGATTTAATTCTGGAGCCGATATTGTTCTGAAAATGTGTATGTGACGTCGTCCCCTGGTCGCAGCGCCAACCGTGACGTAAAACGTCTAGTCTACCACGACACCAACTGTGACGTCCCTAAACAGCACCAATTGTGATGTCCTCGCCGCGGCGCCAGCCGTTCGCTCCTTGCTGCTCCGTTCGGGTGTCGCTGCTCCAAATGTGACGTTCTAACCTTTTGGTGATTCGGGTGGGAATCTGGTTAAATTTGATATCAGCCTCGTCGTTCCCAACTCGCTTCCAACGCCTGGTTACAAAGGTAACTGCACTGATCCCCCAGTCCGCCTACCCACGTTGTGAATTGATCTTAGGCAGACGAGATCAAACAGTGGTTGGGGCTGTACTGCAAACCGAGTTCAATGGGGGTGATACCACACAAATATGCATAAAAGACAATAAAATGAAAACTCAAAAGTTCAAAGTATCAAAGAAAAAGGTAACAAACTTTATGTCTAGTTGTTCGATACATAGGACTGCATCTATCTCCCGACCCGTTCTATGGATTGTGACACGTCGTTTTCCGCTAGGCAAGTTTTAACACTTCAAGTTGTCTGCTCTCTAAGAAATTGGTATTTCGGTGGGTCTTTGGACGAAAGTCAAAAAAAAAACTTATTTCAGTGATCTGGATCTAAGTCGATCTTCAAAATAATTGTTCTTGGGTTGAAGAAAGGTCCGGAATGTGCGTGAATCTTGGTCAGCTATCTGCGAGGCTTGCTTCAACTGGAGACTGACTCTGGGAACTGCTTGAACTCAACTCAACTCTGCTCGTTGTGGCTTCGTTTATATGGGCGCCGACCAAAACCGGGGTGAGTTTGTCGGCGCCGGGGGGTTCCTCGATAATTCTAAATACATATCCACCTCTCTGGTTAAGAATTTCCACCTTTTTCCATTTTGGGAACCTTTCCTCACTCCCACCTTCTCATCATACTTCAGAGGGGCGTGAACTGCCCTCCCCACATATTCGTAGCAACCTCTCTTACTCATCCTACAGATGGGCTGCAACAGCCTCCCTCGTGCGTCACGTGATCACCACTCGACCAATGATGTCTTAGTCGGGCGTGGACGAATCCGCGGCTTTGTTTCAGGAAGAAAAAAATATCTTGCTTAACTAAAAAAAATTATCTCTTCTTTTTCCCTTTTCTTCCTCTTAATCGCCGTTATCATTTCTCTGCCCGCGAACGGGACAATATGACAATATGACATAACTCTTGTTCTACACGTGGTTTACGTCAGGTATTTTATCGCTAATTATCAGAATGGGTGGTCTTCCTAACACGGTCTCAAAAAGAAACATCTCCAAAGTTTCAGTCAATCTGTCGCCTCGAAGAAAGAAAAAAAAAACACTTCTAGGTTCCCATTCATTTTCCTTCGGTACATATTTCTGATAACATAATTTTATCGCAGGCAAAGGATGTTCCGTCGAAGGAAAATCGGTCAACGGACACTCGTAGGTGGTCCTTAATTTTTCATATCTGTCCAAAGTCCCTTTAGTTGCCTGTTTTTCGTCACTTATCGAAATAACATTTTCATCTGAATTTTTTTTTCTTTGGCCAGCCGGTCTGTAGTTGATAATAAGATGTCTTCCCGTACCAATAGTTTGTTTTCATATCCTTAGATAACACAGCCGATGCCAAAACATATCTGATTCTTTCTTTCTTTCCCTTTCTTTTTACTCAGAATTTCCCTGTCATTGTAATGACACTCTTTCGCCATTTGTTACTTATCAAAATATCCTTTTATCTATTGTCTCTTAGCCGTGTGTGTGTTCTTGCTTATCACCCACGATTCGGTCCTTAGCCTCTCCTTTTCCTCTTTTCTTTCTTTTCCCTTTCTGCCTCGTTAAATGGTGCCACATTATAAAAACATACGAAATCCAGCAAGCTACACACACCTCTCGCCGATGACCTTCATGACCTCATGTCAAAAACGACAGCGTTGACAAACTCCAGACCACGGCAACAATAAGAAACAATTCGTTTTTCCCGTATCCGTTTTTATTATGAATCACACACACACATATTGACTTTTTCATACAAACACACATATCACAACATTTTATTGTTTCTCACACACGTACACAAAAACAGTTTATAGTTTATTTCAGAAACTTTATCAACCCAAACAAAAGAAATTACTTTCCAATCTTTTATCAACTGTTTGTATTCCTATCGTTATATTAAATCAATATTATTTGTTGAAACTACGTCGGCTTTTCTACTGAATTTTATTCATTCAATGAAAAGCGTTTGATTATTTTAGACGGCCAAATTACGAGCGACCCTGTAACGATATTTTATTAATGTATTGAATCCCGACACTCCAAATTTGAATATTCAACAAAAAACCGAGTAGAAGGATTCCTACAAATAGTCCGAATAATGTAAATAGTGTACATAATACGTTATCTCAGAAATATAAACTGATACTGTGGTGTTTGTGTTTGGTGTAGGCTGATGTAGCACCTCAGTCTTGCCGAGCATGATTGTCAGGCCGAATAGCTTAGAGGTGGTAGAGAAGCGGTCCAGTATCAGCTGCAGTCATAAGCAAACAGTACCCCCTGGAGGAGATCTTGGAGGGTCTTTGTTTTGGCAGTAAGGGGATGAAGGTCGAAGTGGGAGACGCTCCATGCTCCTGATCCTAGACAGCGTGGGACAGCATGCAGGCGACGAAACGTTGAACAGGACCGCGGCTAAGACACAGCGCTGCTTTACACCGTTGCTGATCTCGAAAATGACCGTTACGTTACCAGGGGAGAGGACCTGGCAAGTCATGGCGTTATGGAAGAGTCTAATCCTTGTCACGATCTTCAGTGGGCATCTGATGCGCTCAAGGACTGTCAAACATCGTGGAAATTCAAATATCTCTGTATTTCAAATGTCTTAAAAGAAATGAAATATGCACACTACCTATGCAAGGACTGTCCAAAAGTTCTTCCGTATTAACTGTTTTAAAAGCCTTGGTCAGGTCAATGAAAGCCGAATATAGAGGCATGAATTGTTCGATGCTCAATGTCTCATGGCAAAAATGCATATCAACTATATATATATATATATATATATATATATATATATATATATATATATATATATATATATATATATATAAAAGAAAGAGGTTGTAGTGGTTCCAACAAGAGAAAAGTGTGTATATTAAAAAGAAGAGAAGAGAGGTGCCGTAAACGTTTTTGGTTGTAATGTGGATTTATTTAGAAAAAAATATTATGTTTTGTTTTCCATAATTTTACTACACGTGTTTCTGTTCTCGAGACTGTCTTCAGGTAAAAGCAGAGATTTCCATATATTATTAAAAATAATTAATTTTTTCCTTATGTTTTTCAATGTTAAATATTCTCGATATGAGACGTTTTCTGTTTTTGTGTTAGTAATCCGAATTTCTTTCTTGAATTGGCAATGAAGAGTTCTGCGCGAAGACTCATAAAACAATTAAGGTTGGTCCAAGCGAAATGATAAATCACTTATCGGCATTTTATATTTTAATGTTTTACTGACCCCTATGTGTTCTTGGATCTGTTTCCATTTTCGTGTGTTTCTCTCAGCATGCGTGTATATATGCGTGCGTATATTCCCCCTCCATACATATACTGTCTTACTACGAGGAATTAGTAAACTCATTTGTACATATACACGCATACACACACATACGCACATACACACCACAAGGAATCCGTACATACACACAGATATACACGCATACTTCCCAAGCTAGATGGAACCAAATATATATATATATATATATATATATATATATATATATATATATATATATATATATACACGTATCGTATGTGTGTACTACCTCGTGCAATTGTTTAAATTGTATCGTCTTTTCGTAAATATTAGGTTGGTGCAAAAATAATTTCGTTTTCTAATATATGTTACTATGTGAGAAAACGAAAATTTTTTTGCACCAACCTAATATAATCATTGCTTTGTCTACAGTGAAATATTAAGTGAAAGAACAGTAGAAACAATTCCATCACATCTGTATTTTCATACATCCAGACGCACACACACACACACACACACACACACGTCACTTCTTTTGTTATTTAACAGATAAAAATCATTTCCTGCGCCAAGAGAGCGACAAGTCCCTCATTGTGAATTGTGAATAAAAATAACGAGAATGAAAGGAAGAAAATAGAGAACAGATAATTACTTCTGTAATTACTTTTTAATATAGAAATATATTTTCGGTTTATTAAATAAACTACAAAATAAAATTAAATTCAATTTATTTGAATCATATAATATTTGTATTAATCTTTTAGACATTCGTAACTGATAAGAATTTCATTGAAATTTCCTTATTGATCTTCCTTCCAACATTTCATTCGACCGGCTATCTTTCCTCAATTATCCTTTGAAATCTTATCTCCGAGCATGAAATCTATTACTTTATGTCTTAAATAACGAAGTGAATTGTGCTTCTGGTTTCGTAGGTTCGTGTGTCTTGTATGCGTAGGTGTGTATTTTAAGATAGATCTGGGTCCTGAAATCAGGCAAGCATCTGCCAGATAATATTTCTGAATATTTCTTCACTTTTTAAATCTCTTTCTCAGTTATATTCAGCATATTAATTATACATAAATTTAGATAGTGTAACGAACACCAATCTAATAATCAGGACGATAAAATAAATTCCCACTGTCCCTACTTTATTACGTGCAACAAGACATTTCAAACTCACCATGAAGAATCCTTACAAAGGCATTGAAACTTAGTTATCATAGTACAAATATATTGCGTGGAAAACTATGTTCATAGCGTCTTTAGGTGAAGTTCAAACAGAATATTTAGATATATGCCCATTAGGGTAGGTCGATTTTGGAACCGTAAAAAAGAATAACTCGAGGAAAGTTGCAAAATAACGTCAAAAATTACCACAAAAAATATTTTTTCTTCAAAACTTCGTATTTATTTGAGGAATTCCACTTAAAGACAAAATAAATCGCGATTTTTATCATCATGTCACCGGACCATATGTAGGTTAAATTAAAACCGAGTCTTAAGGAAAAAAAAAAGAAGAAAATAACGCTTAATAATGGATACTTTTGAGTTTATTATCTATTCTCTTAATAGATTAAATGAAATTACTATAAATAAAAAATAAAACACTCTAAAATATTTTGTTTAAAATACAAATAACTACTTTTTACTGGATATTTTTTCGGTATTAACCGGTAGTAATTGCCTCCTTTTGTAATTTCGTTTTATTTTGGTTTACCGTTTACGTTTTTAAGTAGCACAAATATCTATTTTATTTTTCATTAAAAAAATACAACTTTTATAATTGTTGTAATTTGTTTATATTTTCGAAATTAGTGTTTTACTAAGAAGCCTGTTTAGAAGCTAATCCCGGTAATAACTTTTATAATAATGCATTTCAAATTTTATTTTCCAATTTATTTTGAAAAATATTTTTGTGTAAATTCTGATAATACATATATTTTCTTTGTCAGATATTTTAATAAAAATGGCAGGAAAAAGCATCCCAAAGGGCCTAGCATTCCGTGGAAGTTTGATAAGACTATATAGCGGCTAGCCTTATCAAAATTCCATGGTATGCTGTTGAGTTGATTAGGGGTGATGTATCATCCAATATTGGAGCCGGCTTTGCCATTTGAGGGCTATGGGCTTTCTTATCCCCAATATTAATATAAAAAGATATTTATATAGATAAATGTAAAATTGATAGAGCAAAGGCTAAAGTGAAAACAAATGTCCATGAACAGCATGATGAAAAGGTGGAAAATCTTTGTATTGGAGTTGTTGGGAGAACTAACAAAGACACACTAATGTACAAGGAAATAATCGAGGAAAATGGAGAGAAGACTGAAAAAAAAACAAGAGACCAGAACGCCACTTGACTGTCACAAATATTACATATGAAAGTGAATATCTGATACATAGGGTTCTTCCTAATATTGGTGTAACTGATGCTGTCCTTGCTGTGCAAGTGGCTGATGTGTTGCATTAATTCAATGTAAGCACTATCAAGGCTATCTTTGTTGATAAACACTAATGCCAATTCAGGCTGTGAAGGTGGATTTGCTGCACCACTAGAAAGAAAACTTAACAGAAATCTTCACACTATTGTTTGTTCATTGCACCAAAATAAACTTCAGTTTAGAGCTCTTTTTAAACATGTAGATGGTACCACAAAAAATCTGCCACATTCAATGGTCCACTGGGTACATTACGTGCAAATGATTTCCATAATTTACTCCAAATATCATTTTCAGCTGTTGGCAGTCCTCTGGATTCTATTTTTAAAATTGAAAATACAGATACCCTTAGTTGTGACCAAAGACTCCTTTATGAATATACAGTGGGTATTTCTTGACGTAAGGTGGACTCTAGATTTGCATCATGGAAAATTTGTCCATTAAACCAGGCAAGGTGGTTAACTTTAGGCATCAGACTGATGTGTTTATGGACTCATGGTGCATACCCACGAAATATTTCAACCAAACTCCACAGTTTAATAAATGTTATTGTGAATGTGTATGCTATTTGATGGTTCGAAAATAAAAGAAATAACAAGTTCCACAATCAGCAAATGTATATTTTCAATATGATCCAAAGGATTAGGAAGCAACCATATGAAATCCAACAGATCACATTGAAAAATATACAATACAATGCTTTCGTCTTACTGCCTGAAAATATATTATATTTAATGGTCAAATCGGATGAACTGGAAGTGAGGAAAGAAGCTATAAAAAGAATTTTGGCCATTAGGTTAGTAAATATTTATTCATATAAAACTGACTAAATTAGTTATGTCGATTTATGGAAACATTTTAAGGATTTTATCTGATTTCACCATAAATATTAAAGCAGTACAGAGTGCATTTCTTTAAAAAAATAAATCAATTTTCATATTTTTCAAGAGTGGGGAGCAAACCAAGAAAAGATTAAAAAGAATCACAATTATCAATTTTAAAGCTATGTACTGGACACAGTTAAAAGATCTGTCATTAAGTGGAATTTGAGAACCAACACTCACAGAAGCATTTTCTGAAAGTTAAATTTGGGAATAATTATTAAATGTTACGAAGCATGACTTGACAGATTTGCCTCACATTCTCAAGGCGTGGAACGGGCAGTCAAGTTAACAACAGAAGCTTCCCAATCTGTGTATGGCTTTGAAGCAAGCCACCAACACATAATAGCAAAAGTTTTGTGTCAGAAATTGAGACCATCATTTTCTTCTAAGGGTTCTTATATGGAGCTATTTGACTCTATATGTTAAGCTCTATTAAACTATTATTTCTTTTTCAATATTTGTTTCTTTGTTGTATTTTCATTCAAAACAAAATATCAATTTTTTAATGTATTGAACTAATACTGCTTAATTGATGAGGTAAAAACAGTATTTCAAAGTCGTCAGTTGTTAGGGGGGAAGATTTTCATTTTGAAGTTTACTTATAATTTCTATATTTTATTTCATTTTGATAAAACAAAATAACAACATTTCCTGATTTAAATAGTGAAATTGTTTTTTTTATTTTTTTATCAAAATTTAGTCCACATCATGCAAAATCGTGGATTTTTCAGTGCATTTTTGTCTACGATCTTTGATGCCAAATGTTCCAAAATCTGTTGAAGTTACAGATCGAATTTTTTGTATCAGTACTTAATAGGTTTATACACAAATTTTAGTACATTATTCTTTTTAATATTTTAAAAAAACTGAAAAATCAACCTACCCTAATGCCCACGGATTTATTCTACGACATATGAGCCCTTTTGTTTCCCAAACTTCCAAAACAGCAGATAAATATTTCTATGTTCTGAGGACAAGAAATCGTCCTGGATTTTAAACTGATCGAAATGTTTTTTTTATAGGATTCCATTGAATTGAATTGTTTTCTGATTGAGGATTTTGTCTCGATCGAAGTGATGAGTAATTTTAAAAAGCAATGCCAACTGACTACGATGGGTGTACTTAATTACACCAGCCAAGATGTTGCAATATCTGCAGGGTCCTTACAGAGACTGGTGTGTAGCGTTGTCCTGATAGAAGGTGGTACCCTTATAATTGATCAGTTCTAGACGCTTTTCATTTATTGGTGCCTTTAACGGTCAAGTGTATATGCTTGAATTTAAAGTTTGATTTAGTAGAATGAGCTCATAAAACAGAAAGCCCTTAAAATTCCTGCAGTATATCGCGTCACCTTCTTCATAAGCAGATATATTTTTTCTTGTTTTCCCAGTAATGTTTTCACTCCATATAAACCATCCGTATTTTTATCAGCTGTAATTGTTTTTTCTTAAAAATGTGCGTTTTATATTGCAGAGAAGAGCACATTGACTCTCAGCCCGTTATTTCAAACTGTGGGGAAATCAAACATCGTGGCAATTCAAATATCCTTGTATTTCAAATGCCTTAAAAGACTCAAATGAAATATGCACACTGACTATGCAATGTCCTGTGTAGTGCGCCATAGATTATTTTGAATAAGCATGTCGATTTTTTCATCTTTAACAACTACACGCCAGTCGCTCAGGTTTACAGATAAAGCTTATTATTTTTTTTACTTATATTCAATGGTCAAATAAAGCTTATTTTTTTTTACTTGTAAACAGCGCGGACAACTTACGAATAATACTTTCATGTATTGCACTATCTCTCTAAATAGCAAATAGCATTTTCCTACTTGCACAGTGATTTTTTTCCTTTTCATGAATAAAATAGCATCCAAAGACGAAAATATATCTAATTTTGCCCATTTTCTCTTTAAATATAAACATATTTAAAATGTACGCACCATACGTGAAAGGTTTTGTTGAAAATCACGTATTAAAACATATTTTATTCAAGGGCGATACAATGTTTTATTCTAAAATTGTATTTCTAGAGATAGATAGATAGATAGATAGATAGATAGATAGATAGATAGATAGATAGATAGATGGAGAGAGAGATATATAGATTAAGTCGTAGTTTTATTGCTTATATCTTTATTTAATAAAATAGTTATATTTTAATCAGTGAAAATAGTATTCGAAAGAGGGAACTGAATTCAAAATGTCGCTTCATCGTGTTCATTCCCAATTAGGAGAATGTATTCCGTTGGAAACCTTGCGTATAATATCAGAATACGACCTCCCCCAGCTGTGCAATGGTGCATCCAAATTTCTTCTG
>OZ010571.1:137457488-137467488 GCA_963932145.1 Acanthosepion lycidas | reverse complement strand
ATATATATATATATAATATGAAACTTTCGATATTTCCAAACAGGTTGGCTAGTTTAATTATGTACATGACGTGAACCCTCATGTTAATAATAGTAGGTTGGTGCAAAAATAATGACGTAATAATGTTGTTTTTTTACGTTAAAAATACGTCAAAAAACGACCTTAGTACGTCATTATTTTTGCACCAACCTAATAGTTTTGTTGCATTTTACAGACAATCGAAATCCCTAGCGAAATTAACAGGGACGAATATTAATTCATATCAAACTTGTTTCAATATAATCGAAACTGTTCACTATTACCATTTGGGAACAACGTAAATCAATTTTGTCTTTCAATGTGAGATTAATCTGGTTAAATCACGAAACTGGAAGGCAATGATAACCGCTTCCCAGTTTGTTTTGTTTGATTTTTATCTAAAGATTTTATCATTTTAGTCGTCAGAATTTCGTGGGAATTCGTAACGGAGAATTAACGTTGAACGTCAGTCAAATTCTTACCTGTTTATAACACCAATCTTTAACCATTTAGCAACACGCATAATATTTGTTCCTTTAATGTAAATTCATCCGTAATCGTTTTGGCATTTCGAATTTAGTGAACGGTTAATATTTCTTCATACATTCATAGTAGTCTTGGCGTGCATTTCTAATTAGTTGACAATGAAGTCTATTCATTATTGAGAAAAACCGATAGATTTAATGATCAACACATCACATGTATCTATACCTGATAACAGGATCTCCTGAAAGAAGAGATATGGGACTTACAACCATTTCTTTTGGTAAGAATGAACTGAAATTGAATTGATGGCCGAAGAATATGTTCACGAAGTAGAATGATATCAATACGAACAAAGAGGTTAGGGATTATTTTAAATATTTTAAATGACTTCTAAATTTCGGGGGGCAATATTTCATTATATCAAATTAGGGGATCATTTTGGACTTCAGTAGAAAATAATTTACCATATGAAAATGTTCTAAAAATAACCCACTAAAATAAAACTCATCAGTACCAAGAAGATTCATCTGCGAGGCTCAAAAATGAATCCATTATTTGAAAAATAAATTGTAACAAGTTTGTTTTACTTTCATCGCTTCTGTATAATAATCTTGCGTGTAAATAAGTAGTAGACAAATGAACTAAATACAGAAGGATGTTGAGGATATCAAAACCGAGCATGTCAGCAACGATGAGGTTTTGGAGAGGATGCAAACAAGGAGAGGAAGAGGCAGCTAAATTTTCTTGGACGGATAATAAGAATAAGAGCCTGGAGATTCTGATACTCACGGGTCGAATAGAGGGAAAGAGAGACAAAGAAAAATAACTCATGACATACGTCTAGCGGGCTTAATCAAGTGGATAACAGAAAGTGGTCTGGGAGAGTTGGCAGAGTGAAGGAATTTGTTGACGGCTGCAACGGATAGGGGTAGGTGGAGAGCCATGATCGCCTACGTCCTGAAAGAACATGGCACATAAAAAGAAAAAGAAATATATATGGAAAATGATTCACGTAAAAGATCAGACGCAATACGTTTAGATGGATTCTGAAAAAATATTGCATATTCTAATTTGATTTATTTTCGCGTTGATGCTTCGCTATTATATCTTTTGTAAAAGCTCATTTTACGTAGAAAAATATGGCATGTAACAAAGTCAGCATCGAACACTGTTTCATATATATATATATATATATATATATATATATATATATATATATATATATATATATATAGCGAGAGAGAGAGAGCGAGCGAGAGAGAGAGATAGAGAGTAATGTGTGACAGCAAGGGAAACACTGTAAAATTTGGCTCGCGACAATGACTCAGGTAGGATATGCGTACTTAGAAAATCAACTAAGTTTCGTCTTTATCTGCACTAGAATATATATTTCTGCCAACAGAGAAAGAGACAGACAGACAGACGGACAGAGAGGGTGGAGAGAGAAAGACGCCATACGATCATAACACACTCCGCATCAAAAAACCCGAATCGTATAAGACACTTCATCGCTTTATACTGTGAGCTTTCGTAATAAATATTAACTCGATGTCGCATGTAAAAAAAAAAAGATGCCTGCTTTTTACCATGAAAAATATACATAGAGAGTGCAAAATGGAAACGAATATAATGAAAAGATAAAAAAGGAATGAGGAATATATTCTCATTAAATTTAAACAAGCTTTACGATTGTTATTTTAAAAAGAAATTTCAGATATTGTGAGCAAGTATTGTATCTTGTAACCATAAACATATTCATAGATTAAGCAACGAGGCAGATATGTTTACAAGGCTATCGTACGTTTTATATTATTGAAAAGAACATGTCATTTCTGAAAATTCACAAACACCAGACCCGCAGACAGGCAGATACAAATCACATGCGCACGCAACACACACACACACGTACACACACACAATTATATATATATATATATATATATATATATATATATATATATATATATATATATATATATATGTATGTATATATGAGTGATAAAAAGTAATTTGTAAACAGTGACTATTACTGCTGCTGATGTAAGTCTTTTCGTTAAAATGAATGGAGTTGTCATTGGCGTGTTTGTCTAAAAATAAATGTCTATCCAACTTCATGCCTGAAAAACGTTAATGGCTTGAGGGTGAAATCTCTGAATGATACCAAATCAGTCGGGTTTTGATCCCGGCTTGAGACATTCGGTTGTCTAAACACACTAATGTGCTGCGATTACTATGTGTGTATAAATATATATCTAAGTTTAAAAAATGATAGGCATGAGTTGAAGTCAGGTGACATTATTTTAAACGTAGATAAAGCTATATTTTGTAATATCAAATGAATATTAACTTATAAAATATTTATGCAGAATATAAAAATGCAACAATTTCAGATGGAATTGAGATATTTTCCATCTTTAAAAACTTACTCTTTCACTCAGTTAAATACCGGCATATTTATATTAAGCAAGTTTTTTGAACAATATTTCATGTAGATAAATTGTCGTAATGAGCACTTTTCAAGATTTGCCTTATTTTAATAATCGAACAGAATACAATGGTAACAGTCTGATGAACAAAACTGCTTCAGCCATGATATTATGTCTGCAAACAAAAGCGTCACTGATACTGTAGAAACAATTAATCATTTTGTTATGGATGATGTTGGTCCCAATAAAAGGCCTTTCTCTCCAGATCGGTTGATTCTTTCTTAACATTACATGGCCATTTTGTGAGAGTAGCAGTTGAATCTATATACATGGGAACAGCTGGAGGCAACAATTAAACTATTTCTTGAATTTACATAAGAAGATTAAATTCAACAGCCGGTGTCTATCGATCCTCGTACTTAGCGAATGTTTGCCGAATTAGTCAAAGTAAATCCAACAAATAAACCAAAGGTTGCATAGACCGAACTCTTTGCATAACAACGCTGACTTTATTTCATTAATTTACCAAGTGCATTATTATTACCATCAATCTTTTGAAACAAAATAGACATTCCATTTAAAACTGATCCTCAATCCTAAGTGAATCAACATATACTGAAATATCCACCTATTTATAAAATGACATATGTATATAGCTGAACGGATATAAAAATAGAAAAAAAAACAAGGCTTTAAATAAGACGAAGTTTAAATACATATACAGTATGTCATAAGCTTTTAAACATTATAGTTAGTGCATAAACGTTTCGCTGATATTACTGAATAGTGTCAGCTATTGCATTCGAGTCTTAACAACGACAGTATTACTTCCAGCAAGGTTGGAATCTGTGCCATCATTGTAGGGGCAACAATGTAGCCTACATTTACATCGATCAGCGATGGTTAAATTTGGGGGCAAACGGTACTTGTAAATAATCTGATAATACTTAAAACTTCGTCTGTTATCTTAGGTAAGGGTAACTTTCATACAAATACCTGTTAACTATGTGTTGAAAGAGTGCATCACATGTAGGTGGCCTATTAAAGAGTTACAGGATATAACATTTGTTCAGTTAAAGTCTCTTAAAAGGAATCGATTTGTGATGCTTCATGTTGGTCATTTCACAGAATTTCCATGCATCTGGAATCGGTATTGTTTTGCTATTGGCAACAATGATCATATGAAATTTCCTTCATTCATAAAATGTCTTCTAGATGCTAACGTCTTACATAAGCTCTGTTAAGTGTGTTTATTTAGTAATCATTTCAACCAAAAGAAGGTGATAAAGTTGCAAGAGGCTATTGAGAATGGCAGAATTGGAGAAAATAAAACTTTATTGGGGAGAGAGAGCGAAGAATAAATGAAGGACTTTCAAGGATCCAAAAGATGATAACTGATAATGCATGTAGATGTTTGATGATCGCAGGTGACAGGAAAGTAAAAGCCGCAAGAGAACTCCCTAAGTGAGGTATTCGACAGAAAAAAAAGCCTATTAAAAAGAACATGGTAAAATCTAGCAATTTTAGCGGTAAAATGATGACATCTAACTGCCAGTCTAGTACTCGGCTTATATTCTTTACTCGAGGTACCAAAGAATAAAGTTCATCAGAACAATTACCCTGAAATACCTATAGAAAAACCATAATAAAGCAACCTACTGTTGTAGGAAAGTGACAGGAGCCGAAATGTAAAGTCAGGACCTATTAAACTGCAGATCCTTCTTTGATTTTTCTCAAATAATCTCTGTATACATAGTAGAAGGACCAAAGCAGATTTGTCAGCAAAATTCAGTGAACGGATAAATAGTAGATTTATAAACGTGTAAGATAGATTCTGGCGTGAGACATTGCCTAAAACAGTCGTGGCTGAATCACATGGAGCTGTGTGTATTAATCAGATTGATAATATTATTTCATGGTTTCATTTTTTTTTCTTTTTTCAGAAGCCATTTTTTACTTGAAAGAAAAATCGACTCTTCCACATTTTTAGGCAGATACCAAGAAATACGCATGGTTTTTACTCTTGGAAAAATGACTATTCATTTTAATGTAAAATAACCTCGATTTTCTCTTATTACTGCGACCCGCTTTGTGATGTACTGTAAATTGTATGTCCCACTGTTCGAAAATGGTTGCAAGCAAGCATAACAATTGTTTCGATATAGTCTTCAACTTTATAGTAGTTAGACCGATGAAGCCCTCCTAGATACTCGCCTGGAGGTTAGCAACACTAATGCAATGAAAGGCAAAAGAGATTCTTTAATACAGTTAAAAGAGAGTAGTTTCATTTTTGAGCATCTAATAAACGTTACACGCATTTTGAGAGCCGCAGTGGCAATTTCCCGGCGTTAGCATAGATTAATGCGCATGTTTGTGAAGGTGCGTTAACACGCACAGCTAGGTTTAGTTTAGTTGAAGCAGGATATGGGAAAACACGCCTCTAAGAAGATTTCAACAACTTATTCTTGCCTTTCATCACAGATGACCTGACAGAACAATCCGAATAATCATGCCACCCTCTAGTATTTAATTTAAGATAAAGATATGCATTTACACAACTGATGTTAATTTGAGCGTGCGACTTGGCCCAGTGGTGTGATATCTCCCAGAGTAGATTCAGTTGTAACATGCAACACAAATTTCTGTATGGTGTTGCATGTCATAACTCTCGGTCGCTTTTTATGTTTGTAGTGTGAACGCTGAACAACGGCTAGTTCAGCCACAATATTACTGGTATTTCTGTCAGGAGAAAAAATATGGCAGCATACCTGCAAGACAAAGTTCACAGCAGTCGATGCCTCAGCTACTTATCTAGATGCTAGAAAGTTTTCTTAACCGTTACGATCACCGGAAAAAAGTCTCTCACTGAATATCCGTTTGAATTTTGTTCATAAATTTAACTCGTGACTGTTTCTAGATAGGTAATCTCTTTTACTTAAATTTTAGTTAAGTTAATATGGGGTAATATTTGAAGGTAATATTAAAGATCTTGCTCTGTTATATACTGTATACACACCCATGGAAATTTCACATATACACACGTTCCTTTATAGGTGCATTCACTCATACAGGTACCCATGTACCGATATACACAGGTAACTTTATGTATAAACACATAACTATACATCAATTTTTTTTTATTTAAATATTTTATCATCAATAATGATTATTATAGGGTAATATATTTCAATTTAACTTAAATTATGAATTAAAAAAGTAAATCCTCCATATTATTTAAACTCACATTTCCAATTGGAAAATATAAAATGAGAAAATGCGATAAAACACTAATAACAGGAGTGTAAGTCCTTCTTTTATAATATTCTATGTATCCATAAATACACACATCACACATATACACATATCCGTACACATACACGCATACATATACATGCATATTCATACATATACATATATTCACATATACACATACACACACATATACATATATATGTGTATATACTCATACATACACACATACATATGTAGACATATACACACATACATACATACATATGTACATATACCCACACATATACCCACATAAATACACATATATATATACACATACACACCTATATACACATATATTATACGCATACATATACACATATATACACATATACACACACACATACATATACCCATATACACATACATACAAATATATACATATACATATATACACCCACATGTGCGTGCATGCAAAAAACATATCAAAATCCATTCTTAATTATATTATTGTATCTATATTCTCCCATATTATATATATGAACTCACAAATTATTATATTTATACATACATACATACACTATGGAACGACATACATGTACCCATCTATATATATACAAACCCAGACTCACACATACATATATAGAAATTATAAAAAATTGTATACATACATATCCACACATATACATATATCATCATACCCTCCACACACATATATACACCCATATATACATATATCTACATATAATAAAAATAAACAAAAAAAAACAGATCACCTATATGCATATAAGTACATATACATACATATCCATAACCATACCCACCCACTCCAGAAATGTGCCCACAATACACAAAAATAACACATGCACTCCTATCTTTCCATATAAACGCATATCCATATACATATACATATCAAAAAACTTATCAATGTTAAAGTTCATTTACATAGTTATATGCATGCATACAGTTGTGTTCGCATTTATGTGTGCATATCAACATTTCCAAAAACAAAAACTAAGATCATGTAATATTAGTCTTCCTATATAGTTATTCCTAAATATATTTAGTTATTAGGTTGGTGCAAAAATAATGACATAATAATGTCGTTTTTTGACATTAAAAATACGTCAAAAAACGACATTATTACGTCATTATTTTGCACCAACCTAATAGATTTAGGTTGTTCTTATGTCGGCATTTAAAAATTAGTTCATTATGTTTGTTTACAAATAAATCCGTATTTTTATGTTTTATTATGAGGATTTTTTCTTTTATTCATAAGTCGCATCTGTATCTGAAATTTATTGGAGTTATGGTTCTCGAGAACATCTTCCACTTTATTAGTGGGGGTAAGCCATCATCCAACAAATCCCATAATGTTTTGACAGTACCGTTTGGTTCTTTTTACATTAATTTTGGAAGGAATGGCGATGGTTATAAAGTCGATGTTTCCAACTTCCCGCCGATATTCCTATGTATATCCTTTTCTGCTCAAAATTCTCTTTGGGAAAAATTGTTGCTTCATATATTACATTTTCCGCCATGCGTACACGTTCAACTGGGAAATCCGATCCTGTCCTGCAATTGCATGTTGATGCTTTGATTTGGATTGTATTACGATCTATTTGTATGAATTCTAATGAAAATCTCTTAAAATGTTACTATTATGGGACTAATATTTTTTTCAATATTGTTCATGCAAGAATAGCTAATCTTTAAATTCATTTTGTTGAATATCTTTGTAAAAGATCATTTTTACTAAAGTCTTATTGTATTAGTTTTATGAAGTATTTTCCTATGTTAATGTTAGAAAGGTTACGAAAAGGTGGCTTGAACCATATAATTTTCCTCATCCTATTTTTGGATTTAATGGATGTTTTATTAACTGATATCAATATAATTTAGTGTCTGTTTAAATCTACTTTTTAATGGGATTTTATCATAATTCTGTTTATTTTGGTTAAAAATGGTTTTACTAGAGGAGAGTTTATTTCTTCTAGCATTTACTGTATTTGGAATTTGTTTAATTACTGATTTCGGGTGGTTAGAGTAGATATTTATATATATGGGCGATTGGTTTTCCTTTTGGAAGGGTTTATAAGTGTTATTGTTAAGATTAAATGTAACGTCTAGGAAGTTTACTATTTTTAGTTTGGAAGAAATCTCGATTTTAAATCCTAGAAATTTGAATGCCTTAAATATTTTCTTTTGTAGTTGGGATGTTAAAGGACTATTTGTATCAGGTACAGCAACCAGTTCATCATATCTGTATTGTCCTACATTTTGAGGGTAAAGGAATCTACTTAGGATATCTAAAATGTATATGCCTATTAAGTAAGCTATTTGAGCTGAATTAAATATCCCATTGAGACATCGAAGTTGTCTCTGTTTTTTTTAAACCAAGTAGTGTTATTAAGTTTTAGTATAGACTGTGTAGAGTCGATTATGATTTTTATTTCTTCGTCAGTAATATCAGTGTAGTTTTTGGCAAATCTTAAGCTATTTTCTAATAATTATTTAGAAATGGAGGGGTAGAAATCGATAATATCGAATTTGATAAAAGTAGTTTTATTTTTGGATTTTATTTTTTGTAACCAGTTAATGGTGTCAGATGAATATATATATATATATATATATATATATATATATATATATATATATATATATATATATATATATAATTATTTATATTTATATATATATATACAGAATGCAGTGAATTAATTGTCGTCTAATTTACGCAAAAATTAAAATAACACTGAAATCACATTTTAAAAGATATATTTATTAAAATTGCACAAAAGTGTCTGGAAAGTTTAAATGTCTTCACTAAAATTGCTATTGGTTTCAACCACGTTCTTGAGACGACTTCAGAATCTCCTGCCACTCTTTTGTGAGATCTCCTTGTTTATGTTGACTTATGATATTGACAGGATATATCATCGAATTATTTCCGTATCTTCTGTACTCTCCTCGTATTGACACTCAAACACTCTGAAATGTCCATATTGGAGTTTCCGGCCTGAATGTCAAATGGGACAGCATGCCGTTTCCAAATTTCTAACGAAGTCAATTGCGTCATGGTGCACTTTTTTTCCCGCTGATAGTGTTCAACACTACTGATTACTGTTCAACTTATAAGATGCAGTTGACAAAAGCTAAAGCAAATTAAGCGTATGCGTGTTATGAAAAATATCAAAAGACAATTTTCCCATCGCAAACTTTGCTCTCTTTAATGGGTTTAGCACATTGGATAAAGGAAATTTGTTAGCTGATGATAATTAAGGTTAAAAGCGAAACGGGAAACGGTAATGCTTATATCTCGTATATAATGCGTTAAACGTGGTGGCCTAAAGATGAGAGTCTCCGACTAATATCAAATCTGTCGAGTTTCGAACTCGGCTTGAAAAAATCGCATGTCTCTAGCCTAACTGATGAACTGTGATACAGCAAAAAATCTGTCAGGTCTTAATATATATATATATATATATATATATATATATATATATATATATATATATATATATATATATATATATATATGAGAATGTATGTATATAACTAGAGATATAACGGGTGTAAGAGCAAATTCATCCTTTTGTTAGATTAATCTCCTAGACGTTGTATCTTAGAAATGATTAAATATATCTTACTGGTATTTATCGAGGATTTCATAACTCTCTTGCACTTTCCTTTGAGCACTAATTATGCTTAATTACTCCCCCAGCTTAACAGAATAATTGTGATGAAATCGATCTTAAATGAAAATGGTATGTTGTTCATTAATCAATCATATTTAAGGAACGGATACTCATGAAGGAATATATAAATTTTATATA
>OZ010571.1:137382488-137452488 GCA_963932145.1 Acanthosepion lycidas | reverse complement strand
TAAATATGAAAGATAAATTCTAGAGAGAAAAAAAAAGCAAACTATAACTACACGGTGAACAAACTTTCATAGCATTAGACCTAATAATTGATTCAATATATCTTTCCACTTCATGTCAGCCAAGAATGTTAGCCCGAAAAGTCGCAACGATTATCTCTCCTGGAGTTTAGCATCTTTTAAAATTTCGTTTTGAATCCGTTAACCTGCTAATCCTTGGCCCTTACTGTAGATCATGTTTAAGATTAGATGCTAATTTGACAATATTGAAATGATCCGAATAAATACTGCTAGTTACTTTAATTTCTGAAGAATAAAAGACTTGCATTTTTTATCAATGACAAGAAAAATAATGACTTTTACAACTTCATCTAAACAATATTTAATCAAGCTACTTTGTTTTGTCTAATTAAATCATTCGATAAATACTATGTTAGCTATTTTTTATGTCTTTACATCCATATGCATTAGCAACCTATGTAAGGAGTTAATTCATATTTCATAGAAACTGTGTTTGTTTTTTCTATCTGTAATCAGGAAAAAAACTCCACTAACTAGCAGCAAGTTGAAAGGTTTGTTGCTATGTACGTCAATTCGTCTACAATCGATAAATTGAATTTGCTTGAAATTAAGTGGAAGAAAATTATCTTGATGGCAATCGTTGTATCACTTGCGTTTTTTCTCAAAGTGGAGAAGCTTGTGTTAAGCGGAATTGAATTTAAGAGAAATGAAAGAAAAGAAAGGAGAAATAGGTCGTTGTTTCTCCGGCTGCAGGCGTTTTGGCTTGTGTGTGTGTTTTAGGATATATATATATTTTTTTTACGTCACCTTATTATTTAAGTTAAGGCAAGTTTAAAGTTCAGATCTTTGTGTTGGTTTTATTTTTGCTGTTGAAAGAAAATGTGATCGAGCATGTTTTAAGATGTTTAAATCGTTTATTTGTTGTTTTTTTTTAAGCTGAGTAAGGTCATTATTCAAAGAAAGGCCACATTCCATAAGAAAAAGTTTATTTTTAGACATGCTTTGTTATCAAAGTTTACCTCCAGCTCTGTTAGTTGCTAAACGCATGTCACGTTCTGATTCCTAACACATGATAAGTTACAATAATTGAGTATATACCTAAAGAAAAAACAGTCGGTTAATTGTATTAAACTTTTTGGAAAAAAAAAATTCATCGTCATTATATCTTAAACTTAGCTTGGAAGAAGAACACAAATACGGGACACTTAGTTGAGAATCGAGCTCACAAGTCTATATCAATAAGCAAGTAAACGTTCATTTGAAGTCATTATTCAAGAATGTGGGACATACTGCAATGCCATTTTTATTCAATAAAATATTTCGATTTTGTTGGATAATGTTGAGAATTAACTTTATATTTTTAAATTTTTTATCGGTTTTTCGCAATACAATCTTCTTATTCTGAATTATTATACATCAATTGATTAATCATACAATAAATTTTAAAGTTGATTTATTTTTCAACTGCTAAAATTATGAGCCAACAAAACATCGTTGAACGAAGGTGAAAGGTAAGAAATTAGAATTGGTTTATTATCTCATCCTTCCGACAGTGTTCCGTTTCGTTTATAATGCATTTAATTGGAGTAATTTACAAATAGGAGTTTTGAGCATTTCGCGAGATTTTCCTTGACTACCGAAAACAATATTGCGCCTTCTACATCCTTTCATCTTTGTTAAACTGTTACAGCTAAAGGAAAATTTGTTTTGTAAGTCAACATAAAAAGAGATATTCAGTGATCATCACAAAATTAGAAATCCGTGACAACAACAAAGCTAGGAATCTATCCATACAAGTCTGTGTTTGGTGGAATATAAAAGTGTAGTCAATTACAAGATAAGCAAACAAACACCAGTGCAGAAGCTTATTGCCAGTAGCTTTATCGGGGAAACGAAGCATTACATCGAAAATCTCCTGCTTTTATTAAAGAAAAGATGTTACTCTGTTATGAAAATGCAAGTGCTCGCTCTTCAAAACAAATCAAAGAAGAATGAGATATGATAATAGACATTTCCTCCACAGATTTCTCCAATTGCTTTTATTCGATTTCATCCCAGGCAAGACAGGAAAGTCAATAAGTCTCAAGGCGTTACTGGGTGTGGAAAAATTAGAAAAAAGCAAGGAAATGTAGAAGAATTAGGAAGAGAAGAGAGTAATCTGGAGGAGAGTAGATAGTAATTGACACTGCATTTAATTTTTGTAGATTAAAGTTGGTGGAAAATGTGGAAACGGAATGGAGTTCTATAAGCGTGAAGTCTGAGAAAAGAAACTGTTAGCGTAGAATTTACGTTTACATCTAGCCAGTTCAACTGTAAATTGATCTGATCCTGACGTCAATCTAGTACTGCTCTTAAATTCAAAATATCTAGGCACCATAGCAAATATCTCTTCCGAACAATTACCATGAAAGTATTTATTGAAAAGACACAAGGAGACAACCTTACGGCGATGGGAAAGTGATTGAAACCGAGCCGAAACAGATAATTTTGCTGATTCTTATTTGGATTTTATCAACGAGTTCAAGGTCAGTAACAGGGGCACCTGGCTATATGTTTCAGCATTATTCGAACCATGGACGGAAAATGTCTCGAACAACACAGCGAACTTAATTTCTTAGCCGCTGTGTTAGCGATGGATGCAATATAGTATTTCCCTTTCATGTCAGCTGAGAAATTTGGGCCGAGAAGCAGCACATAGTGATTTTTTCTGGAGATTAGCATCAGACATGCTGATGGAAAGCGGAGAGTCATCTCTCATATGATTAATGGAGAGAAGTTTAGTTTTAGAGATGTTACAATTAATAAGACATCTTTTGACATTTGTTACTATCATTACAACATTTCTTAAGTTGGAGAAAATCTACGAACAAAAATTAAATTAAAATCAGCCACGTAAATATGTTTTCGGAGAAAAAAAACAAAACAAATTTCTTTAAACGTGAAATCGAAAATTTGACTTAGTCTACAATCAATGAAAATGAATTTGATTACATTTATGATAAATAATTTTAAGATTAATTTAGCTTACGTTCGCTTGTTCATCATATCTGGTAAAATATAATTACGTTGGTAAGTAAAAAAAATATCCGCACGTTTGTCATAACATATATTTAGGTTACTCACACTGCCTTCTGGAAATGCGAACTTATAGTGGTCACGTGATCGAAATTTGAAATTGATCGCTCGAGAGGAACAAAAGCAGCGATCCGATTTCTCTTGTCGGTATGCATGTTTGAGGCTGAAATTCGTCGGTGACTTTTAACAAAATACGGGCGAGAGTGCAACTCTGCGTGGAAGTGTGGAACGAGAAGATGAAAAGTGACAGGAAAAGCTTGACGCCTAAATAAGGAGCACGACGCCTGTCAACCACAAACACTGTTGAGAAGATTCAGCAACCTCGAGAGATGCGAATGGCCAGCTAGCAGCGATTAGGTAGCATGTTCTCTTGAGATTCAATTCGTAGCTCTTTCTTCCTTGTTGGTGCACTCTGGTAGCAGAGCGGTCATGTTTACTCTAACAGTAGCAAGAAAACTGTAGCGAGTAAGCTCAAACTTCGATCACATGACCACAATCGTATCACCTATAAGCACGCATGAGCAGAAGGCAGAGTGGCTAATCTACAGCTATGTTATTTCGAAAGTGCGGATAATTGTTGAGTTACTCTCGTAATTTTCAAACGCCATAACATCAAATCGCTCCTTAAAATGGAATGGCTGTTACCCAGCAAGGGAAGTAGGCTACTGCCATTTGAAACATCGTGTTTGTGGTCTTCTACAAGATTAGAAGATATCACTGTCTTAGATATATATGTATTTATCAGCATAGATTTGAGAGAAATATGAAAAAATTGTTTCATGTCACTGAATATCTTGCGGTAGGTTTGGAACAAATGAACACGAAAACTAATCGGTAACTTCGCGCTCTTTTCATTATGCTGAAATGTTTCTACTAAGGAAATACTGTGTTAACGTAATTATATTTTCATGTCCAACCGATCGTTATGCAATCAAATCTTATTAATCTAAGTTTAATAGATTGTAAGCGTTGTTAAATATTTAAATCATGATAATTTTCCCGCTTCATATATACAAATACCTCACTTTGTCAGTTTTCGTAATCCACTACTCTTCACAGCATATAGACTCCGTACGTGTAGCTTAGATATGTTACAATGCTAAAAGTATGGACACTCAGCGAGATTCGAACTCAATACTCATTCTTAAAAATCAAGCAAAGCAAGTCCCTCTTCAATGACTATATGGCGATTTTCTAAGCGGAGCTTAGATGTGAAACAAGGCCGAAAGTATTAGGCATCCGATGAGGATGAGAACTCACTATCCAGTCGTAACTTATTTAGCGATAAAAGGTTACTAAAAATTATATCATATCGAAGTGCCCAATGATTTTCTAAGTGTAGCTTAAATATGACACATGGCCGAAACTGTGGAGTACGTAGTAAAGATGGAACGCCCAATACAGTCGTAATTGATTTAACAAGAGAAACCTGATAATTATTATCCCACGCTAAAGTGCCCCTTTACAATGTCTATATATTTTCTCAACTAATAAAGGCATAAGGACATATAATATTGAAACACCGGTTCACGTAAAAACACTGAAGTTAATCTACCTGGTCAGTAGCCTGAGATGTGATAACTTGGGAATGGGAGATCTTCTAAAACTGAATGTGCAGGTGATGTAATAGATAATGGAACTGAATTGCAATTCGAAGTGACTTGTTTCAATTTCAGTTGGTTTCATTATTTTCACTGATGCGTCAATAACAATCAGAAAGGTATATACCCACCTCTTCCTCCAACTGTGCTTTAATTAGTATGACTTTTGGTATCAGTAAATCCTTATTATTTACAAAATAGTTTTACAATCTAAAAATATTTTATGGCTTTAAATAACCTTCGAAGGTGGATAAGCCATGAAAACCTGTCAATCTAATCTCATAATCCGTTATAATTTGGAATGTCCTTGTGGTACAGGACGAAAATACTGCTTACTAAGACATTTGTTTGTGATTAAAACAGTTACTGACCCATCATTTTTTTCTCAGAGAGATTCCATAAACAGCCATTTAAACTGTGTGTGAAATATCTAATTATTTATCAACAGTGCTAGTGTTTAGAGTTCGATCTCATGTGAATCCTATAACTCCCAATATAATGCATATGCATGAAAATAATTACTCCGTCTATATTTCTGAGATGAGGTATTATGTACATTATTTACCTTAATCGGACTATTGTCCTCATCTTTGTTGCCATATTTATTACAACGTTTCGGCCTTTGTACGCTCTGGCCTTCTTCAAGTGGTTGGAATGTCGAACTGAACCCTTTCGCTCACTGGGGTAGACTGTTCTAGTTACAGGTGCCATGTTTAATGGATTTAAGTTATCAGTTATCACCTGTTAATTTCCCTCTAAATGTTCTCCACTGCCGTAGCCGGGTATTGAACTTGTTACAAATTCATGACGGTTGTCTTCGAGTATAGAATCCAGAGGTTGGCAGTAAATATTTCGGAGACAGTAGGAAAGCGTAGTTCAGGTTCGCAGTGGATATCGTAGCAAAGTAGCAGAGCGTAGTTCTTCCTTCTATCATCTTCGCCTGGTCAAGTTGGCACTGGTCCTTCGGTAGGGTAAACAAAGATGGCCGCCTTTATACACGACGGATACAATGTTCTGCGGCTTCTGATTGGTTAAACTTCTATTGGTAGACTATAAAGGAAGTTAAGTCATTTGGATTGTCTCACTAGTCCCATATATATATATACCCAAAAAAACATAACAGAACTCACACTCTTTAGTTCTTGTCACTGTGTCCTGAGGATCCCTGAGCTTAGTTAGATCCAGTAACAGGAACCGAAGTGTGTGAGTTCAATAGCTGGCTAAGGCAATAGAGAACATTTAGAGGGAAATTAACAGGTGATAACTGATAACTTACATCTATTAAACATGGCACGTGTAACTAGAATAGTCTACACGAGTGATCGAAATAAAGGGTTCAGTTCGACATTCCAACCACTTGAAGAAGGCCAGAGCGTACAACGGCCGAAACGTTGTAATAAATATGGCGAGAAAGATGAGGACAATAGTCTGAATAATGTAAACAATAAAAATAATTGCTTATGCATATATGCAAACGATATATTTAGGAGTAATCGAATGACAAATTTGTAAGTAAATTACCAAATTAACGAGTTCCGTCCCCAGATGAATAACGATTTTATAAATGGAATCAGTTTTATGCATATGGCTAAGGAGGAATACAACAATCACACGATAACATTTTATGTCGAAAACATTAAAGATGCTGTACCGCTGAGCATCAAATTTAATTAAAAACTTTTGATGCATTACCAAGTCAACTTCAGTTTATCGCGTTTATTTGATTTAATCTTTATCATTAGTGCTTTTATACATTATTAGTAGTCAGTATTAGTGTTGAGAGCAAAGAAGATATATTCGATGAACCTGAAGTTAAATTTTCTTTGATAGATTCCAAAATTTAGTGGCGTTCCAATACACTTTCGCCTGAATAAGTTACTTCTTCTTTTAATTAAATCTGAATTAATGAAGATGAAATAACCTTGGGTTAGTAGAGACAAACGCCAAATAACATGTAACAATAAAAAGGGTTTTAATAGGCTGGTAAAAAGGTACAGAAATCGCCTGAGTAGTCAATAACTAGCTCAGCTAAGAACTTCTCTGTCTCACTGTCTGTATTTATCTATCCACCCACGAGGATAAAATGTGGCACAAGGCCGGTTTAATGTGGGTATCTCCGAGCCCGTAGGCTCGGCCAAAAATATAGCCTCTTTGAAACCGCCTAGACGGGTTCAAGGCCTGTCTACCTCCCCGGACGAAACCTTGCCCGTCGGCAAAGCCTCGTTCGGGTTCCTCTCTGCTAATGCAGAGAGTTCGACAGACGTCGAGATCTCTGTCTCACTGTCTTCCTCATGTCAACTGACATGTCACTATTTAAAGTCTTTGTTCACAGACGCAGACAAGTTCATCTTCAAGAGGGGTGGTAGGTTTCCGACACAACAGTACCATTGCCTGACATAATGCAAAAATATATGTATGTACTATCTTTACAAACCTATTCTATAAATAGCTTACGTCATGGCAATATAGTTGCTTTTGATCATTTCCCGAGCCAACTCACTTGCTCTTTTTGAAGATTTTCTTATAAGTGAAACCATTTAGCAGCGATTCTTCGCTGCTTCTGTTTTCACCCTTGACACAGGACAATAACAATAAATACTACAAGATTATATTTTTTGTTAGCTCTCTCGATATCACATGACCTCTTTGTTGTCCTTTATTTATTAGCACAATTGCAATTCGTTATACAAGTAACATCTACCTTTTATATTAATATATAAACTATGCTGATTATTCCATGTATCGTATTCTGTCACCATGCGAAAGTCAGTAACTTCACGTAATTTAAGCAGGCTTCATAATACTAAGATTGTTTTACTTCCGCGTCGTCTAAGACTTCACAATGTACAAATGAAATACAGAATCCTACAAAAATATTGAATCCACTGTCGAATCATAGTAGATTTATCATTTTGATGTTATGATTTGTCAACTAATTCACTCTACATATTGATGATTATAGTTACATCTACAGAAGACAAAAACCCTTTTCAAGTCGTGGCTACAATTCTCCATCGGCCAGACATCGTTCTCCAAATATCTTGGAAAATCGGTAGTTCTCTATCCGCAGAATAGGCCCAGCAAGCGAATTGAATACATGTACATCTGCATGTATGCTTCAAATCTGACATATACTTCTTCAGTTGTTCATACTGTTTCATATGGGTCATATCCGGGGTGTATTTGTTTGCTCTAAAACCACATGGTTTTTGAGGAAGTTCCATGAAATTATCAGTAACTGATGTACATTCAGTAATATTCTTGCGAGGATTTTGTTTACAATCGAAAGTAAGAGTTACACATTTTCTAAACCAAATATATTTTGTTTTTCGATATCGTTTATCGTTTAAACTGTAGTTATGCCGCTCAACAACGATTTGCAACCGAAAAATGTCAAATCAATTAAGGATGCTCTATTTTACATGTTTCTTTTGCCTTCCGGTTATGAGCGGTAAATTACACGATCGGAAAACGTCCAGGCGAGGATTCTCTTCTAGTATTTATGAAGGAAAAAAAGGGTGTTTTTTTTCCTTTTTCTATCTTTCTCTTCTTTTTCCTCGTCAATTATAATAGAGAACTTTATTCTTCATGAGAATAAAAAGAAAAAAAAAAGAATGAGCAGCTAGGCATATGAAAAAGAACTTGCAACCTGACCATGGCTGTCATCAGATGCAGCAAGGATTTAATAATACCAACTGCTACTCCTTTTTTGTATTTTAAAGAAACGTGATGAATTGATGAATGAGGACAGTGTTATTGATTATATTAAAATGCTTTTATCGCTAGATTTGTATTTGAATTGACTGGTTATTCTTTGAATGAAATGAAAGACTATAGTTTCACCTTTCAGCAAAATTATGTGATTCTTCAATAGACTACATAATACAGCTCCACATATCGTACATTAAAAATTAAATTCGAACACTTCGGATAGTATATTCCTTTGTGTGTATATATATATATATATATATTCTTTGTTTAAATCTTATTTTTAAATAGATACTAATATCTGTATATGTTGTGGTAGGATCCACCTAATTTGCATAGTGGAGTACCGACCATATAAATATGGTTGGTACCGGGAAGAGGGGGAGGAATCAAGAGATTCCTCGGCGACTGTCGAACTCTCTGCATTAGCAGAGGGGAACCCGGACGAGGCTTTGCCAAAGGGCAAGGTTTCGTCCGGGGAGGTTGACAGGGCCTGAACCCGTCTAGGCGGGTTCAGAAAGGCCATATTTTTGGCCGAGCCTATTGGCTCGGGGATACCCACATTAAAACGGCCTTGTACCACATTCGATCCTCGTGGGTGGATTGATAAATACAGGAATCGAGAGATTCCTCGGCGACTGTCGAACTCTCTGCATTAGCAGAGGGGAACCCGGACGAGGCTTTGCCCAAGGGCAAGGTTTCGTCCGGGGAGGTTGACAGGGCCTGAACCCGTCTAGGCGGGTTCAAAAGTCATATTTTTGGCTGAGCCTACGGGCTCGCGGGCTACCCACATTAAACCGGCCTTGTGCCACATTTAATCCTCGTGGGTGGATTAATAAATAGCTACCCACATTAAAACGGCCTTGTGCCACATTCGATTCTCGTGGGTGGATTGATAAATACCGACTCTGCCCGACTGCGATTCAGTCAACACACATTCCAGGAACGGTCTTCCCAGGAATATACAAAAGACTATATGTAAATATTGTGTACACTTACTTGTTTCAATACATTTTGTTCTAAGTACATTTTTGTTGCATTATTATTCCATGCATTAGTCAAGTTTCAACAATGGCGACGAGGTAGAAAATCATAAGAAAAAAAAATTAATAATTCAACAATTGGGACAAGTCATTGAGGAACCCAGGCTGAAGGAAAAAATTATTAATTAAAAGTCTAACATCTAACGGAACGGCGAAGGATTCTGAATTTCTGGATATTTAGAAATCGTTAAAGGACGACTAAGCATAAGGACGGTTCACTCAGAAAAATTTGAAAGGTGTCCTAAAAGAATAACTGTGATTTTAAATTGAATAAGATATCTACGAGACACCCGTTAAAAAAAAACTGACCGACTACGGAAACATGCATGGAATTAAAAGGATCACAAATACACCGCGTCGATTTTGAAAGGTAACGAACTTTAAATTTTTTGTTTTGTTTGCTCAACAATATTTTATAGTGACAAATTTACCTCTGATACTAAAAATCAGAAGTTTGTCATTGAAATACACGAAGAGAAGTAATAAAAAAAAATAATAAAAAAAATACCAAAGTGGATTATCACGGGCTTGAATGTAAAAGCAAGACATATAATAAAAAAGTCGTAAGTTGTTTCGATTTTTCTGATCAGCTTATATTATATCCATAGATACACAAATTAAAGGTATATTCTTTGTTGCATAAACACTATCAGCTAAAGATGGATGAATTATCCAAAGTCATATCTAAATTATTCAAATCCCAGCAGTTGAGTCGGGCTGAATTATTCAAATCCCAGCAAAAATATCAAGGAAAGCAAGAGGAAAGACTTTTAGAAATTCAAAAGTTAAAACTGGAGAAATTAAACAACAATCAGGCAAATGAGGAAAATTCTTCATATTCTAATAACACCATATTTAATTCGCTGGAAACTTTCAACTATGTGCCAGACGAAGAAAAAACGTTTGAAGCGTACTTTAAACGATATGAAGATATTTTCTACACAGACTGTGAAAACTGGTCGAATTCAAGAAAAGTCAGTCTATTACTAAGAAAGCTAGGTACAGCAGAACATAGCAAATTTGTAGATTTTATTCTACCGACAATGAATGAATTGGAATTCACGGAAAGAGTGAAATTGCTAAAAGAGCTGTTTGGAGCAAATATGTCGCTTTGGCATAAGCGATGGTTATGCATGAATGTCACTAAATCCGACGATCAGGATTATTTAACATATGCTTCTATAGTGAATAGACATTGTGACAACTTCAGATTGGCAGAGATTACGGTGGAAGAATTTAAGTGTTTAATTATTACTCATGGACTGGTATCCAGTAAGAGTGCCGAAATAAGACGTAGAGTTTTGTCTAAACTCGAATCTGAACAAAACCTTACCCTTAAAAAGTTAGCAGAGGAGTGTCAGCGGGCCGTAAGTTTAAATAAAGAGTCTCAAAAAATCGAAGAAGCTGGAATTGCTTATATTAAAAAAATAAAAAAAAAACAGTCAAATTACCCATGAGAAAAAAATTGGAGTAAAAATTCGGCGTATTTTAAAAATAGACAAGAAAAATTAAATAAGAAGAACGAGGAGAAAAAAAGGTTCCACCATATAATTGCAGACGCTGCAACGAAAGACACTGGGAGGTAAATTGCCCATATAGAAATAAATGTTTCGTGTGCCACAAGAAGGGACACAAAGGATCATGTTGTAAAACGAAAAAATTCAATAGCCGAATTAGACAAACAAATTCGAATATCAAATCAGATAGAGATTTGAGGAAATATGTGACGACTGAAATATTTAAAAAGAATATCAAATTTCAACTCGATCCGGGTTAAGATTTAACAATAATGAACTATAAAACATGGAAAATTTTAAAAAGGCCTACAATAATGAAGTCAACGAAACGCGCTCGAACGGTAACTGGAAAGGAAATTAACTTCGAAGGCGAGGTTATACTTCCCATGAAATTGAACGGGATCGTTAAAAAAATAAAGGTTTTCATTCTGAAAAATGGACAAAACTTGATGGGTACAGATTTTATTGAAATATTCGAATTATAGGATAAACCGTTAAACTCATTCTGCAGAAAAGTAAAAAGTAATACGCAAACAAGTCAGGACATTAAAGATGAATTAAAGCAAAAGCTTCCGGAAACCTTCACACCTGGTCTTGGAAGATGTAACAAGTTTGAAGCTAAATTTGAATTAAAGGAAAATACTATGCCAATTTTTAAAAAGAAACGTAACGTGACTTTCGTAAGTGTAGAGAAAATTAACGAAGAACTTGATAGGTTGAAAAAAATGGGAATTGTTTCGAAAGTAGAATCTAATTCATGGGCTGCAGCGATTATGTGCATAAAAAAGAAATAAAACCAAATCAGAGTGTGTTGATTGTTCTACAGGGTTGAACTCGGTAATCAAGGACTACCATTACCCGTTACCGAGTCCGCAGGAGATTTTTAACAAGCTAAATGGTGAAGTTATATTTTCAAAAATCGACTTATCAGATGCCTCTGTCCAAATTCCCATCGAAGAGGAATGTTCGAAATTACTAGGGATAAACACGCATAGAGGGTTATTCAAGTACAACAGGCTTCCTTTTGGTATTAAAGTGGCACCAGCCATTTTTCAACAAGCTATGGACGTCATGTTGAATGACTTAGACTTTGCATGCGCCTACTTAGACGACATCATAGTAAGGAGCGCAACCGTTGACGAACATCGGGAGCATCTCAATCAAGTATTTAAAAAGATTCAGGACTTTGGATTTAAAGTAAAAGTTTGGAGGAAATTAAGTATTTAGGTCACATAATCAACAAAAATGGCAGATTTCCAGATCCGGAAAGTTCCATTGCGATTAGAGACATGCCGACGCCCACTAATGTGGCGATGCTACAGAGTTTTCTGGGGCTCGGAAATTATTATCAAGCGTTCATGAAAGGAATGTACAATCTAAGAGCTCAGTTGAATGAACTACTAAAAAAGACAAGGCATGGGAATGGACGGTAGAATGTCAGAAAGCCTTTGATGAAATAAAGAAAATGCTTATATCAGACCTCTTTTTAACCCATTACAATCCAAAACTTGATATTGTAGTGGCAAGTGATGCCAGTTCATACGGGATAGGAGCGTGTATTCAACACATAATGACAGATGGTTCTAGAAAACCAATTGCACATGCTTCGAGAACTTTACTCCCAGTCGAAAAAAGTTACTCACAGATCGAAAAAGAGGCGCTGGGTATCATTTTTGCCATAACAAAATTTCACAGATACATCCACGACAGACATTTTATTCTTGAAACGGATCATAAACCTCTGATCACTATTTTTGGTTCGAAGAAAGGGTTACCCGTTTATACGGAAAATTGTCTGTTGAGATGGGGAACCATTCTTCTCAATTATGATTTTCACATAAAGTACCTATCATCCAAAAATATAATTCATGCGGATAGCTTATCAAGACTCGTACCGAGTCAAGAAGAAAGATTCGAAGAATCAATTATTGCAAATATCAGAGCAGATTATGAGGTGAAAAGCATTGTAAACAACATTTTAAGAGAGCTACCGGTTACATCAAAGGAACTCAAAAAAGAAGCTGAAAACGATGATTTCATTTTAGAAATAAAAAGCAAAATCGTAGCAAATGACCAAAAAGTGCAGGAGATTTATTCAATTTGTGACGGAGTTTTATTATATGGTGAGAGAGTAGTAGTACCAAAAAAGTTGCAGAAAAGAATACTACGGGACTTTCGTATGGGTCACCGGGGGGGTAATAGAACAAAAAGCTTAATGCTAAGCTTTGTATATTGGAAAGGAATGGATGTGGATATCGCAAACATGGTTCAGCGATGTAAAGGGTGTGCTTTAGCAGCTAAGGCGCCACCTATAGTACACAAACCATGGCCCAAGATGGATAATCCGTGGACAAGGTTACACATTGATTTCGCTGGTCCAGTAGAAGATTATTACTACTTAATAGTGGTAGATAGTTTTACAAAATGGCCGGAAGTACTACGCTGCAAAAAGCCTACGTCCAATACCACAACAACTTTTTTGCATGAACTATTTGCACGGTTCGGTGTGCCAGAGTGTATTGTGAGCGACAATGGTACACAATTCACTTCTGAAGAATTTAAGAAATTTTGTGAGTTATATCAAATTAACCACATAACGACGCCGCCGTATCATCCGAGGTCCAATAGACTAGCAGAAAGATTTGTCGATACTTTAAAGCGCGCGCTTCAGCAATTCCTACAGGTATACAGAATTACGCCAAACCAGAGAACACACTCAAACATGGCACCGGCTGAACTAATGTTCGCTAGGAAAGTTAAGTCAGTGTTTGACAAGCTTTTGCCAGGAAAAAATAGGGTAAAGAATACTATGTATACTACGAGAAAAATATACGCCTCCGGAGAGAAGGTGTTTTTCAAGTGCTACAAAAACAACGTTGAGTTCTGGGAGCGAGGCTTAGTGGACAAGAGAATCGGTGACCTGATTTACATAATTAAAGGGCCGAAGAATACTCATAAAAGGCACCAGAACCAACTTAAAAAATGCTACGTTCTAGAGCATGAAGAGAGTATAGCGGATGAGGAGGATATCCCATTGATGTAATGTATGATATGTTTCAAGTAGAACCTCCGCAGAATATCCTGAACCGAGAAGATCCGGTAGGAAACGAAAGTTCAAGGAACCATTGGACGTGAATCCGAAACGAAAAATATATTAAAATTATGCAAATGGATCTACAAATAAATAGCCATAATCATCAACCCATATAGGAAGCCAGTTTGAAATCCAAAAAGGATTCCAAGGCTTGGGAGGGGGGGTTGTGGTAGGATCCACCTAATTTGCATAGTGGATTACTGACCATATAAATATTTTTGGTACCGGGAAGAGGGGGAGGAATCGAGAGATTCAACCAGAAACTCTGCCCGACTGCGACTCAGTCAACAGACATTCCAGGAACGGTCTTCCCAGGAATATACAAAAGACCATATGTATATATTGTGTACACTTTCTTGTTTCAATACATTTTGTTCTAAGTATATTTTGTGTTGCATTATTATTCCATGCATTAGTCAAGTTTCAACAGTATAGATGCTCAGTTTATTTAAGCCGGTACATCTAAATAACTATGCTGTTTAATAATTAAATGAAAACAGTGCATCTTCACATATATAAGTTTTCATTTAAAAAAATAACGTTTAATCTAAAGAGCTAGAAATATGTCGATTGTAATGCATAGTCTAATATATGTATATATATATATATATATATATATATATATATAAAGATCTTTGTCGTGTGTATCTCTTTGTCAGTATGTAACATCTTTACAATAAATAAATATTGCTCTACTCTTGGTATTGAGCCCTCTTTTAAATTAATGTTGTGAACCTTTGAATTTATATTCTTTTCGTTCTCGTTGCATATATATATATATATATATATATATATATACCGATTGTATTTTATCTTATGTTGCCTTTAATAACACTTGCTCCTTTGCGACTCATCTTTTTCGTTCTATTTTTTCCTCCAGCCATTTGTTTAAAATGGACAACTCTGTTAGATCCGTTTTTATTCCATATGACGTGTTCGTGTTTAATTCTCCATGTCTCTTTCTTCATTATGCTGCCAATATAACCTGATATTCTTGAAAAACTTTACAAATCTTTCAATGTAGTTAGCTTTTGTTTTAAAACTTACTCATTTCTCAATTTACTCTTTATTATAATCTCAATATTCTTCAAAAAGTCTCCGTTAGCGTCGTTTCAAATTGTTGGTTTTTCGCAAAATTGTTCTTCATCCATTGTCGTATTTAATATTCGATTATACATACCAATCCAGTATGCTTTTTTATCGTTATACCTGCTACTTGCATATTTGCTTAATGTTCGATAGGCATATATTCCTCTTCGTTAGGATTTCACAGTCCTACTTTCTTTTATTCTTGCTAAATAGTTGACTGTCGTATATGAATTCCCTATGTGTAACTGAAGCATTTTGATATAATTTTATTCCCAAAAATACATTGAGTACTTTCTAAAATTGCTGCTCTCTTATCTTTGCTTTTGTATTGTTCCATTCTTTCTTTCTTTCTTTCTTTCTTATGATCCTGCCATGAAAAACTAATCATCGGGATAGCGTATGTTCTTTCCGTTAATGATAAATGTTTTGGATTTATTAGTTGACTTAGAATTAATTCGCTTTCTAAGTTAAATAAATCTGGTAAGAAAGCACAACTTTGTTACTCTCCTCTCGTTATTTAAGTTATATAGTCAAGTGATACCCTATTGCCATTCTTAATTTTTCGTTTAGAACAACGTTTTAACTACTAGTAGAGAACTAAACAATCACATTTTACTATTTTTATAAACTGTGTATATAAAACCAATCTTCATTTATACATTAAGTATATGTTATTATAGAAGAGCATGACCGTGGAGCAATGAATAGCGGATCGGATTGAGAGCCGAGTTCAAATTCCATTCGAATCCATTAAATTCACTTCCGTGCTAATACCCTTACGAAAGTTATGAATACTCTACTTTTCCGCTCATCTATCGGTAAGTAGCAGGACAGACTTGGTTGTATATTCTTGGATGGCAACTGTTCTACCGCAGAAAGCAATGGTAACCTACTGCGGGAAAAAGTTGCATAATCACCTAAGCGTGTATCACGCATGGCGCATAACTGACTGATGACTTATTAGCAAAGAGTGTGGAATATTTGTCTGTTGCATTTTCCAGAGTTTTCAATTCGGTGTTGTGTTTTTTCTATATCGACTGCCCTGAATGTCTTAAAAACTCAAACTACCATATATATACTTAACTCGGAGGCGAAGCGAAAGAAACATACATGTCTCAATAGCATTTATTCGAGAGTGAATTACATAGACAAGGCAGGATTTGAACATTTTCCGTTCTGATCACAGTCACGAATCATATAGAGATAAAGAAACAAGCAAAAAACTAAGAAATATAAGGTATTTGCATGTTATTTCTGTGGAGATTATCGTAAATTTCCATATATTATGTCATCAAAGAGCATGTATGGAAATCATATTTATACGTCAAGAAACCAATATAGAAATGTGTGACGAAGTGTTGCAGCAATGGTAACGAAATTGTTGAATAGAATTTTTTAATCTAAATTTAAGTATTTATTCTGTTGACCGAATTAGTAGTAAGTGGAATAGTCCGACAAAATAAAAATGCCGTCTATTAAGTGACATTCAATCAGTGGTTAAATGGCACAGTGAATGGCTTGTAAATTTTACAGCCTCCAAAATTACCATGAAGAACATATTCTTATCTTGCACCAGCAATAACTTCTGCCTTCTCTGTCATCTACAATAGTTGAAGATTTAAATGTAGCATCAATCTTAATCTTCTGCCTTTCTGAATCTTATCATTTCTCCTCAGTAAATTATTCATGTTCTCTTTTACTTTCAGTAGACCTTTTCAACATAATGCCATTATCATTTGCTTGGTCGAAATTATTTTAAAAACTAAAATAAAGTATATTTAAATTGAAACGAATGCTCAAATTGAAGGAATATAATTTACACTCTGCTCATTTTGCCAAAGACCTTCTTTCTGACATGCCAAGATTTTTGAAACTGTAGAAAGCAAAAAATCAAGATGGTTTTGTGCGGCTGATAACGTGTTTCCTGGAAGCATACATACGCAAAGAATATCACATTTTAAAACATATCTAAAGTAGTTTTACCAAGAGCTACTCTAACTAAAGGTATGCGAACGCTTTATTTACGCATACGATGGGTATTTTTGGACTTAATAGCCTCCGTTTAGTAGTAAAAACACAAAAACATACGGCTTAATAGAATTCACTGGTGTTGACTTGTTCTTCCTTTTGAGTGCATGCTGTTCTTTTTCAACGATTCGAGTTTAACCATTGTAATATCATTCTCCACTTTAAATATTCCATGTGTTTCATTTCAGGTATTGGGGGATATCGTAAGTCGTAACTGATTCTTGTAATGATACCTTACTAAGGGCATACTTGGAAATAGTAGTGCCAGTAATCATATATATATATATATATATATATATATATATATATATATATATATATATATATATATATATAAATCGGATTAATAATATTTAAATAGTAAATAAAAGTACTTGTTTAATCATTACTACCTAAGTTTCAAGAAGGAAGGCTCACTATGAATGTGTATAAATAATTGCATATCGCAAATCTGTTGGTTTTATATCCAACGGCCTTTATAAAAATATATGCTTTTCTGGAACTGGAAGACCCAGTAGTCATCTCAAGCCGTGCACGTATATTATATCAATTTCTCCTCTTACACGCAATGCACTCTATGTTGTCGATCGGTGAATACCCACACTACCAGCCCGCTTCACGCCGCATTAAATAAAACAGGATCCATCCCCACAAACCTTTACGGAAAAAAGAAATATTTGTAATTGTTATTGTTTAAGAATTGCTTAAAAATAACTCGCTTTATCTTAATATTACCCTAAGAACATCAAAAGTCATAGTTTCTTCGGTCATGAAACCATAAAGCAAACTTAGTTGTCATTACATCAAAATTAATCAGCAAATGGAAAAAAAAATCAAATTTTTAACTTTGCCAATACATGTAATGCCTCTTATAGATGCGACTCTTTGCAAAGCATTAACAACCTGCCAACTGTCAATCGCACCCCACGATAACTGTATTGTTTTCGACTGATTGGATTTTTCCTCCTCGTAATTTGATTCGTTTAACGTGAGGCGGTATATTTTGGCGTCGTTGCAAGATGTGAGACGCAATATATAATTTCCCTCCTGAATTCCGATCCAATTTCCCTGGACCCCCAAACCCACCATCTCATATCAGCATTTTCAAATTATCAATTCCACATATATTTTCTTTTCTTGTGAATCCACGAATTTCGTATCAAATATTCCGTATGGGTTCATCAATTTCAAGATTTCTTCAGAATTTTTCAGCGAAAAAGCAATTTCCTTAATATTACTCTTGCTTTCGGCTTAAAAGAAGAATCTGTCTATCTCTTAATCAATCTACGTATTACTTCAGAAACATATATCGACTGAGTGATTGGTTCGGAGAAAGAATTATATCATTTAGGTCGATAGAGTGCATGATAGATACTGAAATAGAAAAATTATCTATAGTATTTTGCAGTTAATTTAACATTCAATATATCCAACCGATTTAACCAGAATTGTTGGATTATCTTCTATATTGAATATCGTGTAATATATAAGTCTTATATGTGCACAAGTCATACTTGTCAATGGCTGGCTTCTTTATTTCATTTAAAAGGAAACAAATATTAAAAATAAAGGGAACTTTGATTCAAACGTTTGACCAGGGGAATATGGTGCAGTTGAAATATGCCAATAAACTTATCTTTAATAATCTAAACTATGGCTTAAAACTTTTCTTTTAAATTTTAATTAAGTCTTATATAGAAAAATACATATTATGTATACAGTTATATTATCATTTTTAATATTTGCTCCATTACAATGAGATTGTTGATTAGTTCAATAAAATATTAGATAATTACTGAATATAATATATCATTAAATGAGTAGGTAGTTGAAAAGCAAAACCAAAGATTTATTAGATTTCGTAAATTTATCTCAATTTCTGGTCAACCATACTTAGCTTTCCATCATCTTAGGTTGCCAATCAATCGATTATCACGTCAAATAACAAGACCAGTGATTAAAATTGTTTGTATACAGCGTCTTATGATATAAGTAATATTTGTTACAAATCAGATTAATTTAACCTGAAATTTGATAATATTTCTCAAATAATCTGTCACAAATATATATTTATTTTTTGGATGATTTTTAAACCGAGGATTAAGTAGTTGAGATTCCAGTCAATATAATTTCTATTTGAAATAAACTAGAGTATTCTGCTTATTTGAAATAGCAATTTTAATCATTTAGCTTTCAATTAAAGATAAAAAAAACACCTTCAAGTATGATTTTTCATAAATCATTGTTAAACTTACGTATTGAAAATGTAGTACATGTCCCTACTTTTAACGATTTCTAACTTGTAAACAAAGATAGTGTAACAAATCCACAGACATTACATCTGTTTTTGAAAAGGGTTGAGATGGGCGACGAATAACACAGTATAAACTTCGCACAGTTTATCCACAATTTCGAGTACAATAAACATTTTCATGTCGTATTAATTAAATTTGTTTGTGTGGATACTTACTGGTTTTTATATATATATATATATATATATATATATATATATATATATATATATATATATATATATATATATATATATATATATATATATATATATATATATATATATATATATATATATATATATATATATATATATATATATATATATATATATATATATATATATATATATATATATATATATATATAGTTCTCAAAAATATGACATCATTTCGAGGGCCAAAAATAATTGCCAAGAGCTTAAATACCGACTTGACCTAATCCGTGTCACCAGATGTGCTCATATTGAATACTTTTGTTCGACACAAAATCTGTTCAATTACATTGACCTACATTTAGTCGTTTTCAATGTATCAAATTTTTTGGGACAATATATATATATAATGACATTTGCAGACAGTACTGTTTCGCAGCTCCTCAGTACAACTAGAAATCCGAATGCTTCTAGCCAGGATTGAAACCCAACTGATTTGGTGTCAGTCAGAGTTCCTGCCACTAAGCTATCTTCATAAGACGGAGTGAAGCCGTTTAATCTTGCGTATTGATTTTACAAATGTAAACAAATGCCAATCAGCTTGAATGCTCTATTCATTTTATTGAAGAGATTTTCATCAATGCAGGTGCCTGTTGTTTATAGAATTAGATCAGCACTCAACAGTACACAATTATGAATAAAGAGAACAAGAAAACTCTGACATAGCCAAAATGTTTATTCCGCTGAATTTTAAGTAATTTATTTTGCAATAAATATTAATAAGCAAAAATAAAAATGTCTTTAATTTTTAAAAGTTTTAAATCTTAAGAAAATTCATACATAAAGGTTAGATGAACTGAAAAATCGTGGTAAATATCTCACTCTAATTATTTAAATGTAGGTTCATAAATTACATCAGTTAGCCTGATAGATATTCATACGCGTTCTTAAACATAAAAAATATTGAAAAACTAATATCATGTTTTACTTTTGTTTATAATTACTTGCTTCAAAATTAAATCCTTACAACAACCTTGATAAAATCCATCATTTGTAATTAATCATCAGAAAATGTCTGTTGTGCTTAATAATAATAATAATGATAATAATAATAATAATAATAATAATAAATATATATATATATATATATATATATATATATATATATATATATATTTGAATATATAGTTCGAGTTCCATTCGAATCAATTACATTCACGTACGCACTATTACCCTTGGGAAAAGAAGGAATCCTCTCCTTCTTCCCCAGCTATGTGTAAATAGAAGGATAGACTAGGTTCTATAGCCTTGGATGACAGCTCATCTAGGAGAAGGACAACTCTGGATTGTAGGGAGGATCGTTTGGGGACGGGATCTCTGTATTTGTCTCTTCAAACTGTATGATTGGTTATACACCACAAAGACATCACCACTATAACCAAATCATATGTGCTTCGGAAAATCAACGAGTGAGTCCAGCATATATATATATATATATATATATATATATATATATATATATATATATATATATATATATATATATATATATATATATATATATATATATATATATATAAGAGATTGGAGGTCATCATCAAAATCTTGTCTACAATACTTACACCAGCGAGTATTCTTCTCAATTTAGTTTCTCAGAAAATGTCTTTTATTCTAAACAATTATAAAATAACTGGCGTGACGGATATTTAATGAGATTTCTTTTTATCTCCCGACATTAAATAACGAAATGAATATTTAGCACACTGCGAAATGGCATTAAATTCAGATTAACCTCTGTCTTATATTTTTGTTATGCACAAAGATTTTTTATTATTAATAAAACTTTTTTAAGCGTTTGATGTTTAAATATTTGTGTCTGTTTCCATGACGACATACACACGCAAATATACAGAGAAAAAGACGCTTCTATTAATACACATACATATGTAAATAAACAAATATATATATATATATATATATATATATATATGAATTCTCATAAGAAGTACATTCAGATAAATGATTGTTGAACCGTTATGCAATATATGTTATACAGATGTAACATATCCCATATATACTGTCGTTACATTCACACACACACATATATACATACATATACATATATATATATATATATATATATATATATATATATATATAGAGAGAGAGAGAGAGAGAGAGAGAGAGAGAGAGAAGGATACAGAAGACAGAGACAGAGAGAGACAGAGAGAGGGAGAGAGACAGCACCCAAAAGATGTGTACACACTTCAGGAAAGAAAAGCTTCATTTTTCGCAGTTTTATCAAATTGCAATAATGCTGCCATACATGAACTTTATGCAAATGACGAATATTTAGTTTTAGCAAGACTTAACAGCGCCACACAACCAGGGAGACGTGCGATACTTATTTGAATTGCAAGGACACTGGCTAGGACGATTTGCTGCAATCGAATCTCTGCATGTTCTCCTGATGTAACATCTGCAGACTTTTACATATGGCGTCCCTAAGGATGTTGATTATTACAGAAAAACGACCTCATTGGCTTCACTTACACATGAAATTGAAATTTTGTATCAATCCCACTGGACATTTGATCAAAGTTGCCCAAGTAGTAGTTTGTCGTATTTATAAATGTCTGAAATCTAAAGTCCAAACTTTCGAGTATCTGCTGTGATTGTATATACTAAAGTTATCTCATATTAATCTCATGACGTCTGAATAAATCTCGTATTAAATTATATATATATATATATATATATATATATATATATATATATATATATATACGAGTTTTCCCTTTTCTGAAATTGATGAATTTTTAGAGGACTATACAAAAGCAGTAGTGACTAATAAAATTTTAGAAAACATAGAATGAGAAATAATGCCAAAGCTACTAAAACTGAATGGTCATAAAGCAAAGTACAATATTAGTCTTTCATAGCTCGTGGTCAAGGCAAGATATACTTTTTTTTGTTTTTACCTGAAGTGAATTTCACCTGTGTTCCTTTATTAGATATTAAATATCTTTTTTGTCTCTATGGAACTTGTCATAATTTCAGCTCCCTTATTTTATAAAGAACAAGGACATGCAAAAATCAATGTCAGCAAATTGTCCTCATGTCATATACCATCATATATTTGGTTGGCAGTTCTTTCCGTCTTCAGTTTTCCAAACGTATTTTGACAGAGCATTTTAAGTACAATATCTTCTCCACCTGAATGATGGTATCTAGACATTCTGGCACATTTTCAACACGCCCTCTCTCGAACCAATCTTTTATACTCGGTACATTAAGATTACCTTTCTAACACTTTCTAATTATAACATTTTTTGATAATAACGCTTGCTTAATAATAGGGGGTGTATGTCTCGGAATATACATGTGCCATTATTTGTTTTTGTTTTTTTTTGCATAGAGGTCATCAAACTATAACTACTTGTTATAGTATTTTTGCTAAATATTTTACAAAGTGCACTATTTACTGGAAAGTGCTTCTTCAATATCCTAAATAATTCCTAGCTTATTTTGATTTTCAATCGTAAATTGAAAGACTGACTGAAAAAAATAATCATTTTTATCACATTAATTTAAAGCAGTTTGACATCACTTTATTGTAATATTTTACATGGCTCTCTGCCTGTAACGTTAACTGATAAACGTGTTTATTTCACTCATAAGATGAGTTACGAGAAAACATATCCTCAATAAGTCTATATATATATATATATATATATATATATATATATATATATATATATATATATATATATATATACACATTCAATAATCAGCCTGCAGTGTTTTAATTTCACATAGACATATCGTAACTCACAATGTTTTTTTCAGTATGGTTCCATTACTCCATTGTTGAGATACAGTTTAACGACGCCATCTTCAACAGTTGTTAAATCTGTGTCAAGTCCGATTCTTTAAAAAGAATACCGATGCCATTTTCAATAAATATAAGGCCGGCGTCCCTGTGTAGACCGTTAGCATTTATATCTATTATAAGTCTCAGTCTATGCAAAATACACAATCCCACGAGCTCACAAGTCAGTGCACCATCAAAACTACCAATGGTACATATAAAATTTATATTATTTATGTTCGTTTTTCTTCAGAAATTGTTTTTATATTCAGTTGGTACATGCGGTACTGGTTAACAATTCGCACCCGAAAATCCGAGATACTCATATATTGCTTGGAAGATTTATTGGCTTTATTTAGTGATTCAAAGGAAATCGAAAGATAAAAAATAGTTTATATTGTATTTTCAAATAGACTTCCACTCTACTTTTGCATGTTTTTAAATCGTTCTGTAGATTCACCAATAAGACATCACTGGTTTAACTTAATGACTATCCTAAGGACATAACAAATTCTGGATTATTAGTTTGTTGAATTTATTCAGTTCTGTCTTCAATAGGCTCAGTATTCAGTCGCTATATATATATATATATAGAGAGAGAGAGAGAGAGCGAGATAGATAGATAGATAGATAGAGATATAGATATATATGTAAGAAACTAAACACAAACATCACTATATCTAACGTTAACAGTAATAGTTAAATGAAAATTTAGATATGTATATATAAGGATGCATGTGTAAATATGATTTGTATATGTAAATATATATATATATATATATATGTGTGTGCGTGTGTGCGTGTATATGTAAGGCTATGTATGTATATGTATCGATACATGTGTATGTGGTTTTATATATATACGTATTTTTTATACGTATACGGGTATATGTGTATATATATTTACAGAAATATGTATGAGGTGTGTAGAATATATATATATATATATATATATATATATATATATATATATATTAGGTTGGTGCAAAAAATGAAGTAATAATATCGTTTTTTGATGTAGTTTTAATGTCAAAAAACGACATTATTATGTCATCATTTTCGCACCAACCAATATATATATATATATATATATATATATAGATAGATAGATTAAGTGTAAAACAGTAAATTCTTTTATCATTACCTTCAAATCTCACTTCATCTTGAAATAGTTAAAATTAGTTTGAAACTTAGTCTTTAATTAAGAAATATTACTAATTTAGAAATAGCTTCAAATTAAATTGACGACTTAGTCTCTAACTAAGAAATATTCCACTTAAATTACTATCAAACATTTAAAAAAATTAACATATATATATATATATATATATATATATATATATATATATATATATATATATATATATATATATATATATATGCTTTTCCTGAGTGGCCGATACGTCATTTTCCTTCTCCAAACTTATACCCCCATCTCTTTCCTTCAAGGCCCTTAATACATCTCTTATTTCTTGCATCTTTACTTTTCCCTTTTTTTCTATTTTTCCCTTTTTTTCTGTTTTTCACTCTATATCGTTTCTGGTGAGTTGACCTCTTTAATAGGTCAATATTGTATTGTTACGGTTTTTTGTGTATATATGCTATAACTAGTGAGACAATCCAAATGACTCAACTTCCTTTATAGTCTACCATTAGAAGCTTAACCAATCAGAAGCCGCAGAACATTGTATTCGTCGTGTATAAAGGCGGCCATCTTTGTTTAACCTACCGGAAGGACCAGTGCTAACTTGACAGGCGAAGAGGATAGAAGGAAGAACTACGCTCTGCTAAGATATCCACTGCGAACCTGAACTACGCTTTCCTCCTGTCTCCGAAATATTCACTGCCAACCTCTGGATTCTATACTCGAAGACGACCGTCATGAAAATGTCTAACATTGGTTATGAGCCCAGATCACGATTTTATTTTGACGGGAATGAATCGAGATCTGGGCTCTGATCCTTCCCCCACCTGCTCAATGTTATGTATTGTAATAAAAATAAAAAATAAAATAAATTTCTATCTCTCCCTTCACTCTCTAATTTTGGCCATGTCTTTCACACTGTGTCTCACCACTCTCTATATCACATTACATAAGCTTATTACTGGCCTTCAAATGTGTAAGTTTATATTCATTTTTTCATCCTTGGTAGTGAGGTCTGACAATCCAGAAAAAGAAAATCTTTGATGAAATAAACTATAACAATGGAACCTTAATATTGTCATTTTTTTCTTTAAATTGATATATACATACATACATACATACATACATATATATATATATATATATGTATATATATATATATATATATATATATATATATATATATATATGATATCTTTATAAGAATATGTTGTATGCATTTTCAGTGCTCGTCAATCAGTTGCTAGTCCTTTAAGTAATCTTTCTCCTCACTTCAACGTAGATTACGCCAATTAAATAATTAATAGTGACATCATGTTTCGAAAGAAATTCAGGATGTTTAAAATCGTAAAGACCCCAAAGTAATTTATGAACTTATAAGAAACCTTTGGGCCTCAGTCAACATCTATGACTCCACGGAAACCTAAGGACAGAAACAATCTCCTTAAGCATTCCAAAAACTTATTACAGCCTTGGACTGACCATTTCTCAGATTTGTTTGATAATCATCAGTCGGCCTTAGTCTGATATTGTGTGTGTGTATATATATATATATATATATATATATATATATATATATATATATATATATATACACTTCCGAGAATCGAACTCGGTGTTATACGACAAGCGTCATATCCATTAGACGAACGGGTCTCAGTGACTATGTTCTATATCCTTTCTACAAATTCCGTTGTGTCACTCACCCACGCCTATATTTACCAACGGACTGTTCCCGTATGAGCCACGTCACTTTTGATGCATTCTTTCAAGGGAAATAGCTTGTAAACTTTAATGCTCCAAAACGAAACTGCTCACAATTACCCACCATAGAGACACCTCCCGCCACATTTCGGCATGGCTGATGAACAATTCTACGAGGGCATCACTCTAGTCTCACCTGTTTCACTGACCTGAGGTGGAACAACTGCATCGAGTCAATAGCTTCCTCTACAGCAATAAATACTCTGTGTCGCGCCAGTAGTTTTTACTCGTCTGAGTCCATCCTTCAAATATCAAAATCTACCATTCGTCCTTACATAGAATACTGTTGCCATATATGATCTGATTCCAACGCTGTCCTCGACAAATCTAAAGAAGGGTGTGCATTATGATAGGTCATGTTCTGGCATCTCATCTGGTCACTTTCTCATTGACGAGATGTGGCTTCCTTCTGTATTTTCTAAGTTTATTTTCATGACTACTGCTCTGTCAAGCTATTTTAAATGTCACTGCATGATTTTAAGCGTGCTTCTGTGTTGGCATCTCGGCCCCACCCTTTCACTGTCAAAACAGTTAAATGCAACCGCCTCTTATACTCCAACAGCTTCTTCTCTCGCACGTCTTGACTGTGGAACACCCTTCTTCTTACATACTTTCCTGATAGGTATAATCTTCAGATATTAAAATGTAATGTCAATCGACATCTTCTGATACCTTGAGCTGGATCCCCGTCATTCTCTATATCCTTTTCTTAAAACCAACTTTCTCTTACTCTCTGTAAGCCCTTGCCTGGTAGTAGCATTTCCGGTTTGCTCAGAGTGAATTGCTTATATATATATATATATATATATATATATATATATATATATATATATATATATAAGCATAACTGCCATATATACCGTAAGTACAATCGAATTTTAAAAAAAATAGAAATTGAGACCCTATAACAAAACATCGTTAAACTCCAGGATGAACAATTTATAGAAACTACACCAGAATTTAAAGACTTACTTAAGGCCGAGTCATTCAAGGATCGGCATGATAAAAGCAGGAACTCCTCAAAAATACTTTCTAAACAACTAAAAATCGCCGCACAAGAACTACGCAACCACCCTGACATTATTGTAAAAAAAGCTTTTAACATTTTTTAATCCTAAACAAATTGGATTACAACAAAAAACTTGACCACATACTCCATGATCACATAAAACTTAACAAGAACCTGACAAACCAACTAAAATCAAAGCTTAATAAACTCATTAATGCTAATAATGCTGAACAGAACTCTTTAAAACTCCCTAAAATTGTTGGTGATTATAGACCTGGTTACATATACGGCACTATAAAAACACATAAACCTAACTATCCTCTCCGTCCTATCATATCGCAAATTCCAACTGCTGTATATCATCTAACAAAATACATTAACCAACTTATTACTCCCTATCTTCCTAGTAAATATAATGTTAAGTCAACATTAGAAGTAATCCAAATCCTAAAAAGTGAAAAACCTGACAATGAAATCATGGCTTCACTTGACGTTGAAAACTTATTTACAAATGCCCCTCCATACTTCATACTTCTACAATTGACTCTCCTGTGGTCATGTGTGACGTCATGAGATGCGGTACGAATTTCGCTTCAAGCGTATTATATGCACGTGTTTATCATTGCTTACAAATCATCTATGTAAACATTGACAGACTATCATCACTGTCTTGTCCGCATATTGTTTAATATGTTGTAATTGACATCTTTGATAATGGCATATGTAAGCCGAAAGCTTAGATTGTATTAAAAAAAAATATATGGATCACTATTGTGAATTTCTGTCTTCGTTCAACGATAATGTTATTAAACTTATCAGACGTTACGAAAAAAAATTACATAAAATAGACAACACTTTTCTATATTATTTAATGAAACGTGTATGAATGAAAAGATGCTACCTAAATACACACAAGATATATATATATATATATATATATATATATATATATATATATATATATATATATATATATATACACAAGTACAGGGTTGGAACAAATTCCAGTAACCAATAACACTATTCTTAGAAGAGTGCTCAATAGAGAGTGGGGAAAATAATATTTATTCAAAATTGCAGCATATGCGTGTTATAACATCACTACAAAAATAACCATTTTCTTTCAAAATTTCTAGTGTCTTATCAAGTGATAGTGTTGATTGCAAAATAAAGGGCATAAAGAGTTAAAAACCAACCAACCATCCTCAGTAGGGGAAAATTGTTACGTAACCAATGATGACCAATCAGAATACAAGTATATTGTAATTCAAAATAACGTGACAATTTCATTGTATCTATTAGTGTATTACAGTTAAGATTAGATTAAATTAGAAATCAATATAACTAATTACGTTTTAATTTCACAGTAAAATTAAAAATTACAAATGTCAAATTCTAAATTTAACCGAGTATCAATTTTAAAATTATTACACAATTATTCGGAAATGAAACTAAGAGAAAAAATATTGTTCTTAGTGAAGTGTCAGTTTATCTGTTAAGTTTGACGCTGATGTAAAAATAAACTACGTTCGCTACACATATTGATATATGAATTTTTAGATATATAGGGAAGGTTATTTTTCAAATGACAGGACAAACACATTATAATACACAAACATCAATATATAATCAATATATATAAGCAGGCAAATAATAAGACGGCTATTCACACAAGAAATAGAAGAGGGAAAATTCAAGAAGGGAAAATAAAAATAAAGAATAAAATATGAATAAAAGTGAGAAGAAGAAAGAGAAACATATAGAAATAACACACAAAAGAAAATTATGTCAGGCACATGTATATACAGGTAAAAGCATATACAAGCAATCACATGCACGCATTGAAATCCAAATAATTAGACTCACCAAACCGACTATCAATATATTCCATGCATGAACACGCATATAGATAAAAAAAAGCGGGAACCAAATAAAGGTAACAAGGGCAAATGAATGTATATGTACGATGCTTACATATACGTAGTTTAAATACGCATATCAAGCCATGGAGAAAATAAATAGAAATACATAAATGCACACACACACACACACACACACACACACACACACATATATATATATATATATATATATATATATATATATATATATATATATATATATATATATACATACTTATACACACACATACACAGACATACACACACACACGCATATATATATATATATATATATATATATATATATATATTCACACAAACACACACATACGCATACATACGCAAAAATCCGAACAACCAAACTGACATTTCCCCAAAAATGTATCCACAAACATAAACGAAACCGGCATATAAACAAATATAACAACATATACACGTACCCAAATATAGACAAACATATACATACACACACACGCGCACTTAAATGGATGAACAATATCTACACTTAACAGTAAGTTCATTCCTTTGATTTTAAACTATTAATCATGCCTTTAAATATAATAATTTCCAATTTTTCATTGAGACAAAGATAACACAGTGCGTATAGGGAATTACATGTTGCTAATTAATTTTCATTTAATAGTAGGTGGTATGTTTTTTTTCTTTTGGAAATTGAAGTACTATTTTTATAAGTACTATTGATGAATGATAGTTCATGTTGATGTCAACAGGTTTTAAATGAATTTTTAGTGGATCTAATGTAAAAAATATTAATAATCGGGTTTTCAAGTATATAAATACTAGAAAGATGAACTAGGGAACTTGCTAAGCAGTTATTTTGTAGTGGGTAATCATTGGAATTCCTACAATTACATCCACTGTTAGTAGTATTATTATACTTGCTATCATTTACTGCCCCATTGCAATACATCATTTTTTTATAAAATTTATACTTTGCGAGAACTTACTTTAAGTGTATTATTAATACTTATTTTATTAAGTGGACTAGTTTTAGGAAAATATTTATTAATAACGTTTAGGAATTTTTGTCTTATTTTCTTTTAATCATTAGGTTGAAAGGAGGAGTAAACCAAACGATCTTCCAAGATCTTCTCTTCTTATTATTGTTATAATGGGATTTCTGTACTTAATAGTTGTACCATCATAACCGCTATTTCTAAGGACACAGTTGTAAAATTCACTATGATTATTAGAAACCACTTTGCTAGATGAGTTAGCGCTGATTCTAAATTCTGTGGAAGAGTTTATGTGTTTTATAAAATGAGGGGGATGTTTAGAATCAGGGTGTACGTATTCTGGGTTCGGATCGAACTTCATATAATGGTGAAAATATCTATTGTTAATGCTTAGGGTTTGTTCGATGTTACCTTATTTTGTATTTCGTAGTTGTTATAAAGGTACTTTTTCTGCTAAAACCTTTGTTTCAAAACCTTTGTTTATAAGAGTTGCGGGGTAGTCTCGTTTTTTTTAGAGTTTTATTTAGTTCTTTTTTGTTGTTTTTGGATGTGTTTATCGGACACTATAGTACAAACCCTACGTGCTAGGAAATAAGTGATGAATTTTAGACAACATATTTGAAATGAAGCTATTATTGCGTATCTGAGCGTTATTGTAGATATCTGTGTTTATGTGGCTGTTTCTATTTCTAATGAATATATCTAAGAATGGTAATTTTTTAAAATTTTCTTCTTGAGTGAATTTCATCTTCGGGTGTAAGTTTTAGAGTAGCGTGTGGAATTGTTTAATATCGTCCCATGAGGATATACACAAAATGAAGCAATCATCTAAGTGTCGCTTCCAAGATTTAGTGAAGTGGTTTTTTATGTTTTCCCCATATAATTATTTTTTCATACAGGTTTTCCTCTAGGTAAACTGATGATAGGGTGTCATGTCTTGGCGTCATTTTCATTCCCAGGTATCTAGGGCTTGGATAGAGTTTTTGTTGTCAAATTCAAATGTGTTATTGTTTAGAATTAGTTCTATAGCGTCGATAATTAATTACATAATGAATCTGGAATGTAGTGTTTCTGGATGTTTTACAATCCAGAATAAGATTGCGTGTTTACCTAATTTTTAGGTTACGTTGCTATATAGTCTATTGATGATAAACGTTTCAATAAGTGTTCCCGGATCTAATTTTTCTGGTATGAAGCTAAGAAAGTCAATATCGCCCCTGATGTATTTTTTAATCTGTTTAGTAAATGGTTGTAGTATTGTGTTGATTAAGTTACTGAGTCTGCTAGTTGGACAGGCTGGCCTGCTACTATGGATCTGAATATAAGGTTACTGTGGTTTGAGATGCTAATACATTCAGATTTGGTGTGTGGATAGCTGCATTTATTTCCCTCGATTTGTGAATTCTAGGTAGTCCGTAGAAATTGCTTGTTTTTGTAACGAAGTTTATTAGGAAATCCTTTTCTTTTTTGTTAATATCTTATGATTTTTTCAGAGTTCTATAAATTTAGATATGCTATTTTCTTTATGTTGGTGTCGATTAATTTAAAGTTGTACGTATCTTCTAGTCCCTCTAGAATTGTTGTTTTATACTATATATTTTGTACATGATGACTATAGCGCTGCCTTTATTTGCATCCTTTATAATTATGTTGTTATTTTTCAGGATGCTCTCAATGGCTATTCTTTGTCTGTATGTAATATTGTTGAATGATTTGGATTTTTCCTGTAGGTAGAGGTTCCAGAGTTTACAAAAATACATTTGACTCATTTCTATTATTTTTTTTTTGTTTGGCAAGAAATTGAATTTATTTTTACTAATGAGTCATCTATAATGATTTCTTTCTTATTAAATGTTTCTTTTATACTGGGTTTGCGTTCAAATTCTCTAAAGTCTATTTTAGGTCTGTTATATTGCTTTGCTTTTCGGAACAGGGTGTAAATTTAGGTCTAATGTACATAGGTATATTATTTTGGGTTTTCTGTCATCTAGACTTGGTCTTCTTTCTCAGACCATTCCTAATTGTTTTATTACCACTTAAGCAGAAGAATATTCTCTCAACAAAAACCAGAAACATGTATTATAACACACACAAAAGACAATGCTTAAAAATCGGGAAACATAAGGAAAATTAATTCCTTTTGATAATATGTGGAATTAAATATTATTTGCCTGATGAAGGTCAATAGAACGGAAACTTGTGTAGCAAAAACATGGAATATAAAGTATAATATATATTTTTTAAAAATCCACACTAACTGCAAACGGTTGCGGCTTCTCTCTTATTTTTAAAATATAAACTTTTTTGCTCGTTGAAATAACTATAAACTCTTTCACTCTCATATATATATATATATATATATATATATATATATATATATATATCGATCGATACATATTTACATTAATTTATATATATATATATATATATATATATATATATATATATATATATATATATATATATATACAGTAGGTGCCATGATATAAGGAATGGAAACAACAAAGATATAATTGTGTGTAATACTTAAAAAGTAATTCATGATTAGCAATGAAATTTTTACCGAATAAAGATCAGGGTGTACTGCATAAATATTATACAAAGTTACAAAAATTTACATATTTTTTTTTTTTTTTTAGAAAGATTAAATGGAACAAAGGAAATAAGCTACTGGACAAAAGTTAAGGAACGATCTTGTTAATACTTGATTGTGAACAAAATATCAACAAAATTTAATATTAACTATCAATACATATGAATAAATCTATATAAATCAAATACATATGAAATATATACAATTAATTATAGAGAAATTTTTATTACTTTTCTATTTTATTTAAATTATTTCATTCAGTCACTAATATTTATTTATATTTGACATGTACTTCTACGATTATTTGCTGCGATGTTTTTTTTTTTTATACTTCAGAATAATGAGAAAAATAAATAAACCAGGGAGAAATATAAGTCAAGTTATAAATATTAGGTTGATGCAATAATGATGTCGTTTTCTCACATATGTTACTATGTGAGAAAACGACATTATATTTGCACTAAGCTAATATTATACATTAAATCGTTGTTATGAATTTTTCAATTCAAATAAAAAGAAGACGTGACGGCAATAAAATTAAGAACGTAGCAGAACGTCGCAAGAAGTATTTTTTCCGCATAATGTCCCTTCCACAGAAAAAAAATGCACAATTGCTAAAAGACAAATATATGTTCATTTACACACAATAAATTTGTTTCCAATACAGAAATTTACAAAAAGAAGAATTTGAATAAAAACAAAAGAATAATGTTCATTTATATATCGATGTTTCGAAAAGTTTAAAAAAAAATTCATTGTTTTAGTTCATCCACACAAACATACATACATTCATACATACATACATACATACATACATACATATATACCTACACACACGCACACACACATATATATATATATATATATATATATATATATATATATATATATATATATGTATAATTTTTTGACTCAGACAGCTCAGATATATCTTTATTTTGTTAAATTGAATTAGTACTTAGACTTGGTTCTTTTTGGATATATCTTGGACTAATGTAGTCCATATATACTTTTAGAAAACCGCTACCATAAGGATAAAATATGAATCAAAATCTCAAAAACCATGAAGAAAAGGTATTTATTTTCTCAATAGACTTTTTAATCCTCTTCACCGAGTCCCTCCTAAGGGAATTTACCTGGATTTATTACCGGTGGACACAATCTTACCAACTTAATATGACAAAAAAGACAGTATTGATAGCAGACATTAGGAAAACTGCTAGAAAATCTATTGGAAAGCGAGAAATATTAATTGTATGAGAGGCACAATATATTGTTGTCATCAAGAGGAAGAGCGGATAAAACAATTTACAAATTGGAGATTTAAACATTTCGAAAATGTTTTATCAGCGATGGCACATTTGAATAGTGAATGATGCTTTCCAATGTCTATACAATGTATTAAGTATCATGAACATTTCGTTAGAAACTAAGACAAGAGATCTGAAATTCGTTCTAATCACAATTATCCTATATTGCAATTATCTCGTTGAACAATTTCCTCATAGATGAAGAGGGAAACTTAGACAACAGAGATGTAGTTCTATAGAAAAAATACTGGCAATATTATTGACTGAGTATGCTATTAACGAGAAAGCTTTAAGCATAATGGAAATAAATAGGTATCGATACTTACCATAAGAAAGCTGCATTTGAATCTCAATATACATAATGCGGTCAGATAGTTTGATCAATTTGACGCTGTCAAGGTATTGACGACAAGAACGATAGTGGAAATAAAGCCAGTAACTTACATAACAACTTGTGTAAATAGGTGTTATATCAAGGAATGAAAGCTTCTCTCTTTTGTAGTTTGTAACACGTTGATACTTTCGCGCCCTCCCATTGCACCAAAGAAAGACATCAAAGTTCGCACCGAGGCTAGTGAAACCGACGGTTGCTGGGCTGTGAACAATTTTTGTTCCTTGTGTATGCTCTCGGGCTCCCCACATTAAACTGATCTTTTGTAACAACCTGACATCGCGTGAGGTTGAGTAAATGCAAATTACTCTCTCGAGTAACATCCTATATATCATCTCTCAAAGGACAGAGTCACAACTGGGGAAAATTATGCTGAGAGGTGCCCAGCGTTGGGGAACAGTTGCCCGAGGTCCCGACCTCTTATTGCCCCAGCGAGAAAGAGAGGGATCAGCGCTCGTATCGAGGTCAACGCAACCGACTGTTGCGTGGGATGCGGGAAATTGTTGTTCCTAGCCCGGGTGTACGCGTTCGGGTTCCGACCTTAAGTACTGAATTTGTGTCACAACTCATGTTAGTCAGGAGATGCAGTAAATATTTAATTTATAACAATATTTTTAATATCTCAATTGCGTCACTTTCATTGGGAAGAGTGCACTCAGGGGTGACTCTGTCGAAGGATAGAGTAGCAAATCTGGAAAATTATACTGAGAGGAGCCCGGCTTTGGGAAGTGCTGCCCGCGGCCACGCCCTCTCATTGAACCAGAGAGAGAGACCGGTGCTTGCACCGAGGCCAACGCAATCGACGGTTACTTGGGCTCGGGAATTTTTTTATCTATGGCCGGGTGTACGCGCTCGGGCTTCCCACATTAAACTGACCTTGTCTCACAACCTGCCCCTGTTTGGGGAGGGGGGTCGATTAATACAAATTACTCTCGAGTAGTTAGTTATTTATGCGTCATCTCACTCAGTTGTGTTAAAACCTGACCTCGTGTGGGTGAGTGGTGATTAAATAAAATTACTCTCTGAACTTGTTTGTCGCACCCTATATATCATCTCTTAGTTGCGTCTCTTACTTTGGGGAGAGTGTGCTCAAGGCCGTCTCCATCGAAGGATAGAGTTGCAAATCTACTGAGAGGACCCAGGCACTGGAGAAAAACTACCCGAAGCCGCGTTCTTTCATTGCACCAGAGAGAGAGAGAGAGAGAGAGAGAGAGAGAGAGAGAGAGAGAGAGAGAGAGGACGGTGTTTGCACCAAGGCCAGTACAACCAAAGGTTGCGATGGTTCGAAAGTGTATTTTTCTAGCCCGGGTGTAGGCTCTCGGGCTCCCCATGTTAAACCCACCTTGTGTCACAACCTGACCTTGTTTGGGGAGGCCGGTTCGAATAATACAAATTACTCTCGAGTAGTTACTAACACGTTTATTTATCGTTTGTCAGTTGCGTCATCACACTCAGTTGTGTTACAACCTGACCTCGTGTGGGTGAGTGGTGATTAAATAAAATTACTCTCTCAACTTGTTTGTAGCACCCTATATATCATCTCTTAGTTGCGTCTCTTACTTTGGGGAGAGTGTGCTCAAGGCCGTATCCATCGAAGGATAGAGTCGCAAATCTAGTGAGAGGAACCAGGCACTGGGGAATAACTGCCCGAAGCCGCGTTCTTTCATTACACAAGAGAGTGAGGACTGTGCAACCGACGGTTGCGATGGTTCGGTAAACTTTTGTTCTTAGCCCGGCTGTATGCTCTCGGTCTCTCCATGTTAAACTGACCTTGTGCCACAACCTGACCTCGTCGAGCTTTAGTAAATACAAATAACTTGAAAGTAGAGATTGGGGCTTTTAACATTAGAATTTGTGTGAGAATTGAACTCCAGTCCCGCATTTGTTCATATAGGTGATATATAATCACGGTATATATCCATCACTAATGGTAATGTTTGTGAAACGACAATCATAAAAATTATTTCAGTTTCAATGAACGAATATAGATTAAAATTTCCGAGTTACATACAGACTTCTTTCATACTGAATTGTGTTTACATACTTGTGAAACAATAATATTTTAATTTATGAAGATTTATCTGCAATACCCGCTATTATTTTTTAAAATTAGATTCATATCTTTTTTAAATTTCTGCACACTTTCTTTTGTTTTTCACGTGTGTTTTGCGTTTGTATATGAAAAAAAAATAATCCTGGTAAAAAAAATCAAATGGATTCTATCGTTGTTTTAATATTTAACAATCTGGTGTAAATGACGATATCTGAGAGTAAATTTATATACATTAAAATCTAAACATAGATATAATCTCCCACATCAATTCAGGTTTCGACTCTCGGGAGATAAATTAAAATACCCAAATCTTAACACATTGACATTAATTATTCTCGTGGGCTTTTAATGTAAGGGGGATATTTCTCTTTGTAAAGGTTTTAAAATATATTTATCCCAAATGATGTACATCTTACGTAGGAGTCATTGATTAGAAATAGAACAAGTACAAGAAAATGTGAAAGAAAAATAAAACTTCAACTGCTGAAAGAGACAAAAGATATATCTGTAACACATAAGAAAAGTGGACCATTTCCCTACATTTCGTTTTATTTTTAGGTATTAACGTCATCTCAGAATGCTTTTTACTGGTTTGCATTTTTGGTTTGTTTTACGGCATATCAACGTCAATGGGTTTTTTCATGCCGACAAGATCGTTATAGCTGATGATATGTGTGTTTCAAAATGCATTGCTGGTAATAATGTACTGATGATAATAATTTTGAAAAATTTATTGCTACTATTAAAGCATATTTTTTACACGTTTTCACCCCCAGTTTCGTGGGTTAACTATTTCACCATAGCTGGGACCCTTAAAGGAGCTACCACTTCACGACAGGTTGGATCTAGCAACACCAGCAATTAAGGAGTGGTTTCACGCCCCTCAAATGTCAGAGGCCTTGCTGTTGGATGTAGTTTATCCTCTTACTCAGGACGCGGATGAAGTTTATTGTCTTACCCAGGACGCTCAGATTTTCTTCTCCGAGATAGATGGTTATTAATATGGCTATGGAGCTCTATATATATAAAATAAAAACAGACTACTTTAAGGTTCCATGTAATAAATTATTTCACCATAGCCCTTTTAAAGGAAAGCGGATCATCAGACTTTACTTCCAAAGATTGAAAAAAAAAATGTAAAGAAATTTACACATTCTGGCATTTTTTAATATTTCTTTTCATTTTTGTTTTCAACTTTTGGAAGTAAAGTATGGTGATCCGCAGTCCTTTAAAAGGGCTGTGGTGAAATAATTTATTACATGGAACCTTAAAGTGGTCTGTTTTTATTTAAATTATTTGCTCTGAATTTACATTGAGGTCTCTGGATGTTATCCTCCTTGGGTTTACCCATACGGATTACCTAGTTTTTCACAATCTAACTAATTATATATATATATATATATATATATATATATATATATATATATATATATATATATATATATAAATATATATATATTTTTTTTTTCTCATGTTGTCTGTCTGTCCTGGGAGTTGTTACCTCGCCCAGCCTGCATTGCTCACACGATTTCGATGCGGTTTTCACCACAAGTTTGCAAATGGCTGTCGTAAGTATATGACGGAACTCGATTTTTGAGTTCGGAATCAAATTCCGAAAAACTGGATAATCGAAAAAATCAGCTTACAGAAGGAATGATCGCATTTCAACCAAATTTGACACCCTCTTAGTAGTCTACCATTAGAAGTGTTGTCCAGAAATTTCATTACCACTAAACAGCGTGGAAAATCGATAAAACCCCAAAACTGATACGCCCAGATTGCGCCTGAACCGCATGTCGGTTTTTAGCGAAAACCGCCCAGATTTATGAGGAGGCAATTGGGAGTCATCATGTGAAGTTTCAACTCTGAGTGCCCCGCCCCCAACAGAGTGCAAATCGACAATCGGTCAACCCTTAAAAATGTTTTTCCCGTTGGGTATTTCCTAAATGCAGATTAATTTCAGGTCACGCTATACGCTGGAAGAAACAGGTCAGTGCTTGCAGTGGAGTGGAAGAAAACATTTGACCTCAAATTCTGGAATGGGTGCAGGGCCATTGAAATTCGGCTTTTTTTTATCCCTGCTACCACATCTGACTTTGAGCCACAAATGACATATTCGACTTTGTCAACACTTTTGCTTTAATCGTCGCATCTTAACAAAATAAGCACTTCCTTTATTCGCGTCCTTACTGAAAATGAGTGAAAATGGTTCCGCCCTCAGCAGTCCATTTTCCAATTCTTTAAACCTTTTCCCCTAGCTCAGGCCGCATTCCAGGCCTGACGAGGAGTTTTTGCGCTAAAACAGCAGGGCTTACTCCCAATCCATTTCAAAGTTAATGCCGGCAAACGGTTAGCGGCTTTTCCTTGTCGCACAAACCAAACGAGCAAACGCTCCTTGCATTCTCATCGCTGGCATCACGTCCGTTAGAGCCAAGCTGCATATGCAGCAGACACCGTGACCCCGTTTACGGCCAAGCCTTGCGCTTGCCAAATCACGTACACGTATGTGAATGCGCGCTAGCATCTTCCATTTCGGGTGAGCACTTTCATTGGTCTAAGTCATGGCCATTGTCCAGGCTAAACAAATCACTGACAGGTCACGGTCTCTTTAAATATCTTCAGCGCGACTGCATCCGCACTCACGTCTTGGTTTGATCGCCATTATCGCATCTTTCCTTGGATTAATTGACAGCTTCCTGCTATCGCAACTTACCTATTTGCTTAAACGTTTGTATTACCTGTTTTATCTTCGCGTGCTGCCTGTACTCCGCAGCACAGTCTATCTTAGCATTCCATACCTATTTCTACTTTTACATAGTTCATTTTTGTTATTAGACAGTTAAATACTGTCGCAAATTACTTATAGACTCAATCGTTTGCCCAACGTATTTTCCTTTCACGCTACAGTTTTCACTGTAAGTTGAAGTATACTCTCTTTATTACGCGGCCCAGTACACCTCAGTACTTCACTGCCTATTTGCTTAAACGTTTGCATTACCCATTTGTCTCCCCGTGCTGCGTTTACTGCGCAGCCCAGTCCATCTTAGCGTTCCATACCTATTTCTATTTTAACTTAAAATCGTATCAATGTATGGTTTCCAAAGTACCGGGTTAATAAATCAAGGGCAACAACAACCCCACCCAAGTATTATGATCAGTCTCAATATTTCAGGAAACTGGGTTGGGAGTGAAAAAGTATTTGTTGTTAACATTGTTTTTCCATTCGGTTTTTCCAGTTACGTGTCTTTTTTTTAAAGCTGATCGTTTTGTGTTCGTTTTGTTTAGTTCTTTTTTCGTAACAGATTTAATGTTTAGTATAGAGCTTAGAAAAAATTCGCAGTGTGAGATAGACAAGACGTAAGGCATGTAGCAACATCAGCACGGCAAAGGGCACTCCTTTAATAGCAAAGAAAGGCAAAAATATTTTAAGTCAAGTGATAGCGATTGCTGTATGAGTCATACGATTTTTGAATCAAGCACGGGCAACGCCGGGCCATGCTGCTAGTATATATATATATATATATATATATATATATATGACGTCGCACATTATGAAATGGACAAACAGGGCATTTACTTAAATATTTGTATCTGTAAATGGAATGTATAAACATAAAATATCTTAAAATATGTATATATATATATATATATATATATATATATATATATATATGTGTGTGTGTGTGTGTGTGTGTGTGTGTGTGTTTTCAGCTTTGATAGTGGAGTCATATACAATTCACTTCTATATGGTGATTGTAAATTTTAACTTAGTTATTTTCAAAATCGCTGTATCTTTTATTTCGCTCGCTCTTTACTTGGATTTTTTGGAACCGGCTTAAGATTGGTTGTTAAACTGACCTATGCGAGATAAAACTATTTAAGTTTATCAAAATTATTAGGAGGGGACAATTACAAAAAGGATAGTTAAAACATTAAATTAACACAATTCTGAGTCAAAGTTAAGTGTAACAATTCTCAAAGAAAATTAAATTTAAAAATGTCAAATGAATCTAAAGACCCAGATTTTGAAGTTAAGTATCATTTTAAAATATCGTTCGGGATAACATATTTTCAGAATGACTAATATCTGGCTTGTTAGTATATGCACAGTTCGACATTTATTTTATTTACTGCCGATCGCAAAAGGGTCACAAACTTACATCAATCCAACGAAATATGTTAGCTCTGTCAGTGACACTGAGCGCTTTCCAATAAGTACCGCGCATATATAATATATAAATAATATATATAATAAATCACGCACGCACACACACACACACACACACACACACACACATATATATATATATATATATATATATATATATATATATATATATATATATATATATATATAATAATACTGGTCTCTCCCGACGGTTTCGACGTATGAGGATCTGACAGGTAATTGATTCAGTTAGGAAAGTTTGTCCGATATTCTTAAGTGGCATTTAAGACCCGCTAGTGATTTACAAATGAGGCTACATGTGAAGCAAGTGTGAGGATTATGAGATGGGATCACTCTTAGATTGGCTGATCTTTTAGATCTTGCTCTCGCTTCTTGAAGATGATTTAGACAAGCAGATTGAAAATTTCTGACTACACTAAAACACGTTGATCTCCATTCTACCCGCTCTAAAGCTAAACGTTCAAGGGTGTTATGTGGTATATTGACTGCTGACAAGTTGATTTTCAGTTGGTCTTTGTATCTTAGTCAAGGGCATCCTACATTCTTGTAGCCCTGATCTAACTGGCTGTACATTAGGATATTGAGTATCCTGTTATCAGACATTCTGAAGACATGACATGTCCACCGTAACTGAGACTGTATGATAAAAGTCTCAATTCGTATATATATATATATATATATATATATATATATATATATATATATATATATATATACACATTTCACATGTTTTACTTTCTATATGTCTATAGTTGATGTAAAAATTGATAGAAAAAGACTTGTCCGTATCTTGAACAGATTAGCGAGACAAATTAATGTAATTTTAGGATATATTAGAAATAATATTGCGAATTCTGCTGTCCTCAGTCGAACAAGTAGACTAAACACTTTAGAAATAATATAAATGCTAATAGATTTTGTAGATTTTTACAAGTCCTGGATTTGTAAAGATTATGATATTAGATTAGTTGATAAGAATCACTGAGGAAATTTCTGAAGTACTTTCCAAAATTATTGCCATGTAGGTAATTTGACGAAAGAGTAACACTCACTCCCACAAAAGAAATTATGACAAAAAACAAGCAGATTGTTGGGGGTGGGTTGGTTAAAGAAATTAGTGAAATTATTCAGGAGATTTGATGTTACTCTAGTTAGTCTCCAAATACAACTAATATGTCAATCATATCGAAGAAAAACTGAAAAATAGATAAATATATTTGTCTAGACCGCGAGTTGAGGGAATTTCTTTCCTTATAGACATAGTTATTGGCTTCTTTTCAGACTAGCATCATTTTTCGAGTGCAAATTAGTTTTATTTTCATTTTCTTGTCTCTTGAATTATAAACAATTTTGTTGCACTCACTCATTTGGGAATGTATTTTTTTCTGATCCTCGATGTTTTGATTTTTGTAGTCTTATTCTCATCACTGCAGTTTTCATTTTTTGTCTTTAATGGCGGTCAAGAAAACGTCATAAAAATGTTCTCAATTTTCGTTTCTATATGTTTTATTACATTCCATTCTCTCTTCCAAAATAATTTTCTTGTTCTGAGATAAATTTTCATTAAGATTCTCTTCATTCTACTAAGTGATCGTTAGTTTTTATCGGCCCTACATAATATAATTTTCCATTTTGGATGGCTGACACGAAATCCTACAGATTAGAAGAGAGGTAGACGGTGACAAGACTTTCGGACCACCCTTTACTTTAATGAAAACGATGCCGATATTTCTGTATATTTAAAGCGTCTTTGACATTGTGTATAAATATATTTTTCTTGTTAAGCTTTCAACCCCAAGCAAGGCGGGAAGCCACTAGCACGCAAAGGGTTACAGAGAGCTGGAACGAGAGCAAAGAGGAGTTATTGAGGAAAGGATGAAGAGAAGGTTAGGGGATAGGTCAGGGCATCTGGAGACATTGATTGACATTACATTTGAATAGTTGGAGATTATAGCTATCAGGAAAACAAGAAATTGGTTGGGATTTCCACAGGCGATAAGGGCGAGACATGAAGCTATTGGAGTAGAAAAGACGGCTACATTTAACAGTTTCGACAGTGAAAAGTTGAGAGCGAGATGCCAACCTAGTTGAACGCTTAAATTCATGAAGTCTGGGAACCAGCGAAAGCAGCTCATCGGAGAAGTTACCGTGAAAGTATTTCTAAAAAGACATAGGGTGGCAAAAGCACATCTGGACCTTGAGACAAGCACAAGGGCCTCCAGACCATATATGGTAGCAACACACCATGCAAGAGCGAATGGTTGATTCGTAGATTTGAAGGATCGACTCAGCGAGCCGACTTTCCTTGCGGTGGACGAAGGTATTGACTCAATGTATTCGTTCCATCTCAGGTCAGCGGACAATGTGAGACAAAGCAATCGCAAAGAGGTGATCTCGTGGAGTTGAGCCTCAGATATTCGAATGTGAGGCATTCTCTCTTGTGAATAATAGAGAGCAGTTTTATTTTTGAGGCATTTAAGTTAACCAGCCGAAGTTAAATTCATTGTGAGGATTTCTGCTTACTTAATTTTTTACAAGAATTCCTGTTCTTCGATCCAATCTACATTCCAATGACAATCGTTTGGACCAATTTTTTTTTTGGAGGGGGGTGGTCATCTTATATTTCTTTTCCTAAGAATCTCCAATGTGAATTTAAAAAGTAACATAAAAGCGAGAAGTGTAAACATGATTATTTAAACATTTTCTAATCTCAAATTTAATGCAATGATTGTAAGTTTTTCATTTTTTGTATTTTTGACTTTGGTGGTCCACCTGTACAAGGCCCAAAGGTCACTGAAGGTAGAGGGTTACAGAGTAAGTGACAGAGATTATGCAGATATGTGTGGAAGAAATCGGTTAAGCCTAGATATGAACAAATCAAGATTGTAGAGATCGGGGAGAAAACGGCTTGAGATTCGGGTCGACAATGGTTTGTAGTAAGAAGATATTTGAGTGAAACTTACATCACACTAAGGAAAACGAAGGTAATGACGTTGGGTCACAACAATGTGCGTGCCATGGCGGATCTTAGTCGTGAAGATTAGGATTGGTGGCACTAAGGAATGTACTTCGTCTGAGCGATACAGTCACAAATGACTTACAACGTTTCGTCTATTGGCAAGAAGATTTTACGGTGGATAAAAAATTAATGACACGCATTTGGGTATTTTATAGTCTATCACGAACTGAAAATGAAGCATGAGCTTGCCCCATCAATATATTGTAGCGTAGTTAATACTCGGATTGATCTGGCACTTGTAAAATTAGAGGAAAATAGGAGTAAGGCTCCCAGTAGGATACAGGTTCGGTTCCTGTCTGAGGACAGATATTTTCTAGGAAATTTCTCGGTTATTCAGGCTGGTAAATGTAGTTAATACTGTTTATTATAAACAGAGAATTTACTTCAATATTTGTATCTATATACATAACATATAAACAGAAAACATATTAAAATAATTGTCAGACTTAGTCCATTTCACAATAGATGATGTCATCTGTTTATATTAACATACGCTTCGAGCAGATATGACCGTTCGGGAAAACGATGGGAATTTATTGTTTAAAAACACTAACTTAACTTTTCTTAGCAGACGCTTCCTTGTAGCTAAATGATATAGCACGTTCGGCTATATGAAGGTTCCGATGAAAGATACTAGTTCGATTCCTCTCGGAGGACATATTTTTAGTGAAATTTCTCGGAGATTCAGGCTGGTAAATGTAGTTAATATTAATTATTGTTCGGCTCGACTTCATAATATTATGATGTGATTTGTTTACGTTAAACAGAGCGTTCAAGAAAAAATCATGTGGAATTTATATATATATATATATATATATATATATATATATATATATATATATATATATATATATATATGGAATTCTATGTTTGTACAGATCCGTACAAATTGAATGGTAAAAACATATGCCGAAGATTCTACAGGTCAACCACCTACTCTCTGCCAAAATGAATATTAGTTGCTGCCATAATCAATAGAAGCCGTTAAATGATAAAATTTGAACTTACAAAATATAGAGAAATGGCAGTTAATATATATTACAGACTGACTGAAATATATATATATATATATATATATATATATATATATATATATATATATATATATATACAGAGAGAGAGAGAGAGAGAGATAGCTAGATAGATAGATAGATATAAAACGATCCAATCAACAACAGTGAGGAAGACAATACAGAGAGAAAAACTAACTATTATTGTAAGAACATAGAATGAATTCTCGTCAGTCAAGAAATAGGTACATTGTGGGCATCTCAAAACTATGCAAATGCAGAAATCTCTCTATTTTTGTATGCTAGTAACATACAACGGAATATACTGCACAGAAATCCGAAGGTTAATTTGATAGGGAAATAAAACTCATAGAAATTAAATTATAAGGGATAGGAAAAGAACGAAAATAATTCTGAACTGTTATGTCTTACTTATCCCCCTATATGCCAGTGAATATTTGAAATATCTAAACAGATGAAGAATAGACAGAAAGTAACAGATATGTGGCTCTGTAGAAAGGGTTTGCGGATTTTACGGAAATTAAACTCTACATATTGTTCCTATTTCCGTGGCCAAAAATTGATATTACGTAGGCTGCCGAGGAGCCAATCAGAATCACTCGCTGATGCGTGTAAGAAAGTAGCCCTTTCATCCGTTTTTTTTTCTCTCTCCGGACATTGGTCACTTTTTTTTCAATTTCTTCTTCCCGGTAGAGCAATTTTGTGCTAACATCTCCCCAAATCCAGCCTTCACAGTAAGGACACATTTTATCCCCCTGAAAAATAAACATGCATTTGTAAATTTCGGTTACGGACATTTGATATACCAACCACTGTTATAACTTTCCATCTTATTATTTGCTATAAATTATATTCTTTGTAACTGACATCCATCAGGTCGGTCTTATTTTATTTTATTATTTGTATCCAGTTTCACCTGATTTGACTTTCTCTGCCTTTGTTTCCAAATTTTCTGTTGTTCGTCTACCAGATTAATTACAGTGGCAGGTAGAAATATAGTGTTTTTCCAAGTGTAGCTTATATGAGACACAAGCCGAAATTTGGGGGCACCCAGTGAGGATCGAACTCACTCCTTAGTAGTGATTGTTCTATCGAGACAAATTTGTTAACCATTACACCACCTCGAGGTAACCTGGCAGGTAGAAATATAATTTGTTTCTGTCAGGCAGCTCGATAATGTAACTTTGTTTTTATGGGCTACCTTTAAAGGCTTTAGTTAATAAACGCTTAAAACTCGCTGCAGGTGCTGCGAATACCATAGACTGAACATGTGAGCAACGCGGAGGTTTTAAGGAAAATAGGAAGAATAACAGCACTTATATATAAAATCAGTAAGAGGTAATTGATAATTCTGGGTCACATAAAGAAGAAAAAAGGCGTATAACATACACTACACATCCGAATGACGATTACGGGTCCCGTAACTCATTGAAGTTGTTGGGCACCACATGTAATGCAGCCGCAGTAGAAGTTGTATAACTTGGGAAAGATAACCTTATGAAGAGAAACGCTTTCGAAGCTGGTTTGTATTCCGTTTTCCTTCTCCTAGAATGTTTGCCATCTCTGGCTATAGAACCCAGATTCTCCGGCTATTTACCTATAGCGGAGGGGAGAAAAGAGGTATTCATACATTTGATAAGATTATTAGCAGGAAACCGAATATAATGAACGTGGCAGGAATTCGAAATCAGCAAGAACTCAAATTCGGCTCTCCAATTCTTCAATCCAAGTCCCAATCCATAAATTCACTGTGCCTCCACAAGACATAATGAAGGCCAGAAACACAGAGAGAAACAGGGAAAATATTTGCATGAACGGGAGGTAGAGGGGAGACACAAAAGAAAAGAGGAGGTAAAGAGACAAAAGTTCCTTGGAGCATCAAGAGACATTTGATTTTAGGGATCCTTTGATCCATCTACATTCTGAAAAGAGACACGAAAAATAGCATAGAAAAAACTAAATCTTCAAATATGAAATTATGACAAGATATAATAGAAAATAATTATTCCACGTATATAAAGGAAAGGGATTGGACCGGATATCAACATTGACCTCGCGGGTTCAAGGAAACCACGAGGCAATATTTTACACTATTGTTCTAATACTCTGGCCAAAAATAAATAAATAAAATTGAAATCATTATATAATTCTTCCTGTCTAACACGGCCTTGTGGGTGATGATTTTTTCCACCTCACAAGTCCTTACTTGCTACTCTATCTCCGTTTCCATGAAAATTCGGCAGGCGAGATACATACCTTAGATTTCCGTAACTGTAACAGTCCCCGATAAGACCACCATATATGCGTTTAGGTGAACCATTCGCATTCCCTTCGTACTTATTCAGTAACGAGTAAGATCCATTCGGATAGCTTCTGCTAAAGGACTGTTGCATTGTGGAAGGGAATCTTAAGAGAATGTTTTCCTGACCATGACGATCTTAAGCACTTCAAGGTTAGACTAACAAGAACTAGGGCTTTATAGCTGCTGGAAGATTGTGAGAATGTGAAGTAAAGACTCGAGCTTTCCTTCGTTGTGTGTTGATGTTGGGAGTCATTTTTCACTATACCGAGATAGTCTAAGCGTTGAGCAATATGATTTACTCTTGATATAGTCGTTTCCCTTTTCGCATTTTTCTTTAATTTTTTTCTTCCTTTTTAAGGAAGCATTTCTTGTCTAAGTTTTTAGGTATTTTGCCAAGGTGCCTGTTGGTCACATCAACATTGTTTTGTTTTATACATAGATAACACTAATATTCATATAATGTTCAACGTAATATATATATATATATATATATATATATATATATATATATATATATATATATATGTATATTGCTTCACCCGATCCAATGTTAGACTTGATTATCATCAAGAAAGAGAGTCTTTGAGAGTGTATTCTTCGTTTATCCAGCCGATTCTCGCGTATAATCAAAGTCTAATGAAAATCTGAATAAACGCTAGATACTTAACAGTAATTATAAAATACCCTGTTGATAATTTTATCCATTGTATTCAAGAAGCCCGAAGACAATTAAAAGAAAGAAAAAAAACATTGTAAAATGTTTCGAGTTCTGAGAATCCTTGCAGTTATTCACTTAAGCGCATCGTTAACGTCAGCAAGAAAACTGAAAAGTGGGCGTATTGTTTGAATCGACTTGAAGTTGATCACTTGCAAAGCACAATTGACACGTGGCGCAAAAGCCCAATACATCAGTGACGCCGATGTATGTTAAAATGAAAAGTACGCGTGTTCTTTTAATTTTGCTTACTTGCTTTATCGATTTTTATTCCTCTCGCCAATGAACCGATGAACATAAAATAAAGGATAAATATAATGATTTTAATTATCGGAGAGTGATAAGAATTTTATTGCAAAGCAAATATCTCTGTGTGTGTGTTTTCGATACTGTTTAATACAATGACCACATAGACAACAGAGTACGTTCTCTTGAGGATATTAGAATGATTTATGGAAGCTCACAAGGAACTGGGAACTTGTAAACACCAGGCATTATGCCCATGCGATAACAACATTGATTCTAAATGAAGAAAATTGCAGGACGGATAAAAGTTTACAAAGCTCTGCCTACGTTAGCGAAAGCATTGCGTATCACAAATCTTTGGAAGACATTGATATCAGAAATAATTTTAGATTGTTTATTTTTGCAATAAAAAGAAACACAAGGTTTTCATTTTATGCGCTAATTTGTATTTTTAATCAACGATTTGTATATATGTCTGGATATTTGTAATGATCTGTTCACTTTGTGGACTTGACTATTTATAAGGTTGGTGCAAAAATAATGTCGTTTTCTCACATATGTTACTATGAAAACGACATTATTTTTGCACCAACCTAATACATTTGAACAAATGACTTTTACAGTGAAAATAATGGAACACGATCGATTTTGATAAAAAAGGTTTCCGTACTTTAAACGTAACATCTCTCTCCGCAGATGTGCGGCCACTTTGACTATTTTTACATCTTGGACCTGTGGCAAACAAAAGCAGGAAACTGTCCATCAATCCCAAATGATCAAACTAAATATGAATGAACAGAACATATTAAAGAAAATATGAAGAAAGTAGCATAAACAAATGCTATGTAGAAATGATATATATCTGAGATGAGGTATTATGTTTGCTTGCATTATTTACATTTTTCGGAGTTATCCTCATCTTCATTGCCATATTCACAACGTTTCGGCCGTTATACGCTCTGACCTCCTTCAGGTGATTGGAATGTCGAACCGAACACTTTCTTTCGTCCCCCGGGGTAGATGTTTCTAGTTCCACGTCCCATGCCTCTTCTAGATATCTCAGTTATTTACCTTTAAATCACCTCTCCAAATCTTTGGTTCACTACTGCACTAGAGTTGTATTGAGCTTAAAACCCTTCTGGCCTAATCACTGGATCTATCCAACATCTTTATCCACTGGTCCATAAAGCTTCATCTGAAGAAGGTCGGAGCGTGCAAAGGCCGAAACGTTGTGAATATGGCAATGAAGATGAGGATAACTCTCCGAATATTGTAAATAAGTAAGGATTTGCGTACATTAAATATTCTGGTTAGAATCCGTCATTGTTAGGTTTTAAAATAGTGAATCTCTAATTTATGTATATGTCACGTCTGGTAACCAAGATTCATACACAAATTCCGTACAGTGTATGCCTACTTACATCAAATTTAAAAGGTACATTTTCTTGCGTCATAAATTAATGGGATTGGATTGGAGTTTTAATATGTAATAGTCGTGAGCCACACCAAATTTCTAATACGATATTTGGTCTTCGCGCAATGATACCTTTACATCTGAATGAAGTGTTACTACATCTCTGAATTGAATATATAATTTGTTTGGCAGAATTCACTTGCTGACAAATTTTATACCACATAAAAGAATTTTTAAAATTCGAAATGAGTGAAGCAGTTCGTAGCAAGTAACTACACGTAACATTTAATAATGTTCACCAAATACAAGGTACAAGATTCACTCAAGTTAATGATGAACTTAAAGAGTTTGTTGTATCCGCGGTCAAATTAAGAGATAAAAATTGCAGATTAAGATGGATGTGGGAAAGACAACAGTTAACCCTAGACATGTAAGTTTTAAGTTAGTAATGGTTTAGAAAACATCATTTTTGGGAGTCTTTTCCTCGGAGTAACAGTTCTTGGGAAATGATATCCGAATGTAACTTCGTTCTTTCGAATAGAATACGAAGAAATGTGGAGAGAGTAGGAAGAAAGGATTTTGAAATATATATGGCGTAGCAGGTCTTAATCGGGAGGTTTATCACTGGGGTAATTAATGAATGCACCACGACATAGCAGTGAAAGGCTGACGATGTTTCGTCTGTGGGAAAGTGGCTTCAATCTGGAAAAAAATATCACTCAGTAGACTGCGTTAAAAACTTTTGAACTCAATCCATTTTTGATCCCATCTAGTTCTTGTAAGGTTAGAGCATAACTAGAGTGGTCTAAGGAACCGATCATTTACCCAGTATCTTTTGTGATTGAACGTAAATATGTATTCCGCTTCAGGTCTGGGTGGATTTGAGCGGCAATAGCCATTCAAGCTAAGGGGTCTACTTCGATGAACACTCGATTATTGCGATAGGTGAAAATGTCGGATCTGCTCGGAGATAACGGAAAGTTACTACTATGGTTTTGGGTTTATTAAGTGTTACTAACCTGTTATTTTCTATTTTGCTGGTAAAACTATATCAGAGGAGAGATCGGCTGACAGGCACTCGTCATCTAGATTTTTTGAAGGGAGACTTTCGTTAACATTTGCAAAACAAATTCTGAAACCAATGTCGTTACGAACGAAATATATAATGGAAATTCAAAACTAAAACGTAATTAGATCGTGAATGTATATACGTTTTAATCTTTATCCGAGCTTAGCGGTAGCAAGTATTAGCCCGTAGAGCTCAAATGCAGTTTGACACATTTCGAAATGTGCTTTGGGAAAGGAATGAATTCATCATCGCAAGAAGAACTAATATCAATTTGAAAGGAAGGTTAGGGTTCCTTGCTTGGGTTTCTCTAACTCTAAGAGATTGGCAACACTAAATTCAAAGTTTTTAAAGCAACTGGAAACACTACAATATTTTGCTAATTGAATGAGTGCAATGTCATGATCATATTTTGTACAGCTCGAAGTGATGTTATCTGGGAAGTCAGTGTTTCTTATTTTGCCGCCCCACGAATTTAGCACACTGGTCTTTGTCGACTGGATAATCTAGAACAATGACAGCACTGAATTTCAAACCCTCAAGAAGCCAACAGGGAAAATATGCTGTAATTTTCCAAAGTCATACGAAGCATACTTTAAATATATTTGCAAAAGAAACTATGAAGAGCTACAGTCTGTAACATCCACAGGAATCGTTATACTTAAAGATTAGAATTTATATATATATATATATATATATATATATATATATATATATATATATATATATATATATATATATATATGTATGTATGTATGTATGTATGTATGTATGTATGCATGCATGTATAAATTCAGAAAGTGGTGTTAGAACTTCAAATACGTTTGTAAATATAATTCAAATTAGTGACAGGAATAAGATAGGACAATTTTAAATCGAAAAAAATATATTTCATATTTCTTGTGAAGCACAATCTGGATAAGACTGCCATAATATAAAATTAACAATTAAAAATAATATGATAAAATTCCATAAATATTCTTGAAATATATTTATAAAATGAAACGATAGAGGTCATCAATGATGTGACAATGGCTTCATTATTAATTTTGAGTATTACTGTATCAGATCCGTTCTGACAGTTATGTCCAATCTATTGATAGACCGACTTCTGTATAATTCGCTGTATGACCTACTTTTTTGAAAAAAATAAAACACAAAGAAACAATCATTATATCAAGAGATAGATCTTACTTTTATAATGGCATCGAGATTAGCATTAGCCAATCAGATTTTGTTTTGCCTACCGTCTACACGTACAAGGTCAACGGTGTGAATGTGCGCACTTTCAAGTTTTGACTTTTCTGCAAATGCGCCAACTTTATGGTAATTCTTTTTTACATTTAATTAAAAAAATCCATTGAGAATTAATTGCCGCATTAGGTTATATTGTCCTTAACTCCCGTACATGCATTTAATTACTAATCTGTCAGCAGGTCTTAATTAAAAAAAAACAAAAAAACATGAAAATAACTGGGAAAAAATCGGGAATGCTATACCGAGGGTCTTTAGTGTTAATGTTACCAAAGTCAATACCAACAGGGCAATCTTCGATGTTCATATTAAAGCCGATTGATATTTTAATCGTTTGGCTTCGTGGGTTCGAAAGTTATTCGAGGCCAACTTTCTTGGTCAACAGGGAAACAAAAAAGAAGTGACTAAATTATTTTATTCGGTTAATACATCTACTTAAATGCACTTTGCCCCATCAACTGCGAATGCCTAACTCCCGTTTTTAATACTAAACACCGTTGGCTTCAATTCTGCCCAAGCCAGAAAATGCAAGCTAACTGGCTTAAATAAAAGGGGAGGAAGAAAAAAAACCGTTTCACTCATCGTAAAAGCTTGTAGCGGTATTGACAGTCTAAATCAGCCAGTACATTTTTTTTTCTTTAGAAATGTATAAGCAAACTAAAAGCAACAAGAGAAACAACACAAAAAATTGTTTCATAACAAGAACAATATTTATATTTTATGTATCTCAATGATGTAAAAGCATACTTAATAGAAGTTACTTCCCTTTGACGAGAATTAAACTTTTACTAAGGAAACATTTTTTTATCCGAGCTCATAGAAAATTGAATGTACTTACCACTCAAAATGTTGACTCTGAGACAGATGAAAGAATTCTGTAAATCCCAGAATATGTTGATAAACTTTTAGCTTCAGAAATGTTGAAGGAGTGAAAGTTCCGTAATGTTTAATTAGTTTCCGTTGCATGTGGTTAAATATTCGTAATATGTTGATGCTTGTAATGTTCTGTATTGTTTGTAATTAAGTTTCCGTAGGTACGTGTATGTTAGCGTGTGAAAATATGTTTTCATAGTGTTCAGCCGAAAGAGGTGGGAACGCGGTTTCTTAAACAGCTACATTTTAGCAAGGAAGAGAAATCAAAAAGTGGAAGAACGAACTTGTGTCTGTTTTTGTTTTTGTTTTTTATAATAAACGTAGTCAGGTGATAGGCCCTAAAAGGCATATAGAGATTTTGGGCGGAATTGATTTTTGTTCAGGTCAGGAACTAGGTCGAAGTTTTACGAACGTGGTTGAGTACATGATTTAAATATTAACTGATCAATGAGAAGCGAGAAAAATATCAAGTTTCTGTGATCCACTTTTTGCACAGATTGTTATAATCGAAAACAACTGGTAGCAGAATGCTAAAGGTTTCTTAATGCTTTAATCCACCGATGATCCCTTTTGAGCCAAATCCCCCAAATTCAGTTGTATCAGTGAGATTTCTTTCAGGACTTTCTTTGTTGCTGCTCCCATGATTTCAATTTTCGCTAATGCCTTGCTAAATGAGTGTCCCACAAAACATCTGCACCGTATTTCTATGGCACCTTCCGACCAATTCCTGGTATTTTTCACGCTTTCTTTCATTAGCTACGCGATATTCTTCTCCCATGCAACCAATACTTCCGAAATTATTAATTTATTTATGCTGTTGGAATAAATTAATAGGTTTGAGTGAAGTGTTGTCTGGACTATATGATTTGAGAATTTCAAACAAAATTGTTTTGTTTCCGTCCCTAGAAATAAAACTAAAAATTAAAATAATTAATTATTGCAGTATGAAATTCACAGCAAAATCATAAATTAATTATATTTTAAAATTAAAAAAAAAAAAATATTTAAAATAGGACGTAAAAAAAATAAAACTTTTGAAAATATGACGATGATGGTCAAAGCAACTCAGGGAATTCAACATATGTTCGCACTATGAAAAGTAACTAATATTTTCTGAGTTCAGTTTATTGTCGTCAGGAGAAACAACTCTTATACACGTGATACTACGGTCACTAACGCTCGCCACATATTTGGAAAAAAAAAACTCAGAATCCATGTAAAATTATTTTACAAATATCTGTGTAACGCAGACTGTAATAAGTTTTTAAATTTATAATCTATAAAAATAGATCTACTTAATAGCAGCACTTCCTCTAAGGGCACGGTTTGAAATTCATTTTAAAATGTTTAATACATTTATCTCATTTTGTATTTTTTTTTAAAAAAGAAAAGAAAACAATACTTGTAAAAATTCATTTTTCATCGGAAAAATATTTTGGCTTCAGACAAAAATATATTATTCATAAAAGCCATTAAAAGATTTTCTAATTACGTAATATCTAGTTTTATTGGGTTTTGTATTGTAGAATTCAGAGCTGAATTTTGGGTAACCTGTCTATCTCAATTTTACAAAAAAATCGATGATATATATTTCTAAATGTCTTCTGCTTTTAAATAATATAATAACTAAGGTGCACACCGGCGAATTTATCGATTTTTCATAAAATTAAGTAAAGTGGGTGGGGTAAAAGATGTAAAAAATATTTTTACCATGACTTTCTAAAAAAACATGTCTAAAGTAATATTCTTCACTTGTGAATAAGTTTGATTAAAATCTGACAATTATTTGATTTTTGTAAGTAGTGCCAAATAATCGTAAATATCACACCGAACGCTGACGTAATAAATAAAAAAAAAACGATATTCAACCAAATTTTCGAACGTTCTAGGAAGGATAAATATCATGGATAAAATAATCAAAAAATACTTTTGACTTTCTTCTTAAAATTAACATAAGCTTTTTGACGGCAGACTTTTTTTTATTAAGTTTGAGGCCTTTCGTCATAATGCTATTCTGTTTTCTTTGGCGAATTATTTGAGATAATTGTTTTTAAGACATTACAATTCATATTTCAATAGGCTTGTGTGAAACCTGTGCTTGATATACTTTCATTTAATAGTTGTCATTTTTGGTCTAGCATTTCCAAAGAAGATAAACAGTACAGTTAAAAGGATTTATGAAGAATCTGCGATTATTTCAGTGAGTCCGATAATGACTTGGTTATATCCCTTGAGGAAAGCAAAACCGTGTTATCCATTCGTTCTTAAAGATTAAGACATTTTGTATGCAGTTTAAAATCTGAAATGAAAAAGACGTGATATAGATATGAAAGCCAACTGTTTAGTGTCTCTAGCTTCTAAAAAATAAAGACTTTTGAAATATGAAAATAAGTTATTTTTCTTTTAACTAACTTTTTTCGTGATATATATATATTTTTTTTAAATGCGGCATTATTTCGTATAAAACGTTAAACGTTATTTTGGTGAGGTTTTGTGAATTTGTGCATTAATTTGTTTTTACTTTAACTCTTTACGAAAATAAGAAAACAAGGACTCATATCAAATCCGAGTATTTACTAAATATAGCATTTACAGAAACAGGGGTATGTGCAAACACATCCATTATTAAATAAATATGAACGATGAATATAACAACATGCTTGTCATGCATTGGGAAATTGGTTTGTTCAAAAGGCCACTTATTCATATTTTTAACTCTGATCAAGCACACATAGGAGTGATGAAACGTTTACAAGATATCGACTGTATTGTAAATGAAAATAAAATCATTCAATATTTACTTTAAAGTTCACGAATATCAGTTCGTTTCCCGGAGATAGGTAAATATGTACTAGAGTAAAAAGCAGTTGTAGATTTTAGGGCGCTATTAAACTTTTGCACCCACCTTCCCAGCAGTCAGTATGGACTGCATTGCTTGCAACAGCCGTTGTAGGGAAGATTTAAAGTTTGCCAGAAGACATTAAGCATTCTGAAGAGGCAGAGGACTAGCTGTGGAAGCACTAAGAAAGGATTTGGAAATTTCCAGACCAGACACTGTCGATGAATGAAATCAGTTTTGCCCTGATATGTGTTGTACTTAAGAAATTATTCTGTTTTTAAATAATATAATCACTAAAGTGCACAGCGTCGAATTTATCGAGTTTTGATAAATTAAATAAAGTGAGTGGGCGAAAGGTGTAATAAAGATATGTTTACCTTGACTTTCAGTTTTAAAACGTTTAAAAAAGCGTTTTTGATATTCTGAACATAATGAACAGAAAATAAGGATCAGGAAAAAGGATTCAGCGAAATAAAATAGCAGTGGAGGTATTAAGTTGGATCAGAAATAATGTCGTTTTCTCACATAGTAACATATGTGAGAAAACGACATTATTTTTGCACCAACCTAATAGCTGCGAAAGTCTAATATAGCTCAATTGTCGTCATTATCTGCTTATTTACAATATATTAGTCCCTGTAATTTCCCAGTCTATTACTGCTGTTTAGCCTTTTAAATTTTAGTTGCGATACATGTTATTATATCACAACATGATGTTATTTCTTTATATTTCCCATTGTAATTATAGTATATAACTTACATATTTTTTTCTTAATTCATTCCTACCTTCTACGATGTAAATCCTCTACTGCCCTGGGCTCACTTTTGGATCCGATTGCACTTTCGTATCCCCCACCTCAACTGTTACTATGGACTGCATTGCTTGCAACCGCCGTTGTATGGAAAGAGGTAAAGCTTGCCGGACAAAAATAAGCATTAGGAAGATAACCAGTTGTAGAAACACTAAAAAAGAAAATTTAGAAATTTCCAGCCCAAACACTGTGGTTGATTGGAGTCTGTTTTGCCGTGATATGTGCGTTGAGTATATCAGCAACCACCATCAGAGTGATAAAGAAAAACAGAAAATATTGTAAAATACGTGTTTGAAGTTCTGAACATAATGCAGAGCAAATAAGAAACAGGAAAATCCAATCAAAGAAAAAAAACAGTATTGGAAGGGGTGATGCGAAAGTTTAATAGCGTCAATTTTCGATATTAAACCTGCATAATCATGAAAGGAGAGATAGCCTTACATATTTGAAGCTACTTTTATGATATACGATTTGCGATATTGGTCTGATATGCATTTCATGGTCTAAAAATGGAATGAATAAAATTGATTGCAACAAAAAATACAAAAATCAATTAAAAGAATGTGTTTTGAAATCTTCTCCTTTCATCTTTTGTTTAGAATTTGACGACCATGTCTCTCCACAACATTCGAATCTTTATAGCTCTTAGTAAAGTTGTATTTTCACCATCCATTACGCACCCTATCCTGCCATCCATTGACACAAGCTTGTTACGTCCGTTATTCGTTGTTAACCTGTCCGTGGAATCTTACAGTGTTACTGTCAAATTCAACAAGACCTCTTTTCTCATTATTTGTCTCAAACATTACAGATATCTCTTTCTGAATGTAAATATAATTTTTCTTTTTGATTTCATTTTCATTAAAACTTCTTCGTCACTCCCATGTTCAGTCCAGGATATATTCAGTATATTTCTGTTGAACCATGTCTTTGTTGTCTCAACTCACATCTTCATATCTGATGAGACTGACCAGCATTCACTGCCATTTATGGAGAACAATACTGCATATCATTTCAGCAGTCTTTTCTTTATTTCTAACGAAATTTAACATATTGATGATTGTTTGCTTAATTTCTTATTTTGATGATATTTCCATACAGGGTAGTACAGTGATATTTAAAAAAATAGACACGAGAGTAACGAATGCACTCTGTCGCTATTTGCACATAATTAACTCTCGCCATTGGACGGGAATTATAATGGCGATAATTTCTGTAAGATTTCCTACTGAATCTAGTATGTATTAACATTTTTTACAATATCTATGAATGTTATTAGCAAACGCTCGTAAATACTAGAATTCTTCTCGAGGCATTCAATGTTTAGCTTTTGTAAATTCTATTTATATGTTAATCATACTGAATTGACATCGAAGAGGATTCCTGCCGCTTCTAACTTAAATAAATAAATAAATCTATAAGTTAATAATCATCGACTTATGAATATTTGCCCACTAGCTTTTCCAGTTGATATGAATGAGGGACATATTCCTACACCCAATTGATTTTACAATCGAGGAATAAAAATTGATCACACGGATGCTTATTAGATCTAGAGATATTTAATTGTTATTATCGGAAAGTTAGACAAAGAACAAAAGAAAATCTGTAAATTACGTATCTCTTGGTACATTGTTATAATGTTTTTAATAGAGAAGTAGAAGGAAAATATACTGTACACAGACATATCTGCATTTGGGTCATTGAAATTTGAGCCGACAACACTGTGGCGAACATATCCACGCCATGATACAACCCCAAATATAATGAATAAAACATTTTTGTGCCCAGCTGAACAGAACGACAGGTTTTTGTAAAGATAAAACAGAAGAATCTTTAATATTTAAATATGGTTGATATACAAACAGAAAAAAAATAGAAATAAGGAAAAAAGAAGTGGTTGAAAACTTAGACGTATGATATCCGGTTATTTTGTCAACAATCTTGGCTGAAGGAGTATTTTCATTCAGTCCTCGGTTTTATTCTTTTGATGGTAGTATTAGGTTGGTGCAAAAATAATGTCGTTTTCTCACATATGTTACTATGTGAGAAAACGACATTATTTTTGCACCAACCTAATAATTTCTCTTGAGACTGTTGGCACCAATCCTCTCAAACTTGATACCATTTACTGGGCTTGTGTTAAACGAGTCTTTGAATTTGGCACTAATGCAAGCAGGATCACGGGACCATTATAGGAACAATGTTAGAATTTTTCGTTAGCAATTCAACGCTCTCGTTAGATTCTATGCTTTGTCATTTTTGTTTTACTAATTGATTGTTTTACGTTGCCATACATTCCCGTCTAAGGTTAAGACTACGAGAGTTTATACTAATGTGTTTAAAAAATTAAAACACAATGTTAAAATTTAATTTTGCATGTTTTTTTGAAAAGTAGCTACATGTTGACTTTTAGAGAGAGAGAAAGGGGGTGAGAGTGTGTGTGTTTTGTCTTTTATTTTATCCATTTTCTGTTTGTCGTCGATTTTTTCTTTGTTTTTCCCCTAAAATGCGGAGGTGCGTTTAGCATAGCGGAAGTCAGAACAGTTGGCATGAATGTTTAATAATATAGATATTGATCGTCAGTTTAACTTTTTCAACCTCTCAGACATGCTGTAGTTTGGGTCGCAAGTAGATCCTCCGTGTTTGAGCCGACACGAGTGTTTCTACGGGGAACTTTGACATGTTTCAAGTAGAATCAGGATTACTTTCCTTCTCAGTTCTCTCTGTTTCAAGAGGATGGTAATAGTCACAAAGGATATAAATGTTTAACTGGATAGATTTATCCCGAAACCATAATCGTTGTTTACTCGAAATAATCGTATCTTAGTATCGTACCTGGAAGGAATTTGACTACCCTTCCAAGTTGCCATTAAGTTCTAAACTTGGAAGGATATTTTCTTATAAGGATGATGGAAATTAATTTTATTTTGTTTAAGAAAGTCGTCTTATGCCAATCCTTGCAATTTTCTCTTAAACTGGTAAATATCCTTCATAGCACATGCATGTCAGAAGATATTATATATATATATATATGTATATATATATATATATATATATATATATGATGTTTAGGAAGTAAAATCAAATGATTCAGATCGTTGTCATACAATGAGGATTGGGAAAAACAGATGGTTGTTCTGAAGATAATTCAGAGTACAAGTATAGGTTTAAATATTTAACAAGTTCGGGCGGATTGTCCTTTGGATCAAATAGCCACTTACTTTCCTTTATCGAACGTTTGTTTGATTACTGTGAATAAGTGAATGTTTGCTCAGTGATCCTGAATTTAGGTGCTAAGCTTTGTTTTTGAATTCGAACACAAAAGCTGTTCTCTGATCCTATTCGACAATTTAGAAAATAGTTCAAATCATATGGGTTCTAATATTTCATGGGGAACAACGTTGTGCAAAACTGTGGATTTGATTAAATACTTATTTTCAACTTAATCCATCAAGGTTATTTTCAGGCCAACTTCGGGCTGTCCAGTTAACCGCTCATACGCAGAAATCCAATATTATATGCTTTGCTTGGACTTCTTCAAAGACAGAATGCCCGTATGTTTCTCTGCTCTATGCAGTTATTCGAAAAATAAAAATAAGTATAAATCCAGATGATTTTTTACAACATTATTATTTTTTTTGCATGTCCTTTAATTTGTCTTTCGTGGACTGATATTTGTTTTACCATTATCAGAAAGCAACAGTGATATAAGGAGGTGGGGAATCTTTTTTTTTAAATTCAGATATTTTGGATTTTAATATGAGAGTGAGGTTGAAATATACAGAGAAGAGCATCTGGGACTAAATATACCAGAAGCCGTTCCATATGTACTATTTTAGTTTTAGCAAATATGTCAGATAAATTGTTATTTTGAACCACGTAAACGAGATAGACATAAGCATGCCCATAATTCATTAGAACATATATAAATCCATAGGACACACTTGTTCGATCATATATCTTGATATTTTCTGGTCTCTTCGAAAAGACACATCTCCAGGTAAATGAGAACAGATTTCAAGTAAGTTTTCAAGAATTTCATGATCGCTGTTCATTTTTCGCCACCGCGTTTCACAAAATGATATCTTGGCTCTAAACATCACTGGGTCAAAAACTCTCGCCATTTCGGACAATTTTGCTTTGATCTATTTTCGTGAAAGATGACTTTGGGCTTATGTTTATAATTTAAATCCTTATCCGTATCACTGTCATGTTGCATAATCTATTTTACCCCAAATAAGGCAGAACTGCCTCTATTATGCAGACGGTTGCAGAGAGTGATTGGGGAAAGGAAAAAAAAAAGATGAACGGGATTCAAAAAGATAGAAGATAGCGATTTGACATAGCATTTACGTTTTTGAAGATTGTACTTATCGGGGAAGCAATTAAACGCAAGGGCGTTTCACGTGAGAAAAGAGAAACTGTTGTAGTAGAAGTGGCAGTTTCATTTAGCTATTTCAACCTTAAAGGGGACCTAGATGACAATCAAGTAGTACGCTAAATTTATGCAGTCGGTTTGCCAGAGATAAATTCTTGTCAGAGCAGTTGCCATGAAATTATTTGTAGAAAAGACATTGAAAAGATCTATCAAATTACAGACATCTTTTTTAGATTTTGTCAAAAATCTGGAGATGAATATCAGGTGCGCCATTCAAGGTTTGGCCCCAGTATTCAAGGCACGGGCAAATGAATACTGGTACCATATTTATTGTTCAATAATTTCACAATTTACACTGCCAGATCTCAACTGATAGCCAAGGCTTTTGTATGGTACCCAACTTCCTTATTCCCATAAGCAAGATATTCACGAGAATAACTGGATGCAAAAGTTGTATGTATATATTTTTTTCTTTTTAACAGGAGTCATACAAAATCTCACGAACGTGATTTTTCAGTGTATAAAAATTATAAATAGATTGTCATTGAATCCGAATAGTGCATCAAAAGCAAAGTAGTTTGTCACCTTCCTTGAGGAAAAAAAGTAAGGTATACTTTTTTCTTGGTTGGGGTTAGGTTTATTTATCTGTAAAGCGTTTCTAGTGTCAGCTAGAAAACCATATTTGCTTATGCCAAACAATAGCAAAAGATCCAAAATATTATCATTCCACTGACGCCATGATTGTCAGACTAGTTAGTGGAACAGTTTCCTTGTGTTTCTAAGTAGCAGTTAAACAGAGCCCTTATTTTTGTGGTGGACTACTGATCAGTTTTATTGACAGGTCTGTGAAGAATGTATATATAAACAGATCAGTTATCTGGAAACACCACACTTTGCACAATGATTCTCTCACATTCTTGCCGGTAGAAGGTAGCATTATTATCTTCGTTTGATATTTGAGCCTGTAGATAATTGATCGTTTTATCTAGTATTTTAATGGGTACGCGATAGAAGTTACCATTTTGATTATATCTTCGTACCATGGAAAATATTTGTCGTAGCCTTTGTTTTGAATTGAATAGATTCGTGGAAATTCCGTATCTTTGATATGTCCTTATCACTGACAAATTCTTTCTCCTCAAAGAGTGAGTTAATGGAGAAAACTTCAAAGATTATTTTTAAGGTTTCGTTCAATCAAACTTTCATCAAATTATCCCAGAAACAGATCCGGGTAACTTATTTATATTAATTACAAATTTAACACTACTATCGGGACAGGGAGAATAAGCAGTCATGATGGTGTGTTTATTTATGTTAGGGGAATACATTTTCACTCTTTCTTGACCGACTTGATCGTTCTTCTGAAAATGTTGTCTATTGCCCATGGGAGCAATGCCTGTGAATAATTTACATGTGCACCCGACATAAATTTGATTAGTATAATGTCCTTCATCAATGGATTGACGTCCACGCATAAGAGTCCGAATATGCATCAACATTATAGTTTCTATTTTAATTGTTCCGGTTTATTTTTTTGTAATTTGCCGAAATTGTAAATTGTAAATTTTATGTCAAATTCTTCTAGCACAATAACTGGTAGAGATAATGCGCGTCCCTGCTTAACATCAAAACCTAAAATAATTAGTTACAATATTTAAATTTGGACAATTGTCTTTATCTTTGTTGTTGTTATCAAAGCGTTTGATGTTTGTTTGTTTGTTTGTTTGGGTTTTATGGCATATCAACCACTGTGGGTTATTTAATGCCAAATCCAGTTTATATGAATTTTAAATGCCTATTTTGTATGGAATAAAAAGTGTATAGCTGGCAACATTATTGTTTTAATAAAGACGTATAGCTGGCAACATTATTCCTTTACAAAAGAAAACGTATAGCTGGCAACATTCCTTTACAAAAAAACGTATAGCTGGAAACGTATAGCTGGAAACATTATTTTTTTTTACAAAAAAAACGTATAGCTGGCAACACTACTTTTTCACAAAAAAACGTATAGCTGGCAGCGTATAGCTGGCAAGATTACTTTTTTACAAAAAAACGTATAGCTGGCAACATTACTCTTTTACAAAAAAACGTATAGCTGGCAACATTACTCTTTTACAAAAAAACGTATAGCTGGCAACATTACTCTTTTACAAAAAAACTTAGAGCTGGCAACATTACTTTTTTACAAAAAACTTAGAGCTGGCAACATTATTTTTCTGAAAACATTATCTGAGACCTTGCTGTTGGATGCAGTTTATCGCCGTACCCAGGACGCGGATGTAGTTTACCGTCATACCCAGGACGCTCAAAGCGTTTGAGTTGATGTACTCTCGGGCCTTTACCTGATTTATATCAATCTGGGTAAACTATTGTAAGTTCCAAAGTGAAACCGTTTATTTAATCTAATGTGTAGACTGTTCTCGTTCCACTCTCTGTGTCTAGATATATCTTCTAGTTTTATTTTTAGTACTGTCCAGTTTCTACTGAATTCAAGTACACTCTAACCGACCCAGGCATTGAAATCCAAATTATATATCACCAATTGACATACACACACGCTTTAAACTACGAGTATATTATACTAAGTTTATTCAGCTTCTTCTTCCTAGTACCATAAAATGTTTTTACTTCATATTTCACGGTAGTGAAAAAAATGATGCATTTTAATTTTTGTATCCCTTCTTTGGAAAAATGTGATCTCTCTTAGCCTCGCTTCAAATAAACCATTGAACTTTTCCTTAGTTTAATTGCGGATAATTTAAAGCAAATTATGGGCAAAATAAAGCTTTACTTCCGAATGCCCGACCACATACTTGTGGATATGGACAATCTTATGTGCCTCACATTTTTGTCGCAAAGAAGGCTATCATATCACTTGGGATAAACTAGGTAATTTATTTTGCTTGCTGGGACAGTCTCTTTATATGCTCAGCATTAGTAACGTAACATAGATTAATTACATAGCATCTAATTTGTCTAGATTTGCAAGTAGTCTGATTCATACAGTGATTCATAGAGTAACCTTCTCTAGCAGAAAGCTTACAGTTCCCAGAAAAATTATCTGCCTCGGTGGCAAAGATTGCCAATCGTGCAACATCATGCTTCCTTACTGTCTTAAATTTTGTTTTCTTTTCCGGCAGTTGGAGTCATTATAACTCGTCTCCAGATTAGTTTCCTCAATCGTTGAGAATATAAAATATCGCACACCGAGTGTTGGTGATGATAACACAGTGATCGATGTATATTAACAGAGCTATACTATATATTAATAATAAATATACATTTTTCTTCGTCGTAATAACAATTCTGAGTTTAAAACACAACATAATCATCAGTTAGTAATTGTCAATAAACAACTGACGATTGCGTCCCCCATGAAACTCAGAATTTTGCAACCCTCGAAGAATATATATATATATATATATATATATATATATATATATAAACAAAATAGCTGCCCACACGTATTTGAGGATATCCGTCTACTAGGGTGGAGAGGAAAATTCCTATTGCAGACGTGCGCTCAGAGACAATTGTGTTTGATCAAAAGCGACAGAGCGCACCTAAGGTTAACACTGCAACTATGCTGAGCAGACCTTAGTTACAATTTCTGGGAGAGAGCATGTTATCTAGCATGATCAATAATCTGAACAGCACGGGCTCACAAAAACTCTCAGTCACGATGACTTGTGACTTCCTGCTATCACAACTAGCGATGGACCTCAAGTGTTCCGTCTACCCAATTTCACTCACAAGGCTTGGGCCAACACGTGGTATAGCTTTCAAGCATTTCACAAAGGTGCGGAAATTTGGGATGGTCCCCCTCCTGATCGATGACATCAGGAAGTCTCTTTCTTGAGAAATCGATCGTGGTGAGATTCCAATTTGTCTTTATATTATGTATACATATGTCTTTATACTATATATAACTTTATATAATATATATATTGATATTCTATATATATATCTTTATATATATATATATATATATATATATATATATATATATATATATATATATATATATATATATATGGGCGGCGAGCGTGAGTGTGTGAATGTGTTTTGTGTGATGCATATATATGTGTGTGAATATATATACATCTTATGCACACAAACACACACACACGCATATATATATACATATATATATATATATATATAGATAGATAGATAGATAGATATGTAAATATATATGTACATATATATGTAAATATATATGCATATTATGTTCACAAATCACGATCACACACACGCACGTGTGTTCGTTGAGACGATAAATAATTATTTTGGTTTAACCTCGGCGTAAAGGTTATTAAATTTATCCTTGTTTTTTTCTTCTTGTTCTTATTCGTATTAATCTCTTTGCAGATGTCATTTCCTTGTTGTCAGTGCTCTTGGTGATTGTATCCCTTTCATTTTTAACGCTTCTATACAATCCCTCCTTCTCATTATATTTCCTTTCCTATCAACCTTCGTTCATAGCATCATTTCTAACAGTATTTTTGCTTCATTATTCCAATCTGCGTCAAGATCAGAAACGTTACCACCAGCAACGTTAACATTAGCTTTGCTTTAGTTTCTGTATGCCTTCCATTGTCCTTGGAACTAATTGATTTCCAGTCAACATATCGCTTTTCTCTATTTCCTCATCCGTTCTTGTGTTTGCGTCATTTTTTTTTTATGTATGCATTTCCATTCAAGGACACTTATACGCTCCCCGAAAACCTCATTATTGTTCATGGTCAGAACATAGCAGCCCATAACTGAATGTAACATTCCCAAATGCGCCATATCACTTAATCATATATAGTTGCAGTCGACATATGACTCAAACGACAGCTTCAAAGCAAAGAAAACATGTGGTGCAGATACGCTGCCCAAAGAATCTTAAATTAAACCAAAACTGTTTCGCAATTATTTCCTCCTCAATTTTCATTGTCCTCTTGATAAAGAGGCCACTTTCTAGTGAGACCTCAAACACCTAAAATAATTAAAGACTCACTTAGGAAGAAGAGTTCTTTGATCGCAACAAAAATAAAACATTCATCAGACTTACTTTGAAAAGGTTTCTTTTTTACGGCGTTGTGTAAAATTATTTGCATATACTTCATTGTGAAAATACTAAAATGAATCTTAAATAATTCCTTTTTTTAATTTATCAGTACTATTCATCAAAGGATAAAGTACAATTACATTATTTATTCACCATACTTTTCACGAATATATTACAGAGTAAAATAAAGAATAAAATTCCGTAGGTTTGAATAGCAAAAAGTTTATATTAACTCTTGAACCTGGATTTCATTACAGATCATATATTAATTCATTCACACCCGAAAACGACAATAATGTCACTAAGGGGCAAGTGTTACTGGGTGTGAAAGAGAATGAAAAAAAAAACTTTAGAAATACTCGGAAAGCCAATTCTAAATAGGGAATAAATGGATAAAGGTCTAATCCTATGAAAAAAAACAACAAAAAAAAACAGTGTGGAGTTTGAATCAGATGAAAGGTGAACATATCGACTCATATTATTATTTTCCCCGTCAAAAAATTTTGCATCTATTGAAATATTTTATAATCGTTCAGTGAGAGACCAAGTGAATATAGCAGGTGGGAGGGAATAGATGCACTGTGTTCCGTTTTTTTTCCCTGTGATATAATGGTTGTATTCGGCTTTGTGTTGTCATGCAAATTAACATCTTATTTTCATTTGATCCACCGTATACGCTGACATAGCTACTTCCATATAAAACTTAAGATATGGATGCTTATAAATATGCATAAAATCCGAGAGTATAGAAAGTAATGCAGTAAAAAATGTAGGTGTACAAAACGACCACATGTATTATTGTTTTCTGAAATTTCCATTACTGTAAAGACTGCGGAAGAAATAAAAGAAAGACGTTAGCTCGATGAAGGCACCATTGGCCACTAATGTTTTACCATTATGGTGAATGCATTCATATCGAAGCCTGTGCATTCTATTAGTTTGGTGCAAAAATAATATCCTTTTTTGACGTATTTTCTAACGTCAAAAAACGATATTATTTTTGCACCAATGTATTAGTATATGAATAACCTAGTGTTTTCACGTTAAAATACTTGGGGATTATTTTTTAGAATATTGGGTTTAGAATTTATTTGATATAATTATATTTCTGAATTTCAGACATTTCAGTCTTAGTTTTGAATTTGATGTTTAAAATCAAGATTTGCGGTGTATATTTTCAAAGAAGACATTGGATTACTTCTTGAACAGGTGATGCAACACGATAACCCTCGCTCTATTTCGTCATTTTCTAAGATACGTTTCATAAATAGCTAGTACTCATAGGAGGCTGAGGTAGTTGCCAGTTTCCTCACTAGATAGTAATAAATTTTAATACTATCCTGGTGAAAAACGATTAAATTACGGATTTTCAGATCAATTTGAAGTACTTCCCCATTTCATCTCTATCACAATTTATTTAGAGTTCAACTAAGTCATGTGTAATAAATAAAGATGCCACTTTAAAAAATATTAATTTTATGTCTAAACAAATTTGAGTATCATTTTCTCTTTGAAAAGTTCAATTAATTTCGCCTTTAATAACAAGCCTGACTATATAAATAAACACACACACACACACACACACATACATATATATATATATATATATATATATATATATATATATATATATATATATATAGAAAAGGTTGCAAATTAAAAAAATTATGTTTTATTTTATGAAAGTATTTATTCATTTATATATATATTTGATATTTCAAATTGTCCTCAATCTTTCATCAGAAATAACTGTTTGTTACAAATAAATTAAAATTACTGTTTGTCAGCAAGTAGCGTCCTTTGCGAGTCGCGGACATCACGTGATATGGAACGTCACTGTTCGGATATTCCTAATTTAAATCGAACAGTCATAAATATTTTAAATGTTGTTTAAATTTTTTTTTTAATAATATCTAAAAAAAAATTGCTTAACTATTGAAATATTTATAAAGATTTAAAACACCCAAGTCCCTATTCAGCCCTAGTTTATGTTTATTTAATTTTAAAATCCAATATGTTTCTTTTTTTCTGCGTGTATATGTGGAACTAAAATCGGAATCTATCAATAAACATTTGCAGTTTTCTAATGAATGTCCTGATTGATTAAAGTGTTTAGCTATGGGGGAATAAGGGTTGTTTTTACGTATGGTTTGTTTATGATTATTGAAACGAAATCTAAAAGGATTTCTAGACTCACCAATATATCCACTATTAGGATATAAGGTGCAGAATAAATAATAAATTACGTTATGGCTATCGCAGGTGAGGTTGTATATTTTTAATTTTGCAACTCTTTCTATATATACATATTAAGAAAGTATACGTGGCTTCTCATTATACTATATATATATATATATATATATATATATATATATATATATATATATATGTATGTATATATATATATATATATATATATATATATATATATAGATACATAGTGGGGAAGAGATATATTGCCGATAATAGGCACGCTAGATATACATTTAAAGTTTTGTAAATATCTTCAAGTTTTCAAACTGATACATATATATATATATATATATATATATATATGGTGTGAGGATTGCATATAGCATGAGACAGACTGTCGCCTCTAAGTGTTGATTTCTATGTTCACCTATATATATATATATATATATATATATATATATGTCTTTGTGTGTGTGAGTGTGTATAATGTTGCTTGATCACTTCCTTCAGAAAATGTATGCATAGCAATTCAATTATAAATGATCTTTTCGTACAGAATCAGCAATTTTCCTTCAAGCAGTCACACAATTTTACTTACTAAAATCCACGAATAAAGTATGATAGCTTTAGTAGATGGATGCTAGAGTCATTGTGTTAGTTGCATTAACTATCGTAATGCGATAACCACTTTGTTTTCTTTAAGTTTTATTGCACTTTTTGTAACACATCCAAATTTATGATAGATAATGTCACATATTTTTTAACCCACAGTCTACCAATGGCATATAACTGACTGAATTATGTGGATCACGGAGTTTAGAGTAGACACCAGAGGTGTCTGTCTCTTTGTTCTTCTATTCCTAGTCGCATTGTGGATGTTTTGAATATTGCCACTGTTAACTGAAAAAATCGCGTTTTAACCGGTGTTACGAACCTTCCATCACAAGTGTACAAAATACGAATAACAAATGACGCAATGACTTATTCTAGTCAAATAATTTAAAAGCCGTGTGTAAAAGCGATGATTACATTTGAAAATTAAATTTAAGTGATTGACATGCCTTGGGGCATCATCTGTCGTCCCTCATTCACTTGCTGTTTCCTTCTTATCGATAGATTTTCTTAGAGACTTCATTCTCTTTGCACGAAACTATAAATATTCGTTTCCCTTCGGTTAATTACTTCGCACGATACATTTGTCGACTTTATTCCCTGGAGTTGTTTTGATTTTCTTTTCTTTTTTCTTTAGCACTTTTACTGAAATGAAAAATCGTAATTTCCCAACTGCAATTTGTCGCGCAAAGAGCAAAGTAAATTGTATTCGTTTTCTAATAGTTATTATGGAGTTATCAATGTGAGCCTAGATAGATCCCTTTGCTGGTTGGATTTTAGATACAATCGATACTACTTTAGTAAATATTCCTTGTTGACACATCAATTAAGTTTATCTAATGATGAAGAATATGTGAATAAAAAAGAAATAAATATTCAAATGTGGTATCGTTTGAGTACTCATCAGAAATCAAAATATGATATTAGCAAGGAAAAAGTATTTTTTTTTACGTACTGCTCTAATCATGTCGTTATTCAACAACTATTACAGCTGCTACTGCCAGAGTATATATTCTTAAATGAGAATATTAAGGTCCATGTATAGAAGAGTATGAAGACAACGAAGGAAAGTTTACATGGGCCATTTTCAAACTTTAAAGGCCCAGTGGGTAAATGAGTTGGTTGAGATAATCCAGTGACTTGACCAATAGTGTTATGAGTTCCATACCTGACTATAGCAGGGGTGAACAACAACTTGGAGAGTTGAGTTTCTAAGAAAAAATAACTGAAACTGAGATGTCTATAAGAGGCACAACACGTGTAAGTAGAACACTTTATCTGTTTGGACGAAATGTAGGGTTCAGTTCAAAATTCCAATCACCTGAAGAAGGCCGGAAGTTACAATGGCAGAAACGTCGTGGAT
>OZ010571.1:137332488-137379988 GCA_963932145.1 Acanthosepion lycidas | reverse complement strand
AACCTTGAATCATTAAAAGTTTACTTATTATAGTAAATAAGAGTTCCTAATGTCATGTAATTGAATCTTATACCTAATGTTCTATGGTTCTATATACTAGGACTGTTCGTAAAATATCGGTTCTTTTGCTTAGGTAAAAGTACGCTGTGTAAACCCCTTGCTTCGGAGAGATCTTGAACTCGATCGCGCATGTTGACTAATTTACAATGGTCTCACTCGATTCCTTTGTTTATAGCCGTGCGTATAGAGATCCAATCAGTGACCATGGCTCTTGTAGAAATCATTGGCCAAACACAAACTTTTTCCAGGTCTGTCAAGCAGCATATTCCACAAATCTCGAGTTTACATTTTATCAAATATCAAAGTCACTTGAAAGGAACACTCTTTCAATATGTTGGTGAAATCCAAGAGATTGTAATGAGGCAGCATCTCGTTATCCCAAAAAGGTTTTCTGTGAATGCTTCCATCAAAGTACACGGGTATGAATAAAATGTGTGACTTCGAATGTTATTCCATGCTGAATTGATATCGGATATTTTCTTATTATCTCACTAGACCTGATATTTCCTGATCATCTATCATATATTTTTATATATTTAACGATATAACACCTTCGAAATATTACCAAAATTAGATTCTTAATTATTACTAGAAAATATTTCACGGTTTTCCTCTGAATTTTCGGTTGAATCAGACTTACTTCTTCCGCTAATGGATGAATAAGCTCATTGAGAGTTCTTTGGTATTAAAATATCCGTAGAAATTTGACTATGTCGCTTTCTGTGTCATCATGGGATCCCCACGCTATTAATAAAAGCAGTATCAGCGAAAAGGGTCATTTTCTTTAGACATTCGTTTTATAAACTCCTACAGCACGGATTGTAAGGAGCTATAGTAGGAATGGCGAGACAGGAACGCGTGCCGCACGTTGGCCCAGCGTCCTTGAGTGGTATTAGCCGATCGCAAACCTAGATATGGGAGGCATATCGACGCGTCAGACAAAGGGAATCCATCACAGTCAAAATTTCCTTCTCACGAGTCACTTCGGCCAATCGATAAAAATTCAGACCATGGTCTTCGCATTGTGACAATACCTCCAATTTTTTCTTTTTCAAAATACATAGTAATGTGTATTTTAAATGATTGTCAAGTGTAAATTGTAGACTAATCTTTCATTTCTCACTATGACTCCAGAACCAGTGCCATATACTCGAGTCAAAAGTAATATTATACAACTTAACAAAACGCATATTGTATCACAGAACATACACTTTTACAGAAATGTCCAACAATATAAAATTTGACAATTATCCTTCCATCAACACTTGCATAAATGCATAAGGTATAAATAACACCTCAGGGTTCAATCGGCTGTTGACATCCTCAGGTTCTCACAAAGTGTATTTCTGGAGCTGGGTCATTTCATGCAACTACTAGTGACGTGTCATTCTTTATTAGACTTGTTGTAGGAATAAAACATGCAATTCTTCAAAGTCGTAAATGCGGCTGATACATTATTCCTTTCATTTTTTTTTTGTTTTGTTTTGTTTTTTTTTTCGTCTGCACAAAGGTTCATGGGTATTTGGAAATATCTCTCCGTTTTCTATTTGGTGACCTCACATAATTGTTCATTAACATTTTTCTACTTTTTTTTTAACAAGTATTTATTTCTTTGTCTTCAGTTAACAGTTCATACATACGTATGTCCGCGCTCAAGCGCGTCTGTTTTATATGTGATCTCGCGGTCTGTTTGTCCACAGTGTTCAGACCAAACATATTCTTTTCTTTTTTTTAAAGCCTACTCATTTTATCTCTTTAAACTAATTGGATCAATTATACTTAAATCGTAGAACGTAGTTTCATTTAAAACATTTCTCTGAGAGTGTTAATTAATTAATTATCTTATATTTTCCTATTCTTTTCGTCTATATTACAAGTGATCTTCCTTCAAACACTAGTTGCCTATTTCTCACTATTCCTTCTAGCACTTAGTATATATATATATATATATATATATATATATATATATATATATATATATATATATATATATACCATTATCTTCCTCTTTTCTTTTCCTTAAATTTCGGCTGAATCGGGGTCACTGTCACTCTCTGAGGGAATTGTCTACTTTTCTTCGCATTCGTTCTGAGCTTATACCTACCATTGGGATGACTAATACTATTACCCTCGTCAGAACTCTCGTCTGTCGCATTGAACCCGTGATACCTATCAAAATCCTACAGCTTTTTAGTCTCACATACATCTATATCCTCATTACTATTTGAACCTGAGAAGCTATTTTATTCCTGCTATTAGTTTGGCTAGTATTATTTTCTTCTACTATCATTTGATGCATCTCAATATGACGTTCCATTATTAGATAATCTGACTAAATATTTGAATCATCAGGTTGGCGTCTCATTCATTTTATAGGTTTGTGCTTCCTTCGTAAACTGAGTCCCTCTCAGATTCATCAGAGAGTACCGGGTCTACTAGGGTTACCCTGATATCAGTGGGCATTTTCAATTCCCGAATATTCGCTGCCCTAAGCTGTTCAGCAAGGGTCTTAACTACCGAGCTAGTTAAATGATCCTTGATCTTATGAGATACAGGACCGGTCCTATAGACTAAAACATAATACGGCCGCTACTTCACGTCTAATTTGCTCTTTTTGTGATGATTTCTGCTATAGACGCCTGCGCCACCATTTGAAATATTAGATCTTTCTATTTGTCGTTTTTTTTAGCTTTCTTCAATTGTAAAAGTGCCTTGTTGTTCCTGTAGTGGAATTTTGTGGTGTTAATGTCTATAATAAAGACGACATGGATTTAAGATATTATCTAGCGACAGAACGACATCTTTATTGTAAATAAGGAGAACGGTGAGGATTTTGTCAACTCGCTAACATTAAACCTAATTGCCGCGAGAAACTGGTTAATATATAATTCCCCTGATGTACCGTTATTAGTATATTTTTATAAATTATAGTGCATTGTCCTAGCAAGCAATCTACCGTACCGTTATTTTGTTGGCGGTAGAATGATTCCGGCAGGTGGTATACGTATATTGAAAACTTCTAGCGTTTCTTTCTTAACGTTATTAAGATTCTCTATACCATTACTAATTGAAGAGGTGTGCTAAATCCAGGAATATTTCATCTATTAATAAGTGGGCCTTCTTATTTGGTACAGCAAATGTTTCAGAGCAACCTGAGCAGATATCTTTGAAAGCACCTACGTACGGATTTCCTGATAACGTCTGTAGTTAAGGTGGGAAAACATCTAAAAATATCTAAGGCAATCTTAGCGAAAGGAAAAGGTGACATATTGTACTATAGCACGCGGGGTTGGAGCTTTCGCAAATTTCTCATTTCGCTGGGTATACACTTCCCTACAAACTCCTCATCTTTAAACAGACATGGCCAGAAATATTTTCGTCATGACACTGCATGAGGATGCTCTTCCTAAGATGTAATGAAATGTAAAGCCTAACTATTGGTTCGTCGTCTGGTTGTGATGAAGAATACATGACTTCGTCTAACAGAATGTAATTTTGGTTCTCTAACTTACTAGCCTTAGCCTTTTGAATTCTACGCTTCAGTTCTGAAATATCTTTATCTGCACCACTGCTCCTTGATTATATCTATATCCGGTAATGTAGGTCTTTCTCTTGGGGAGTTGTGTAAATCTTATTTGCATGTTTCAATGTATTAATACCACTGACCTTATATGTCCTATCATCTATTTCGATTTGCTATATTAAATTTTCTCTATTGAGACTGACAGTAATCTGAGCACACGTTATCCCTCCATTGTAAGTACTCTATTGTACAGCTGTAGCTTGCTATACTCAAAGCCCACAACTTTTGTTCTGAATGGAAGAATTCAAAGGATACTGCAAATTCTTATGTTATGTGCAGATAGTGAATTTCGCACTATGTAAGTAGTGGTGGGGTATGTGCAAAGTAGAATGGATGGCGTACGCTTCTGCTCAATAACTTATCACGTCCTCTGTGTATCACTCAAGTTATGAGTTAGTATACTGGTTTTTCCATTTCTCTTTTCATTTATTAATCATATATCTGCTACGTTAAGCAAGCTCCGATCGCCAAGTCCGAAGCATCTGTATAAAGTTAATATTCTTTGTTCGGATCTGGGTACACCAGCGTCACAGATTCGGATATCATAGCTTTCAAACGATCAAACGATTCCTGATATTCATGATACCATCTAAAACGCACATGTTTCCTAATTATCGCTTCTGTCTGACAGTGGGTGCGAGTGGCTACCGAGCGTACAGGTTTTGCTTTATCAGTATCTGTTTGAATTCCCGTAACACTAATTTAAATCATAATTACGAGCCTTCTGACTAAAAAAAAATCACATTAAACGCTTTTTACTTCAAGCTGTGTTTCGTTAAACTGTTGAAAGCCATCTGACTGTATTCTAAATTGTGTTTTATAAAATCAGAAAACGTTGGGCGCTTTCAACAGTCCAAATGACATAACTTTTATGTGGAATAAACCTCGATAACACGTGAACGCAGTTTTCTTATTTTCTTCATGCAGCTCTTCCCGGTAGTATCCGGATTTTAAGTCTGATTTTTAAAAGTAACTAGCTGAGCCTAAAGATGCTAAGATATCCTTAATAACCGGAAGTGGATATGGAGTGTCCTTAGTCATTTTATTTAGAGCCTCAAAATCTACACACAATCTCCTACTACTATCCTTCTTCTCTGCGAGCACTGCTGGGAAACCCCAGGAACTTCTAGATCTATCTATAATCATTGCCTCTAAAATTTCCGCTACTAGTTTTCGTTGCGCATGGGGTAAGCCTTAGCGTTTTTTGATAGGCATGTATCCATCGGTGTTGATACGTATTTTGACCGCATCGTTGTCAATCTTAGCATATAAATCCCTATTATTCTTCAGCAGTTTATGCATCGATATCCTAAATTGTTCACCTGTTCTAATTCTGTCTATCCTATGTGATGTCGTTTCACTTCTAATGGGAAGATTATATTTAGACTGTCTATCTGTATCTGTCTATATTTCTGTGATGAGGTATTATGTACACTATTTACATTATTCGGACTATTGTCCTCATCTTTGTTGCCATATTTATTACAACGTTTTGGCCGTTGTACGCTCCTGCCTTCTGCACATTCCGACCAACTGAAGAAGGCCAGAGCGTACAATGGCCGGAACTCTGTAATAAATATGGCGACAAAGATGGGGATAATAATCCGAATAATATAAATAGTGTATTGTCTACCTGATTAAGCTTAGCTATCGTGCACTCACTTCAGAAAGAAACTGCCTGGTTAGTAATATTTTCATTGATTAGCGGTATTCTACACGTCGTACTTAGTGTCACTAGCTTACTCTTTACCGAAACGCAACACAGGTTACAAACGAATCCCGATTTGAATTGTTCAAGCATATAGGGGTTCTTCAATTTATCTTCTTGCAGTCCAACTTTTGCCAAACTTATGTGAATGAACTGGGGCTTTGACCTTACTGGACGAGCTATCCGATCTTCTGAAGTAAGGTGCCTGTTTTAATCTAATGCTACATACTCTTCTCCTAGACGTAGGACTCACAAATCGAAATAAATTCTTATGGTAAGGTTTCAAGAACACCAGAAAGCTGTAACACGAGGAAAAGTGGGAAAATCAGGCGTGGCTGAACACATATGGAGAGAAAAGGGAGATAACCACCCTCTGTTGGATCAGGATGAGATCATAGAAAAAGAAAACCAGTGGAAAAATCGTAAACCTAAGGAATCCGGACATATGCTAGGCCACAGAAATCTCCTGAGCACCAAGCATAGAAATAAATGAAATATGGGAACCAGTAATAAGGAGTGCGAGAGAAAAGCGATAATAACAAGAAAAATTGCAATATGAGCTCTGGTAAAAAAATGAAATGATAAGAGCAAAAAATTGCAATATGAACACTGGTAAAAAATGATTATGGTTTACATTAGGTTTATAATACCTAGAAATTCATACACGGATGTCCTTTAAGGACATATGGCACAGTGGATGAAGGCGTTAGATCCAGTGACAGGACCCAAAGAGTGAGTTCAAGACCCAGTTAAGTTGGAGAACACGGAGAGAGGAATTAACAGGAGATAGTTGATAACTATCATCCATTAAACATGGCACGTGGAACTAGAACAGTCTTCCCCAGTGAGCAAAATAAAGGGTTCATATTGACATTCCAACCACCGGAAGAAGGCCGGAGCGTACAATGACCGAAACGTTGAAATAAATATGTATCCTGCGATTAGCTTCTACATTTGGTCCAGCTCCCAGCATACTACCTGCATGCAAATAGAAAATGAATCCAGTAAATATACAAAAATAGAAGTGGTTGTAAGACCAGCTATTGTCTTTTCAGCAGACAAATCGACCTATACATTAAGGACATCCTGAGATAATTAGCAGTTCTACCAGGATATATTATTGGTGTCCACAATTTTAACAACATAAGGTATGTAGATGGCAGAAACAGAAAGGAAACTGAAAGACCACTTATAAAACGTAGTAAAGGAAAGCGAGAAGAAAGGAATAATGATCAGTTTAAATAGTTGTGGATTGTTTTAATAGAAAGCAGAAAGTGAAACACCGTAAAATGGCATTGCGAAATATCCCTTCCAAAAGATAAGCAAAATATTAAGAAACCAAAAATTCGTTAGAAACATAGAAAGGGATACCAAATTGTTACGCAATATCATTTCTCTTAAATGTGAGTCAATCCTCTTAAAGATGAAAAAAGAACTGGAGCAAATGAAATTCGGTTCTACAGAAAGAGGCTGAGAATACCAGGGAGAATCATGGGAACATAGAGAATGTAAATAAAAAGAAACTTACTCATAACAACATGACTCGACAGTTGAAATTTCTAGGGAACATAATGAGTAAGGAAGACTTGGAAAATTTGATACTGACAGAACAGATCGAAAGCAAGATAGACATCGGAAAGCAACGCATAACATAGCTAGTGAGTTTTTGAGTTTTGGGGAGAGATGGTGGAAAGAAAAAATATTGAGAGTTATAGGAACTTGTGGAGAGATATAATTGCCAGCGTCCTGAAATGACAAGAGACATAGAAGTAGAAGTCGTTTCACCTTATTGTCACTAGCAGTTTATATCGTGGCAGAGAGTGAATGAGATAGATAGATAGATAGATAGATAGATAGATAGAGAGAGAGAGAGAGAGATCTGACAAATTTTAATGTGTGGATTCAGGATATGTCAGAAATTAATAATAATCCCAGGTTATGTCGACATGTTTAAAAATAAATCAATGTCTGTATGCTTAAAAATAAATCAATGTACATATGTTTGCAATCGCAAACACTATTTTGAAATAATCATATTTTAACTTGAATATATTCTTTGATTTTTATCATGTTGCCATTGATGTGTTAGGCATCAGACACATCAAGGGGAAATGACTTTTCTTGCTTCAAACTTTTCTAATATTATTCTTTACTTATCAAAACGTGGCAGGGCATTTTATTAATCGGACTTTTCCGTTTTAAGACACTCTTTTAGAAAGTCACCAGACAAGCAATAAAGCACATCACAAAAGAACTCTAATTGGTTTCATCATGTTGGCAACTCCATCGTTTAAAGGGACGTCAAAGATAACACGAAATGAGGAAAAGAGCCAAATTAAATTTTCAAAGCAACTCAGACTTTTCAAATTTAATCAGACGCACACGCATATATTCATTTTAATAATATAGACATGTTCTATGTACGTTGGTGTAATAGTGTTAATTACGTTATAATCTCAATATCAGCTAATGCTCGAAAGTTCCCGGCCCTAGCACAAACAGATTCGGAAAAAATTCTGAGATTTAATCATCATGTATTTTAGGAAGTTGGTCAGACGAACAACACCTCCGTGAAATAAACTGAAATGCGAAGCTAACTCTATCCTTCTGATAGACGGAGAAAAGTTATCTGTGGCATTGATACTATTTCAAGGTATAGTAACAACTTTGTAAGTGATTTCCATAAGATATCGTCCGTTATTTCTGGAGTCCGAAGCAAACGCTAAAATCGACGTCACTGCTGTAAATTCCGTGATGGGCAATATAGTTGATTTTTATCTTGTTCGAAAAGAAACGCGAATGCAAGAGGCATGCTATGGATGTTGTTGTTGAACTCACATCAAAATATCACTTCTTGAGCGAGAATTTATCACAAGAATCAGTTTCCGTAAACATTGGTTTATAATACACTCCTAGCTGAAGGTATCCAGTGTGACTTGCTTGTGCATCACACAGCGCATCCCTGCTCGAACTAGGAGAGATGTTTGATATATTCTTTTGTTTTTTTTTACCTTTTCTTAAATACAAGCTTAACTTGGAGGGATATTTTAGACGTTTATACATCGCTAATCATTGAATCCTTCATAATGACACAAAACAAACGATTTCATTTTCTAGCTTCCTGATCTGACTAATTGTCCTCGTTATTTATTCCTATGCTAAATGTCTACCGTCATAATTATACTTCTATTCTGGAAGCAGTATTAAGGTCTTGTCCTTTGAACATAGCCTCATTTCAACATCTTAAATCGTTATTCGAGTTGTGTTTAACAATTCATCATCTTCCGCGGAGTTAGATGCACGAACGTTCGCATTCTCATCATGAGAACCGGGTTCGAATCTCACTATGGTCGATTCCTCAGGAAGTATACTTCCTGATGCTATCCGACTGGAGGGGTCGATCCCAGCATGCCGCACCATTGGAAAGTACCCGAAAACCATGCCACGGCTTGATGTTAGTGAAATTAAGTAGACAGAACCCTTGCATGTTTTCGATAACATTGCAAGCACGAAGTCAAAATCATCGAGTCCGAGGGCTTGAGAGTCCTGTCCTTGTTCAAATTCTTGATCACGTCAAATAACACGCTCTTTACCAGAAAATCTAAGGTCTGCTCAGTATAGATGCAGTATAAACAACAGGAGGTTTCTGTTGATATTCAATAAACTTAAATGAGCCTGAGCAAATGTCTGTAGTAAGGATAGGCTAACCGCCTTCGCAGACGGGTATCATTGAATACGAGAGGCCAGTTATACCTTTTCTTAACTATAGGCTTAAATGGAAGTGATTCTTTAGACGTTCACAAATCTCTAATAGGGGAATCCCTGTTAATGACACAAAACAAACGATTTGTTATTTTCGCTCACTGCAACTAATTGTTTCCATTATCTATTCCTATGTAGAATATCTTCCGTCATAATTACATTTCTTTATCTGGATGCGGTTATTGAGGTCTTGTCATTTGCACATAGTCTCATTTGAAATAATTGAAACATTATTTCTGCTCTGTTTGACAGTTAATGATTTTACTCAGAGTTATATATAGAAGAAAATTCGTGATACTGAGTGACTCCATCATAAGTTTCTCTCTCCCGTTCACATGTGCATAGTGTTTTATTTTTTTCAAGAGATATTCTAATGAGTTTTCTCAAAGGCCAATGAAAGTCTTTCACACAAACCCTTGCCAACGCAATTTTAAAGTGCTGATACACTTCAAAAATATCTGAGGCTTTCATATCGGTCTAATTCCAACCGATATCATTAGGTGGACCTACTGCTATTTAAGATTAAAATCAATTTCTGCGTCACAAAATCTACTCTTACACAGTTTAATACTAACTGCAAAAAAAAAAAAAAAAATCTCTGCTCAGAGCAAGATATTTCTTGATAATTATTCAACAAAGTGTACCAGCACTTCAAGTTTCGAGTGATACAACAAATGACCCTTGATATTTTGATGTCGGTGTTAAATTCTGTTAGAGATTATCACAATCAGAATGATGTCAGTATTGTTAATAAATTCTATATCCTGACAGATTGAACCGTAACAATTTTTATATAGAGAAATAACGTATAGCTAATGAGTAATCAAGTGAACAATCTATTAAATAAAAAAAGTAATCATTTGAAACAAATTCATGTCTAAAGATAGAACGAAGCAATTCTAATATATAACAAAGGAGAGTCGAAGTGGGTATGTGTAGCTGTAGATAAAATGTATACAAACTCAAACAAAAAACTTAAATATATATATATATATATATATATATATATATATATATATATATATATATATATATATATATAAAAGGGACCATAGAAGTCAACACTAAGAGGCGACAGTCTGTTTCATGCTATATGCAATCGTCAGGACTGACGATTGCATATAGCATGAAACAGACTGTCGCCTCTAAGTGTTGACTTCTATGGTAACTTTTATATTTACACACGCTCTATCTCTGATATTGAGCACATTATTCCATAAATATAGCACACCTTAAAACTATATGTTCTCTTTTCTCCCAACATCATTACAAATAATTATAGAATATTAAAAACAAATGTCTTCCCTAATCACAAATAAGGAAATAAAATGCTTACGGTTTTTCTCTGTATATGTTATAGATTACAATCCTTCTCAAATAGATCTATTTTCCCCTATATTTCAAATAGTTATTTGTGCTGTAACTTATGAAATGGCTTCTACTCATCTACAAACCGTAAGTGTAAATTGTTTTGAGCATAAATGTAGAATTTTTGTTCCGTTTTCCTTGGCAAGACCGTACTGTTCAGATATAGTAGCTTAAAAGCTGCCCTATTCATTTAAGTTAGCACTTGACTGGGTCTTCGGCTTGTTCATGAGTTTGAGAGTCCATAAAACTTTGCATACTCTTCCCACTGAAGCTGTCCTAGCTGCCGTTTGATCTGGGTTTTGAATTGCACGAGATTTTCTTTTCCTCGCTCTTGGCTTTTTTCATTGCAATCTCTTCTTTTGTTGGCTGAGATTTCTTTTTGCTAGGCATACTGCTGGCGTATGTGATAAACAACGATAAACTACAACAGAACTCGAAATTGGTCGCTGCATTTAAGTATTGCGTTAATATTTAAAATTACATTTTAAAAGTTTAAGGATAATTCTTTTGCTGCCACTTAATTTAAAGATAATTTGATGTACGTAGGTCCATACTTTCAGCAGAAACAGTTATTTTTATTTCTACGATGACTTTCGTCGGATTTCTCAATTAATAAATACATTTGGAAATAATTGAAATTAAGTTAAAAATATTGTAATCTTACAAAAATGTCGTCGCAAAACTACATAAAAAATTCACCGAAAACAAACGCAATGCCCGGCTCCGGCCCGGAATATTTTTTTTAATAATTTGCTCACGAAGTCGGCCTAATTCCAAAATGGTATGATATGTTGGTCTACAGCCTTTAGGAGTAATGTTGAAAAAGTGTGATGGCACACAGACATTCCCATTTATTTGTATACATTATAAGTTTTATAATGGTACACGATAAGTTTAATTTAATAACACCTTGTTAGGCAAGATTTATTTTTATATTATTTTAAATAGTTAATGCCAACCTCCTCAGAGATCGAGAAGTACTTATTAAAAATAATTTGCCTGTGTGTGAGTAATTATTACAATAATAAAAATATAATGTCGGTATAAAAAGTTCATCCATTTAAAAATAACTTTTTTTTTTACTTTCAGATCCGAGAATAAAGCTAACATATATAGACATCGAAGAAATCCCAATTGATGTGCCTTCATTGTGGTGGTAATTGAAGTTGGCTTCTTCGTTCTATTTTCGCGTGGAGTAATTAGTTGAGCACACTTCTACAAAAGAAGTAATTACCCTGATGAAGAAAGGGAACAGAAGATCGATTGCCGTCTCTAGGCATTTTATTCTTTAATGAGAATTTTCCTCGATCTCTAATCCGCTTTGCATTAATTTAATTGATTAAAATAACAAGGGTGCCTAGTGAAACATGTATACTCACTAATAATAATTAGAAGAAATGCCCATTCAAGAAGTATATGTTACTATCCGAGGTACCCAGCGTTGCCCGGGTGTTCATGACTACAATTTTATAACTGCATCCGCCTGAATACCCACAAACCCCGGTCTAAGAATGCTTGCTTGAGGCCTCGCTTACATGCATCATCCGTTGGTATACTAAGCTAGGTGGCCCCACTCATCTTTTTTACGGTATGTCCTTCGCAATTGTTTGACTGTTCTTAATAAAGTCATTCCATCGATAAAACATTTTCTGTGGTTGTTACTCGGGGTTAAATTGCTTCAATGTTTTAGATATTCAGTAAATTTTCTATGGCCGTGATAACATTCCAATAGTATGGCATTGTTCAGAAATCAAATGAACAAATAAAAACAGGGGATGAAGCGTCAGAGATTTATTCAACTGTAAATGAAAACGCATGAAGGCCCCTCTCCATATTTGGACATTTACTGTAAAGCTGGTGTTAATAAGAGGTTCTTTGAGAATTTTCCCCTATAAACGCTTCGATAATCCTTCTCAAACAATCTTTATATCAAAGGATTTTCCAATGCCATTTTAGGATGGACTCATATGAAGAGACTATTGGCTAAAAGACAGAAGCAGATTTTGGACAGAGTTTGTCGCAAATTTCGCTTAAATAAGTGAAATATTCTAAATCAAACATTCACACAAGTCAATGTGTTTCGTATGTAATTTATATGGCGACTGTGGAAATTATCGGATGAAAAACCAGGGTGTTATGCCCGAAACGGATTTTTTGAATAGTTTATTGTGTTTTTTCATTATACGCGGGGAAGCGGGCAGTATTCAAACCACACTATATTATTTCTTGCAAGATGGCAAATTATTTGCAACATGTTTGAAGAAATTCGAAAGAAAAAATGTAGAATTTATTCCAGTTTTTTATTTTAAGTAGTATAAAAAACCCGATTTGTTCACAGTTTCTTGTAAATTTTTGTGTGACGCCAATGTTCAAGGAAAATTATCAAGCACTGTACATAAACCTCGTAAAATGATCTTGGTTTTTCATTAAGTGCAAAGACAGCCCATCCAATAAAATTTTTGTTCGCATAAAACGTTGCCTTAATTTTGAAAAACGTCTTACCCACATTTAGTTTTATCGATTTTTCTGCCAAACTCGGTAGGGGGGCTGGAATTTGAAAAGTTGCTCTTGACGTTTTCGATAAATTTGAAATAGGTGTGTACAATTTCATCGAGATCGTTCGAGAAATGTGAACGTGCATAAATACATACTCACATACAGACATCTGTTTTATAGATATAGACATATAAGTTATATATTGCATAGATTATACGTGCACTTATTATTGTATTCGTATGAAAATATGCAGCATATAAATAGCAGTTGATACAGCTGGAGGCTAAATTAATCCTGAACTTGACGACTGAACTACTAGAGAAACAGTAAAATTTTTCTAGCAAATTATTTTTTATATTTTATTCACTACTAATATTTTGCTTCAGATATTAACATGGACAGGGTACTAAAACCTAATATACTGGATCCAGATAGTAAAACCCTGGGGCACAGAAAATATGGAATCATTGGTAGCGGACAGTTTTAAACTTTCTGAAACATATGATAAATTACATTCCGTCAGATGTATATGATCTTTTCTGCGAATGTGCAAATTTGAAGAAGCTATTAACATTCTTAAGAGAGCTTTCGTCCAAGAAAATGTGATATATACACCAGGAATATACTTGTAACTCTACCCCAACATGCTGAATAAACCTTGGATCAATATCTTCAAGCATTGCAAGTTCTGGCGAAGGACTGTAAATTCAAAGATGTTATGGCTCAAGTTTACAAAGCTATTAGAGATGCCATTATTTCTTGGTTATCCACACATCCCCTTGAACAGAGCCTTCTTGAAAACAAAACGCTCACTCAAACAGAAGCTGGAAATAAAGCGTTAAGTTTGAAAAGCTACGGCAGAATAATTGAACAAAACGAAACTCATCGTTCTAGTAGATTCGTGAAGTAGTCATAGTTTTATCTACATCAAGATATCTCAATCTATGTGTTTGGACGTTAGACCTACTAAATCTACCGTCAGCGTGGTTTTTTCTGACATGTTATTAAAAACTGTCGGAAAATGTAAAGAGAATCATACAGTAGGTACAGAAAATTACAAAAAAAAATATAATTTATCCTTAATGGATAATTTCTGTTCTGATGTAATGCTAGGACAAACTTTCAACGCCTGAACAAAAGAAAATAGAAATTTATATCAGGATGACACACTATCTCTAAAACTGTGTGGACTAGCTAGTTTGAGAATTTCACCTTCTCCTCTGTTTGAAAATCTGTCACCTGACTGTACCTATATCTGCGAAATCCCGAAGATACTCTAGTGAAAAGGGGGCATTTCTAAAGAACGAAATAATAATCCTCATCATAGATTTTTCATAAACGATAAAAGGTTCAAGTTTAAAAGTTGTCTATCCGATATGTAATAACAAAAGTAGGCTTCAAAAAAGGTTTATTCAACTGAGAATACCAAGTTCGCGTACAGTGTCCTTTTATAGTGCCAGTAAACAGGAATAGTTCTCGCAAAGAAGAGAGTAACAAGAGACGGGAAGACCATTCTTGATTATTCGTAACACGCTACCTAAGATTACAACGATGGTTTCGGAAATATGAAAATAGAGCTTGTAATTTAAACTAGACCTCAAAATGCGTATCATCAATTTCCTTCCGTATAGCCGACCGCCCATACAAGGCTTTTGAAGCCGGTGGGAAATTTATAATTTTAAAACGATGCCGTTTTCAAGCACAAATGAAGTGACTGGTTTTCAAAGAACTTTTGATGAAATAATCAAGAAGGAAGGCTTAAAAGTAACAATCGCATATCTAGATGATGTGACCATTTGTGACACTAATGAAAGATTAAATTGACATTAAATAGCCAACATTCAAAGAAATGATTTAAAATTACGGCCTTAAATAAATGTGTCTACAGAGTAAGGAAAATGATACCTTTGGGCTATGAAGTAAGTAAAGAGACCGTTAGGCCAGACTCTGAAAGGATGTGCCATATAGTAGAACACCCTCCTGCAGATATAAAAACTCAGAAGAGAATCGTCAGAATGTTCGTTTACTACAGTCGTTGTCTCCCAAAGTATTCGCAAAATTTCACGCGCTAAATGCCAACACTATATTCCACTGACATGCCAAAGTAATTCCTTTGAATATTTGAAAATGGAATTAGGAAAATTGTAGTACACATTCTAGACAAGGAAAACATCTTGAAATTGAAACTGATGCAAGCTACGTGAACGCTAAATCAAGGAGACAGGCGTCTTGCATTCTGGGCTTGAACTCTAAACCCCTCGGATTGAAACCACCCCCTAGTAGAGAAAGAAGCTAACGTGATCATTGAAGCAATCAGGGAATGGAGTACACGGGCCAAAAAGATCTATCCTACATTTTCCATAAGCAAGAATAATTCGAAGGCTAAAACGGCGAATTCCATCGCTGGAGAATTGAACTTTCCACTTACAAATATGGTATCAGATATAGACCGGGTATCAAAAGCATAATCCCAGATACGTTAACGAGAGCACATTGCGATTCTCCCGTGAATGTCAATATTAAAGAATTACATAATAATCTATGTCATCCTGAGGTATCAAGAATGATGCACCATGGATTATCACGAATGACGAAACGACGAGAACATTTTTATTGACGATCATAGATGAATATAATCGTTTCCTCTCTGCTTTTGCCCGTCCTGGGTATGACGATAAACTACATCCATGTCCTGGGTATGACGATAAACTACGTCCAACTGTAAGGCCTCTGATCAGTAAGTAAACGTGGAACCACCTGTTAATTGTTAGTGTTCCCATTGTGGTAGCACCTGTTTGGGTCCAAGCTATGGGCAAATAGGTAACACCCAAACTTGTGTAAAAATAGTTTTTAATACCAGAAGTACTTTGTAATAAAAAAAGATTATCAGCAGCAATAATTTTTTCAAGGAAAAATTATTATCGACAATACTTAAAAAATACCATCAATACCAAAAAAAAACAAACAAAAACTTACCAGCTATAGATTTCTTCAAGGACAAATATTTCCAGAAATAGATTTTTGAAGAAAAATATATTACGAGCAATAAACATTTTGTCAGCATTAAATAACCCATTGTCGTTGATATGCCGTAAAACAAAACAAACTTTCCGCTTTTGCATGTAGAAACATGGGTTCCTTACAACTGTATTAACTTGCTTAATTAAATCCTTTTGCTTATAAAGTATGCCAAGTTATATACACCCTGATAAAGGGCCTAATTAAGTTAAGATTCTTTCAAGAGAATGGAATAGCTACTAGTAGATCTATTGCATTAAACCCAGGGGAAAAGGCCAAGTAGAAAGTCTGAACAGAACACTGTGGAGGACGATCAAAGTAGACGTAAAAGCAAGGTTTACTAGTGCATTAGTAGCAAATCTTGTTATCTCCCCCATTTGATTACTTCGGTACTGTGTACAGCCACAAATTGTACTATTCATGAACGGATATTTTCTTATGCAAGAAAATCTACCTCCGTTAGCAAATCTCTTCCTTCGTGGTTGACGATTACTGGCAAAGTGCTCACTATGTTCAAAACAACAATTACAAACTAAACTGTTTGAGTAGTTGACCAGATTCAGGTGAATCTCGAAGGTGACATTATTATGTTACCAGATGTAAAAGTAAATTCTGTTTCTCTATATCAACTAGCTACTGCTGGGAAGCGAAAGACAATCTCCAAACCTGAAGCAGTTACAATAGCAGTCTGAAATAACCATACACTGGATTCGGATAGAAATACCATACCAAAACGAGGAAATTCTCTAACACAACCATTGTCCAGTGATTCAACTGGTAGCACTGAACTAGGAACCATTAATTTGCATAGCCTTCAAAAATGTCCCACATTTATCCTCTAAGGCATTCTAAACGTATCACCAACAAATCTAAACGACTCAGTAGTGAACACGTAAAAATAAATAATAATTAATTTCGTTATGGTTTTTTATTAAATGCATTTTCTTTTACCGGAATAAGATCTTCCAAATTTAAATTGTCAAAAAAATCGGGGATTTTATTATCATGCAAATACCCGTGATATTAGGTTGGTGCAAAAATAATGACGTAATAATCTCGTTTTTTGATGTATTTTTAACCTCAAAAAACGATATTATTACGTCATTATTTTTGCACCAACCTAATATATATATAGCAGCTGATACAACTCAAGGCCAAACTCATCCTGACATGGTTGAGATTAGGCTTCTTGAAATATTAATTCAAGGTCTCGGGAGCTTTCTCCCTAGAGAGTATATTCTACGGGAGCTTGTTTTGTAGATCGTTTTCTGAGGCGTCCCCAAAAGGGTAAGTGCCGATTGGGCTTGGGAATTTTTGTCAGTGTAGCCATAGACCAACTTTAAACCTCAACTTTATGTCACATCCGGTTAGGTCGTGAGTGAACTGGTAGATACCAATAATCCTGACATTGAAGAAGAAACTACTAGTTAATTATATATTTATATATCCTCTGTAACAACGCAAGGGGTTACAGAGGATTGGGAACAATAGCAAAGAGGAAAACGATTGATGAACGGGGAACAAGATCAGAGAGTCAGGTTTCAATTGACGATTATAGGCATCGGGGAATAGACGGCAAGTGCGGGAGAAGAAGATGTTTGAGAAGAAGAGACGGTTATATTTAAGTATTATGACAGTGAAAGGGTGAGACCGAGATGCAAGCTCGATAGCACGTTTAAATTCATGTAGTTCGACACTAGCGAAAGTAGCTCGTGAGAACATTTTCAATGAAGATATTTTTAGAAAAGACAGAAAGAGACCATAGCATGTCTGTGGGGTAGCGATTGTAGACTAGATTACAGATCATGACGTATCATCTTGCATATTCGTCTCTGGATTTTGACAAGGACCTCGAGACTTACACAGGGAGCACCGCACCATATATGACAGCAATATTCCATGCAAGGATGGATGGTTGATTTTTACATTTCAAGGATTAACTCAATTGAGAAAAACTTTCTGGCACAAAAATTAGCTACCTTTGATTGCAGTAGGTGAAGCTAGTGATTCAACGTAACTTTTCTAACTCATGTCAATGGCAAACGTCAGACAAAATAGTTTACGATACTTATAATATGCTAACTAATATGATTTCCTTGCTAACGCCTTTTTTAGACGTAAACCTATTTCAATTTTGTCAGTATTACATACGAAAATATTATATTTATCTATACAGAAATTAAATATTAATGTCTTTAGTGATGAAGTATATGTTAGGACAATTATTTCAGTTTTTGAGCGAGAATTGTGTAAATGTATCTTATTTCATGCACAGGTTTATAAAACTTTATAGATTTTAAAATATAAGATATAAAGTGTGCGAAAACTAGCTCCCACCAAATTTTAAAGTGTAAGAAAAAAATTAAGTAACTGTCATTAAGAAATACAGTTGGCTACAGCTTTTGTGGTGTAGGTTTTAAAAATGCCATCCCCCATATATATATATATATATATATATATATATATATATATATATATATATATATATATATATATATATATATAAACACACACACACACACAGAGACAGGGAGAGATAGGGAGGGAGAGATAAATACATATACCAGGTGTAACAGCATAACAGTCCATCACACAAAATGTTTAATATCTAAAAGACACTAAACTAAATTGATTACATTTTCCACTTTTTCGGATAAGTTTACCCATCTTGACACTATTTGCAGTAAAAATCATTGAAAAGCATTTGAGTCATTTATCTAGAAATAAAAAAAAAATAGTTTAAGATAAACATTGTGTCAGCCCACGTGTATTCACAAATTAGCAATGGTGAGATGAGAAAAATCATTGACGGGTTCAATAATGGTACTAACATTCAGACACTGAATGAAGAGGAAGTTTGAAAAAGAGGGAACAGTGTAGAGGAAAACTGGACCAGGTCGTCATAACAGAAGGAGGAATCAGCCTGTTAGCTTAGAACTAAAGAGATAAATTAGAAAAGATACAACTCAGTCCATAAGACGTCTGGGACATGAGAGAGTGGTTTCAATTATGTCAGTCAAAAGAGCAGAGAAAAAAAGACTTGAAAATGAAAACATGCAAGTATCATGCATGGTAACTTGTTAATCCAGGACGGAAAGCAAGAAGGTTAGAGATGGGGAAGCACACGCACAGACACACACACAAATACACATACAATTACACACACGCATATATATATATATATATATATATATATATATATATATATATATATATATATATATATATATAAAACTATTTCCATTTTGCGGTGTTGTTCTATCGATAGTAGAAGAGATAATTATAGAATGTTGAATCTTTATTTTATTTTATTTTATCAGCACAGCGTTATCAACCGTAGTTACAGATTGGAAAAAATGTAAACCCTAAACGATATTTCTTTCAGATCTACATACGCACACAAATAAACACAACAATTTTCATAAACACACACCACCATATATATATATATATATATATATATATATATATATATATATATATATATATATATATATATATATATATGAAAATATATAGAAAATAGGAAAGAACTCGTTGGGTAAATAATCTAAAGTTCTTTAGTATTTTTGTTATTATTATTTTTTTAAATAGTGCTCGATACAAAAGTAGAGCATAAGTATAATTATTATTTAAAAATATGATTCCAACACGCTACATAAGAGTTCTCATGTTTCAAAACAAGAGCCAAAAACTCAATATAATTATTTGAATTAAATTGAATTAAAGTACTAAGCTTTGTTCCAACTTCAAGCGAAATTTTTTGTTGAATAACTTATATCTGAAATTTACGTGTTTTATAAGCATATTCCTTATTGAAATCAAAATTTCTATGGTAACGGCTAGAACAATTGTTTAAAGAAAAAGAGGCGTAAGGTGTTAATAATTTGTATCAATATCTTAGTTACCTTCAACAGATGTCAAGTCAGGATAAGTTTGGGGTGTCTAAATTTAAAGCGGAAGATGACATCGCCTAGTCTGTTGAAGGGTCTATGGAGATTTATTTTTTTATTTATTTTATTTATTTATTTTTTCTGAAAGTGTTTTGTGTATATAAAAACTGCCGTAAATCGCTAACATTTGTTTTCTTGACGACTCATAAATGGTTATCTTTTTTTGTATGGCATTTAAACTATTTATTAGGACTATGTATTTTAAAAATTAATTTATTTATTTTTTTTTTGTTTTTATGCTAATTATTCAATGCAAAAATTTGATGATGCCGGAAAACGGTGACTCATGTCTATTGTTTAATAGATTTTTATTATTTAGAAACTTAATAATGTTTAGTTTTTCATGTAGGCATAAAGGGCGTGGGTCATCCCATGTTTTACAAGTTCTAGTTTTGTTTATAATTTTCCATTTTACTTTTGGTGATTTATTCATTTCTTTCAAATGCGAAAACTATTTAGCTAGAGATGTCTGATTTATTTTATTTATATTGTTGAAAGAGCACTTATGCTGCCTCTATCTGGCTTTAAATTCATTCTTCGAAGACCCAATGTATATCATGTTAGTATTAATACTCTCAATGGATGAGATAGTAGATAGTTATACCACAGATTTAACGCAGCATTTATTTCCCAATGGGCAGGCTTCTGGGTTTCTACAATCACATAATTTTTCACTATTTTTGTCTAATTTAAGTATAGGGTTTTTGTTACTACTATTAAGGCATGAGGGCTTGTTCAGGATTTTATTATTGTGATTTTTTTATTATACATTCTAGATTTTCTGTGCACCTGTAACTTAATTTTAGGGTGTTTTTATTAAATATTTTACTAATTGGTAGGAAAGCGTTTTTAAATTAAAGCTAGGAATTTCTGTCCTAGCTTAATACTAACCATTTGGTTGAACGGCTGGGTATTCTACCAAATGAATTTTTTTTTGCTGTTTTTTTTTTTTCTGGTTAGTACAATTGTTCCTATAATTGATGTTAGCATTTTTGTATTCAGTATTTTTTAGAGCAGCGTTATAAAAGTTAATGTGTTGGAATTTTTCTTTGTTAGCGGAGTTAATGGTGATTCTATTCTCTATTGATGAGGGTATATGTTTAATTCTGGATGAAGAGTGGTTTGACTTCGGGTGTATATATAAGGGGTTATTATTTGTTTTTTTATAAGGTTGGTATGTATTGTTTGTTAAATATAAAGATACGTCGAGGAAGTTTAGCCTTTTCAATTTAGTACAGACTATTATTTTTAAGTTTAGATTTTTAAATTCACTAAAGATAATCTTTCTAATTTTCACTATTTTAAAATTAGTAGAAATCCTCACTACCATGAGACCGTCATCTCTATACATACCGATGTCTTTAATATCTATTTCACGGTGGGTGGTCAAGTTGTACAGTATTAAAAGACCAACAAGTTCAGAAGACCATGCAGAGTCTAAAGATAACATAGGGATGTCAAAAAGGTCATTGTTGTTTTTTATCCACTGGTCCCCCTTATGAATGAGGACATGTTTTTTGGCACTGAGAATTATATCTATTTCTTCAATTGTCAGGTTAGAATTCACAGAAGATAACTCCAGGGCAGTCGTGAATAGATCCTTCGATATTGACGGGTAGTAATCCACGATATTGAACTGTAATAGAGTGCAATCAGGTTTATTATCAATATAATAAACTAATTGATGACATCTTTGGTATTGATCCATAATTTTAATCCAATGTGGTTATTAATTTAATACTATATAATTATATTGAATTTTTCGGCTTTTGTATGCTCTTATGTAGTGAGTTGGAATCATATTTTTAAATAAATAATTATATATATATATATATATATATATATATATATATATATATATATATATATATATATATATCATGTAGGAATTTACCACAATGCACATTAGTGCACACATTCTAAGAGACTAGCCATTTTTATACATTTGAAATGTTAGTTCTATTTTGGAGGCGAATTTTGCAATATTTTAGAAAATAAAGTCAACGCAGTTCGTAAATATGTTGGCAATTTTGATATTACTACCGAATAATCTATTGCTAAATGCTATCATTATTTTCAGTGATGACCAGAAACTTTACTTCATAGCATACTTTCCTCTAGAAAGCAAAAGACTCGATGCTGTAAAATGATTTTTAAAATTAAAGCCGTCGCCACGCTTGTCGCTGTTTACATGTCTTTGTGGGTGTTGTCATATTTCACTTAACGAAAATCTTGCCGCGTCACTATTTATATAAATAATTCAACTAAACATTCTGCATTTCTTCTCTCTACATTTGTGCCCTCCTGTCAATCATTCCCTCTCCTCATTCTCTTTACGCATAATGTATGTAATGGCGAATAATTATTTTTATATATAATTCATAATTTTACATACCGCTCTCTTTATATATATATATATATATATATATATATATATATATATATATATATATATATATATATATATATAGATAGATAGATAGATAAGAGAGAAAATTGATTATTTAAGGGGTGAATTTTCCGTCATCATCTTATGTCTACCTATTTTACAACTAGAACAATTCTATCCACTATATTGAGCATTATCCGACCTAGAAATATAGCAAAATTTAAACAATGTATATATATATATATATATATATATATATATATATATATATATATATATATATATATAATTTTATTATTATATCAGTATGTTATATATATGCAACTTTTGTAACTTGATTTGATATAAGTTGTTTGCCATAATATATCGACCATTGTACAAAGTAATTTTACCTTTTGCCATTTTTGTTTGAGTCCCGAAACTCTATAATTTCTTTCGAAAACACCAATGAAATTGTTTTTAAAAGTACCTGAAATAAATTAGGAATCATTGATATCATCAAGATAAACATTCTGTCTTACTGATTTAGAAAAACATACAAACTACTTACACGCAAACGCTATATTTACTTCAAGCCAGACTAGATACTTATGTTCATTATCTTTCTTTTTGTTTCTCTCTCTGTTTATCTATCTATCTATCTATCTATCTCTCTCTCTCTCTCTCTCTCTATATATATATATATATATATATATATATATATATATATATATATATATATATATATATATATTCATTATTTATGTTTCTATGTATGTTAAGTATCTAACTATCTATCTATTAGGTTGGTGCAAAAATAATGACGTAATAATGTCGTTTTTTGACGTATTTTTAAAGTCAAAAAACGACATTAATACGTCATTATTTTTGCACCAACCTAATATCTATCTATCTAAGACGGTTCATTATCAAAGTTTGCCCTTTACTTACGTATCTATTTATATATGGGAAAAGTGTGGGTATATATATATATATATATATATATATATATATATATATATATATATATATATATATATATATATAATTATTTATATATTATATGCGCGGTACTTATTAGAAAGCGCTCAATTTCAGAAATAGAGCTAACTTACTTGGTTGGATTCATGTGAGTTTGTGACCGTGGGTTTCACGCTTTTGCGTATATATATATATATATATATATATATATATATATATATATATATATATATATATATATATATACTTCGATATTTTACTTCGCTTTGTCTATACTTGTCCCTTCGCCGATTACCATTCTTGTTATTCAATCAAACTTAGCTTAGCCTGGCACTAGGACAAAAACATGTTATCGTTATTGAATATAGAATGGTCAACAAAACTAACTCGCCACAGTTTATATCTATCCCAAACGCTTATAGATTGTTATTTAAAAAACTGAACATAGTTCTGACACATCGCCTAATATGAGACATTCTGTAAGGATCGAACTAATATAAACTGTATTATTAGTCAAGCAAACTGACCTGTTAACCAAGATGCCACACTGAAACTCCCGGCAATTAATTTATTTTTAATTGACCCTGAGAATCGATCAGAATATCACGATTGGAAAGTTGAAAGCGTATATTTTTAATCATTCCATCACAAGCAAAGTAACAAAGGAACTAAGTCCAAATGAATGCCAAGGAGTGTGAAAGGATACGAGAAAAAGAAAAAAAAATATTCAGGTGAATACAAATAAATGAAAAGTAATTAAGAAAAAAGAAGATAAAGATTGAAATTCCATTTAAATTTTTGAGTATCAAAATTGACTTGAAAGCTAACAGACAAATCCATATAAAGATAGACTAGAGAAGAATTATCCAGTTCCACTCTTATACTCACATATGTTCCTATCATTCTTCTAAATTACATTTGGAAGAAGTGCTAATATATCAACGTGAAATACCATTGATTAATGAGGAAGAATGAAGTATTAACTATTTAGAACTTCGAGATGTTAAGGGAATTTAAACAGTAGTTTTGCAATTAAATCAACTTCAGTACATAGTAGCGTTTTTCCTTCAAAAGAATAACATTCAACTGATCACAGTATGTTAATATGTGAATATATTGCTCAGATATTTACGACAGAAATATTATCATGTCATAATATAACGTAAAATTATTTCACATACATAGAAAGGTGTATGAACATGAGAGTTTCTATTAGATATATATTTGAATGTTTTAAAAACTTTCAAGAGTTAATACTTGAATTAACTTTATTTCCGAGTATATATATATATATATATATATATATATATATATATATATATATATATATATATATATATATATATATATACATATATATATATATATATATATATATATATATATGATAAAATAAGGAATAAATACGAAGGTATATCAATGTAAATTTTTTCAGTTTTATAAGACCTTTGTGAGAAATTGTAAGAAATGGAACTGAACGTCTGACGAAACTTTATTAAAAGTAAAACAAGGTAGATTGATATACGTTTCCTATTTGTTCTTTAATTTTATCATGTTTTCGGCTTTTCATCCATATATGATATGCATTTGAGTTTTAAACAACAATGTAATTCCTACATTACCTTGATCAAATCCCACAAGTCTGAGAAAATGCTTTTGCCTCTCGTTTTTTTATGACTTTTTTTTTTTACTTTAAATATATATCTGAAAATTATATAAATAAGAAGAAGCAGTTTCAACCTTAAACAATGGACAGTCGAAGTAAATGCGTATGGGTAGCTGCAGATGAAATGTATACAAACACAAACAAAAAATTTATATATATATATATATATATATATATATATATATATAGTTGTGTGTGAATACAAACGTTGAAAACAGTTGACTTGATCTCCCTATTCGCGCACGCAACTCACACACACACATGCATATATATATATATACATACATACATATATATATATATATATATATATATATATGTATATATATATATATATATATATATATATATATATATATATATATATATATATATATATATATATATATGATATGCTATATTTATGGGATAAATTGCTCAAAAGAGAAATAGAATTGGCGGTTTCATCTCGCTAGCTGCCAAAGTCGTAGCAGGCTAAATTTTATATATACATATATATATATATATATATATATATATATATATATATATATATATATATATATATATATATATATATATATATATATATATATATATATTGTGCAGGGTGTGTATATGAATCTATTTCTCTGGATTTATACATATACGCGTATATATATATATATATATATATATATATATATATATATATATATATATATATATATATATATATGCACACATACATATATATATGTATACACACACATGCTGTTGATTTACTGCAGAGTAACGCACCAATTAAACATTGAAATTAATATGTTTTAGAAAATACACAATGAAGCCGCCTTTTGTCAGTGAGAAATGATCAAAAAGTATTTTTGACAAGGGAAATTGTATGAAAATGCACATTGAACCATATATTTTAGCAAGAGAACTAGCAGTGGGTTAAATATAATCACTCAATCCCATAGTAAATAAACTGAAACCAAGATGACGTGAAGTTTTGCTTTCCTGGAGTTCAACATCGGCCATAGATAAAATGTTGTCTTTGGCGAATAAATGAAAGCAATTTTATTTTGGAGGGGTTAACATTTGCAAGCTAGTTTCCGGCTATACTTCATCAGAGCAGTCGTACTTACAACTAACATAGATTTGAATAGTTTTCAGTAGTAAACTGAATGGGAACTGATCAATTGGTAAGCCATTGATGAAGATCTGAATTAATTTAGGCCCAAATATACAGTCCACGGGAGCACCTATATTCATCTGAAATGATGTAGAACCTTCTTTTCGACACATACTTTATTATCCGATTTCTTTGGAACGATTGGATTAAGCCAAATATCTATCCAGAACCACCACAGTCCTTTGGCTTCTGGAGAAGTCTCACATGTTAAACCGTGTCGGACGGCTTTGAGATATCTTCAGCCACCACAAGTTGCTTATCTAAAGATTTATAAACAGATGCTGTGAAACATTTTCGATAGACCTGAAGAAACGGAGGTCATATGCTTTATCCGAAAGGAGGCGGTGCCACTTAAGATCCTTTACCAATTTGGGGTTGATTAGAGAATTTAATAATTTGTAAAAATGAGTTAAGAAATTGATAGGCCGATAGACTGGGTTGTCAAAATTTCCAGATCTATTAAAAACGGGAGCTACAGATGAGGACTCCCAACAAGCTAGAAGGCAATATTAAACTAGGCATTTTTTAAGATCCGGACAGCCAGTTTGGGTGAACATTACTTTAGAACAGCTGAAAGGATATCATTGAATCCGTAATCATTGTGTGGAACAAGTTTGGAAATGTACAAACCATGAAGAGATTAGATGAGTAGAGAATCAGAGTGAGAGGGAATTTCCCTTGATTACGGTAGATGACAACACTTCGAATTTATTGGAGAGAGAGAAAGTGACGTTATCCAGAGCATACTTACAGAACAACCAGGAAACTATACAACCGAAAATGTCAGAAGCAATACGATGCCTCATTCTTTCAACAAATAGTGACGTTGCCTCTCAGTTCAAGATTACACTTATTACAAACTCTGACAAAGTTACATCTTTTTATAAGTAGATCTGTCGCGCTGGTATACGCTAGATTTATCCAGATTATAGCGGCTGAACAGACAGGAGAGTTCCAGGTGAATTGTGTGGGATTTCATTCAGGAAGAAACCTCTTTGGGAAACTTCATAACAGGAGATTAAAAATATAATTCCAAAGGGTATCTCGAAAGAAATCGTGACATGATTAACAAACAGTGAATTGATAATAGAAAGCTATTCTCTTAATAGTGTATTCTTGTCTGATGGGAAAGAGAGAAGTAATATATAGATTCACTACAGCGTGAAGGTGTTGTCATAGGGAGAAAGCTGCAGAGCACAACATGGTCCCGGAGACGAGGTATGTGAGAGATCAGTTAGAAGAGACTGTCCATCAGAATTACTAGGGAAACGCGTTGAAACAAAAACTAAGATTTGGGTGAGAAATTGAGTAATTTTAATTTTCAAGGTCAAGATGTCAGCTCGGTCTGTGTGATGAAGCCACAGAAACTTGCGTAATAATACAGATACTCAAGTGGTAGTCCATTGCAAGTTGGGAAGAAGAAAACAAAATACAAAAAAAAAAACAATAATCCACTGCATAATTTTCTATGAATGCCAAGCATATTTGAGAAGTAATTGTTGTGAGTCTTAGGTGATTTTCTTATAAAATGATTTAGATTATTTTTTTTTTAAATTGTTTTGATTTTGATATATATATTTCTTAAGTTAGAAAAGGCAAAAAATAATAGTAGCTAGCAGTCGTCAAAGAGAAATGAACTCGCTAGCGCAGAATGCAGCATTTTATGGTCTCAGGGTGGCTCACCATGTACTACCTAAGATTGTGGTCTCCTTAGTGCTATTCAAGATGCAGCATTCAGAAAATTGCCAGCCATGTATTCTCAATACAAGGCGTCGTAGATTGCTGCCAGTCATATTCCTAAAATTTCTTTGTGAGTCATCTTAATTAAGGCCTCAGCGGAAGGAACCAAAAATCCCTTCCTAATCAGGAAACAACTGATAAACTTCTAATCCAGTTCAAAAGATCGGATATGAGTATGGACAAGGCTGTAGGCATACCTCCATACTTCTATTGAAAAACCAGAATATTTGGATAATTAAATAAATAAAAAAATGAATGGATGAGAAAACAAAATCTTCATAGCGTATGCGGAGTTGTTAGATGTATACAGTTAAACTAATATGAGATTCCATGTTATGCTTTTTCTTACGAATTAACTTAGCAATTTATTTAGAACTTTATGAGTTGCGTAAAGATTTTTATTTTTCAGCAAATAACAGTGTCCCGCCTAGCTAATTACTGATAAGTAAATCAGCTGGATAAAGAATCTGATATATAACAGGGGATTTCAAAGCTCGATATCATGACCAAAAGTGAAAGTAAGATTTTGGTTATCATTGACGTATCTAATATCCGCCAAATGTTTCAACTTTAAGGAAAATGATGTTAGGTTTTCAAACGCTGCTCACTGCGTTAGAAATACTTGCGACAATGTAACCCATGCCTTCATGTCTTTCATGCGCCTGTTGTTGCTGTTTTATTGAATTCTTTTTTTAAATATTTCTTTGTGTTTTTACTTTTTTTTAAATAAAGCGGTAAAGTGGTCATTTTAAATGTTTCGCCCGAAGCGACCATCAGGTCGAAACCATGGTCGCGTATTTTAATTGACCTCGTGATTTTTACACACACACACACACACACACACACACACACACACACACACACACACACACACACACATATATATATATATATATATATATATATATATATATATATATATACGTGTGTGTATGTGTGTAGTAATCAGTCGGTATAATCCAAGCGCACAATGTTTATTTTCATTAAACAGAGCAAATTTTCTTTACAATTGTAATGAAGATGCCTTCAGTAAATGACCATCATAGGTGAAAATCGTCATTTACTAAAGGTAACTTAATTCTAATTGTAAAGAGTACATATATATATATATATATATATATATATATATATATATATATATATATATATATATATATATATTCCGCGTGTTTATACGAGCTGTATGATATTTTAGAGAAAAAGATATGAGATAAACTCGGTGCATGAAATCGTAAAACCATTAAGAGCGCATAATTGTAATTCCAGCGAATTTTCATTCAACAAATAAAATCTTGCCGAACTGCATAAATCGATATAATCTTTTACCAGAATAAAGAATACCTAATCTTTTCCTGTCTGTGTACGCCCACTACTAACAATGTAAAAAAAAATGTTACAACATAAAGAATAATAAACAAAGAAATAGGTAGATATCTGTATGTGTGCGCTTGTATTTTCCAATGGAATGACTCGTGTCCCAATGTTTAGAATTTTCGTGGTCCGTCAATGAGGCCCGGGTTCGAAACTCAACCATGGGCAAATAGTTAAGGGTTTTATTTCTTTGTAATATTGGTCTGAGGTGACGATTCTAGTGTGTGGTATCATTGTGGGGTGGCTAAATCAACCCAATTATTTGTTTCTCGGAGGAAATAAAATTAACGTTCATACAGAACAGTTTTTGTTTAATGCAAGCCGCAAATAGGATTTGTGAGTTTTGAAGAAATACATATCTGTGTAAGCAGGCATCTACCTCAGGGATTGCATAATAACGTCAGCTGATAGACATACTGCGATAAAGTGAGTAAAACTATTACACTTATTACTACCCTTTTCGAAAGTGAGAACGAGAATAGTTATGTAATTGTGAAAATGTAACATACTTAAAGTTACAGAGGAAACAAAAATTGAACAATCTAAAGCAGATTTTTCCCCCTATCTGTAAGATGTTATCATCGCTAAATCTATGTTAGCGCGCATTTTCTTGTGTATTCCAACATATCTTTGTGTGTCTCTATGTGCGTAGAGACTGATAAGAAGAAAATTATAGGTTTCGAACTGTGCACATGAGAAATATGTATAGCGTACAACAATAATACATATTTGGTAAGACTGACATAATTACCGCTCTGTCGATTTCTCGAAGATTTAGTTTGACACGAAATCTGTAATCTGATTTCTTTGTTTCATCTGGATTCAAAGAAATTCTGCTATTCTCACAAACATATACATAAACAGATAGATAGATAGATATATAGATAGATATATAGATAGATAGATAGATAGATAGATAGATAATGAATATAATTGCATATATAGATACATAATGAATATAATTGCATAGATGGATAGATAATGAATATAATTGCACAGATAGGTAATGAATATAACTGCATAGATCTATAATGATTATAATTGCATAGCTAGATAGATAATGAACAAAACTGCATATGTAGATAGATAATGAACATAATTGCGTAGATAAATAGATAATTGTATAGATAGAGAATTGTTTAGATAGATAATGAACGTAATTTCATAGAAAATAGATAATGTATATAATTTCATAGATAGATAATGAACATAATTGAATAGATTAATAAATATATGTGTAACATGAGTGCCTATATGTATGTGAATAAAATGTATTTTACGCTAACTTTTTACTTCTATGAGTTTAAACACTGTGCATTCATTACTCAAAAATGCACGCACACATACACTTCTATCTATCTATCTATCTATCTATCTATCTATCTATCTAGTTTACTATCTGTCTTTATTTTGTATTTAATTTAAGAAAGTTACGCGTAGTGTTCTCAATCATGAATAAACTAGGCATTTATTATTTATGTAAAACACATTATCGATTTAAGCAAACCTGTATTATTTCATAAGTCAAACAGAGATTGATAGAGGCAGATATATTAGACAATTTTAATATTTTAGGTGATTGGATATTACTTGATTTGGTTCTACCCTGGTTATATTTTGCCTGATGATTTACTGAATATTATTCCCTTTGCTATCTTCTTCGGCTGAAGTTTTGGGTGCCTGTATTGTCGATAGTTGAGTAGTGGCAATCGTGCTTGAATTGTGATTCAAGTTGAAGTTTTAACAAATAATGTAAAACTGGAATTTCAGTTCAAGGAAGTGAGTCATATATTATATCACCACTTGTATAAAAGTCAGTTCATAGCAAACAGGTTGTGACAAATCTAGTTTTAATATAGCTTATTTCAACTTCCTTCACTTCTCATATAACAACAAATACCGAGTGATGTAACTATAAGCCGCATATACAATTAACTCACAAATTGATCAAAGGAAATAACAGGCAGTAATTTATACCGTTTTTATACCCATTCCTATTGACTTATATAAGTGATATGTATTCTAAATCAAAATCAGTAAGCAGATTCTAGAAAACGACTAAGTTTGCATGGATTTATTTATTTATTTTGATTTATGTTATATCAATCTCAATGGGAAAAAAATTATTGCTGGTAAAATTTTGTTTTGTCAAAAATCTATTTCTGGTAATATATTTCCTCCAAAACTGAATTGCTCGTAATATTTTTTTTCAAAAAAGAATTAGTGGTAATATTTAATTATTTGCCCATGGCTGAGACCCTAGCAGGTGCTACCACCCCCGTTCAGGGTGGACCTGGGAACACCAGCAATTAAGAGGTGGTTCCATGCTCCTCAAAACCTCCTGATCAGAGGCCTTGCTGCTGGATGTAGTTTAACGTCTTACCCAGGACGACTGCATGGATTTAGTCTATATGAATATATAAGCATGTAAGCAATATATATAAACACACACACACATATATATATATATGTATATATATATATATATATATATATATATATATATATATATATAGAAGGATTCTTTTTTAAGTATCCTTTCTTCATTACAAGATATCCCGTAAAATGTGTCGTCACTGACCTGTCATGAACATGTATATTGTGTGTGTATATCTACTTATTGTAAAAAAAAATTAAAATAACTTGTAAAAATCACATGCTGTCAACATGATCCAATGACAAATACTGAAAAAAATGGTCTCTAAATAAGGAGTCAAGCATATTAGTAATCTGTCCCAAATGGCAAGATAATCTTAATTTTTTGTTCCTTTGAAATGTTCATCTCAAAAGTTAAATTAGAAATTGCAGCCTGCTATACTATCATGTATCGAATACTGCGTAGTGAATACTAACTTCAAGATCGCAAATGACAAAATAAATTTTTAAAATTGCCATGATCGAAATTGTTGAAAATGATGACGTTATGAATCTTAGAAAATAATAATCAATGAACAAAAACGGAATAATAATATTCGATCAATTAAATAAAAAAAATTGCCAAGTTATTCACTCCTACAAGTGATAAGTAATAAGACTGTTCCTTCTCAGTTTATCAGATTCTGAACGCCAACACAACTCGATATTCATCTAAAGACTCGTTGAAACAGAATACAAAAGAAAGCCTTGTTTAAAAATGGTAGTCGTCCGCGTCCATGGAACCAACCTTGAAAAATAGTTTAAATGTATCGGTATTTTGCCTGTTGATCAAAATTTCTCTGTATTACTCACAAGAGCAGATAATCGTTAATTATAACAACAGCAGAACATAGAGTTGAATATTTCGTTTTTAATAAACTATAGCATAACTATCCCTTTAAGCATATCAAGAAGACCTTTTTTTCTCTTTTACATGTCAAACATGTCCTTAAATATATGCATAAGTAGTCAAACGAATCTAATGGCAAACAGCATTCTTTCACTCCTCTTTCACATATTTTAAATTTGTTTATTTTATATGTAGTGCCTTTTTATTTACATACTATTAAATGTTTATTGTTAAATTATGCTACCTCTTCAGAGAAAATGTCAAGGGTTGCCAGGTCGTTACAGTGTATCAAAATTCCCTTTCAAATAGACAATATGTATTCCTTGAATTTCTGGCACATGATATCTTACTAACATAGACAATTTGATTGGTTGAATCCATTATCAACACATCTTGCCTAGATGCATTAAATTTCTATATCATGCTTATATTTATTTTTATCTCTACTTTTTCTTTGGAGAAGAGATTATATATTGTGTTTCTTTCCTTCTCGCTCTTCTTTATTTCTTTCTTTTTTTTCTTTTTGAAAAGTCTATATCTTATCTTTCTTTTCTCTTTTTCAACTAGATCTTGTGTCTTTCTTTCCTTTTACTTTTTAGAAGAGACCGTAACCTATGTCTCTGTCTTTCTTGCTTTTCTTAATTCGTTTTCCTTTTTTCGAGGGAATATAGATTGTACGAAGTGGATATTAATAAAAAAAATTATAATAATACTCATTTACCACCACATGATGAGATGCGATGTTATGCATCGAAATATGAATGCATTTTTCTATATTGCTGAGATGTAGTATTATGTACATAATTTACATTATTCGGACTATTGTCTTAATCCTTGTCGCCACACTTATTACATCAAGGACACATGGCGTAGTTGATAAAGGCGTTGGTTAGATCCAGTGACAGGATGCAAAGAGTGTGTGTTCAATACCCTGCTAAGGCAGTGGAGAAATTTCATAGTGAAATTAAAAGATAACTGATAACTGACATCCATTAAACATGGCACGTGGAACTAGAACTGTCTACCCCATTGAGCGAAATAAAGAGTTCAGTTCGACATTCCAACCACCTGAAGAAGGCCGGAGCGTACAACCGCCGAAACATTGTAATAAGTGTGGCGACAAGGATGAGGACAATAGTCCGAATAAATAAATCATGCATTTATGTAGCGGTTTTACCTATATGTTCGAATGCGATATCCTGTAATAAAGAATTATCGATCTACTATTGTATTGAGCCATATTTTTAAATTAATGTTGTGAACATTTGAGTTTATATTTTCTTCGTTCTCATTTAATTTTTTTGTATGTATGTATATATATATATATATATATATATATATATATATATATATATATATATAACATTCAAAAATTACAATATCGATATGTTTTAAAATCACTACGAGAATAGCCATTTCGTTTCAACACTTCTAGCGTTTTATCAAGTGACCACTTATATTTACTCTATTCTGGATTGTGCACACTTTTTAGAATAGTATTTTTTTTCTTACTGGAATTTATTCCGTATACACCAATGCTGCACTTGTGTGTGTGTGTGTGTATATATATATATATATATATATATATATTTATATATATATATATATATATATATATATATATATATATATATATATATATATATATATATGTCAATTTGTGTGTGCGTGTGTGCATGCGTGTATGTGTTTGTAAGTTTCTCATATAATTGCTGTTAAACCCATTGTTGCAGAGATAAGTATCAAGAGTTGTTTATACCTTGTAATCTATTTTCCTTGTGGTTTCTGTGATTTTAGTAATGCTAAATGAAAACCGGTAAGCTTCTGACAACCTTTCAACCAACCACATCTTCATATAGCGATATCACTTATAATCCAATGAATTTCTACTATAGAGTTCACACTCAGAAATAGTTAACTCCAAATAATAAGCGCCATTCGATTCTACCAAGCAAAAAGTGTAAAATTAGTTTTTATTATTGATTAGACAGAAGCTCTTTTATATTATATTTGCAACGCCAAAACAGCCGCCCCTCTTTGATGTTTTGAAAGCACCCTGTAGATAAAATTTGTCCAGTTTCTTTTTATATTATGAGTCTCAGTACATCCTCTCTCTTAACGGGATACAACAAAATAATTCCTTAAATAATATATATACTATTTTATCTTCAGTATCTCTAGAGCTCATTCGCATGAGGTGTACTTATCTGTTCTCACAACCGGCTAGGCTACCTTTATTCAGAAAATTCATGGGATAATGCCAAATGCGATTTTGAAGCAGGGAAAGTTCCATTACAAGGTAGAAACTCACAAGAAAATATACCAGAGAAAATGTGTCTTAAAAGGCGGTCAGTCTTTGTTGACGAAAATAATTCGTTTCCAAGTAATCTCCTTTGCTCTCTCACTTCATGCAACTTTGTCCTGAATATAAATTCAATATTTTTTGTTTAAACATGCTGATAATCGTTTACAGGATTATCATCTTACTAGGTTAATCAATAAATTTTAAAGACAGTTATTGCGAAACATGACGGATCCTCAGAGCGTCAGCAGTAATTAGATGTGGATCAAGATAACGATTTACTGCCTTGTATTATAGATTTAAAATTATCATCCATTTTCACACAGCTTGCAAATCTTTTTTTTCTCTCTAATAATGGTATTAATTGTGTGTAATCCTATTAAGAATTTCACCGAATATGCAAATTTTGATTAAGAAAGATGAATGATTCTGATAAGAGATCAGAGACAGTGAAATAATGAAGGAAATAAATTATGTGAATAATTTATTTCTATCTACACATTTGCTGAAAGTCCAACGAATTCCAGAGAAACAAAATAACACTAGAAGATATAAATATACTTCAATTGAAGTAACGATGTTCGATTAATGATGATGTTAGTAATGTTTTTGTACATACTAGTGTGTTAATCGTGCATATCGTGGTATCAGCGGACTTTTGCGGTTTCGTCAAGAAATTACCAATTTCTGATAAGTTAAGTGTAAAAGTTAATATTTAGCAGTATTAATCTATTAGAATGTTAAGAGGTATAGAGGTTGAAATTTTCAGTTTATATTACAATTGCTACATATTTTCGCAGAAAACGAATCTTATCGCTGGGTATTGTATCGTAATCTAGTATCAGAGTTAATTAATGCCGAATTCTTGATGTATCATATTCGCGGATTTACTCCAGATGTAAGCAAAAATCTACTTTTCTACATTACAGCTAGCAAGAGATTATCGACAATGCTTACGTTTGATATATATTTTTCTTTGATGTATAACATTATTTGAATTCATTTCAATAAATGGAAGTTTGATCTATTGATTTAATTATAACAATAAATTTTAGCCATGTTAATTTTAAAGGAGGCGAAATTTTTAAAATGAATGACATATTAGTATGCCGAATTTAAGGTATAAAATAGATTTATCCTTATGTTAAGTTTTACGAACGTTGCCTGAAAAATATTTCCGTTATACAGTTTACCCAAATCCCGCAATCATGTTTTTTTTTTTTTTCAGCTCTGTCGTCTTGGCATCTATGACGACGTGGTAGTGTCTATAAAAATCTCTTTCCGTTTTTCCCATTTGGTAAGAACCTGCTATTAGCAGAAGATTTTTCTGTTATGAACGCACTGACTGGGTTTCCTTTCATGTTTTCCTTAGAGATGCCAATTGGATTGATGTTTTTAATCATCTTGGAGAGAAATTTTTACCTGGGGTTTCTTCCAGGATGAAAGCCATAGTCGATGATTTCGTTGCCAGTACTGAAATATCAAGGGAAACTACAACCTTCTCCTTTGTTCTTTCATTGCATTTCTCTCGGTGATACCAGAGCGAGACATACGTTTGTAACAAATATCGTTAACACCGCTCGAAATGAATATAAGCGTGTCGTCAAAGATGCAATGTCAGTATACACCGATAGAATGAGACACCGTATATTTTCTCACAAGTGTGGTTCTCGAGAGTACTGTCGGCTCTGCAAGAGTTTCTTGGACAAGAAACAATGCACAGTTCCTCCAAAACCACCTCGAGACATCTGGAATATTTTTGCTTCATTTTCTCATTAGAACGGAGTGTCTACGAAGCGGTATGCACATAACAATATCGATGTAATGTACTCATCGATTGGTTCCTGTTCTCCCCAAACCTTACAATAAATGTCCCGTTACTTTTTGCTTTCTTGCTTAAACTCCTCCTCTGTAGTTCTTGATTTAAAAAATCTTGGGTAAACATATATCCCCTCATATTATCGCACTATCATTCTCTTATATAATTCTAGAAAAATATTAGAGACTCTAATCAACGGTGAATCGGATAATCATTTTCCAGGGGCCTTATTTCGGATAAAGCCTTTGGTTGTCGTTTCCCCAGGTCTACTGCCGATGTGTCTAGCAATATTTAGAAAAAAACGGCGCCGTATATATCTCAAAGGTGTTCAACGGGGTTTAGCATGCTGCTCTTCACATACTCAAGTACTACGGTTTTACTGGACAAATATTAGGCCTAATCAACCATTCCTAATGTATCGTGCAATGAGGAGTGAGTTGAATTGATAGGATACTAGATCATTTCATATTAATTGAGTATCATCTATGGATCCGTCTTTGGACCTATTCTGTTTTTGACATTCTGACTTTCGCCCACAATTCTTCTAATCGCATCAGTTCCCTCAGATGACACACATATTTACTGCTCTCTCAGTAGCACGTCCTACAGATTTAACAAAATAAAACTGGAAACAGAACTCGAAAAAAACTTCCAATTAGTTGTTATATGGGGCAAAGAAAGGACTTTTAAATTCTAACCCCACCCAAACAATACTGCTTTCGTTTAATCAGAACAGAGAACTTTTTTCCGACTACCATCAGTATGGCTGATGCTAAACTCCACAAGGGAAACACTTTACACCTCCTTGTACTCACGTTTCCACTGACATGTAGGAAAGTGATTATAATGAAACAATTGTAACTTCTCGTGCTAAGATTTATCTTTTACTTGGTCGTTACAGCCAATGTACCTCGTCAGAATGCTTCTTGCACATATATACATCTACCATTCATCTGGGCTTTTAATACTACTGCCATATCTGGCCTGGTGCTCATGCTATATATTTCGAGATTTCTGGCAAAATTAAAAGAAGGTGGTTTAACGTAATCTATCCTGACCTAACATCTAGATTTCAGTCATCTTTTCACCGACGTGTCGTGGTTTCTCCTTACATTTTTAGAAACATTTTCACGACAGTTGTTCGCATCATCTGTTCACTTTTCGGTATTGATTAAATAGACGTATCATAATCATCTAGGTTTTTTTTTTTTTAATTAGATAGACACAAACCTCTATTTCTTTCTAATAATTTCTTTTCTCGCCTATGGAAATGTCTTCCGAGGTCTAGCTCCACTGCTACCAACAATCTTCAAGCATTTAAATGAAAACTCAATTGCCATCTTCTATTTACCTGAAACCTGTTCCTTTATTGTCCTTTTACTCCCCGTCCCCTTCGCTAAAAACTTCTCGTTCTCTTTCATTCTTCTTAATCTTCTATATCCTGGTAGCATTACCGTTTCCCGTTTGGGTGTAAAGATAAAAAGATATCACCAAATAGCCAAAGGAGATTTTATTTTTAAAAAGCTCTTTAGTCAAGTCGTGAATTTTTAAGTACACTCAAGACATAATAATATCTTACATAATAAGGCGCATTTAGAAGTATGAATTATTTTTAAACCTACAACACAATCCTCGCACAAGGAATATCACATGATTATCGTTAATCTATCCATGTTTACAGGGAACATGTTAAGACGGTGTATATTACGTAGTTCCATAGCTTTCAACATTTACATTCAGCAAACATAATGCCACGTATACAGGACTGAGCATCTTCGTTCACTTCATATCTAGGGTCAACTTTTATCTATCGAAGGTATCCTGATATCCCTTCTCTATCTTAAATTCACAACTTAATTCCGTAACCCTCTATCTTGAGAGGATCTTAGTTCTTGTATTAGGTGAACATAATAAAATCTTATATATATATATATATATATATATATATATATATATATATATATATATATATTGGATATAAAACTACATATGAAATCATTAAAACGAAAACATCTATTGAAGCGTTACTTTCATTAAACCTATGAAACGAGTTTGAAACAAAACAGGTTAATTTTAAATAAATTAAAATATACATTTAAAATGTATGAATTATTAGTTTACTGGAAGTTAGTTATAAAGTACTCATGTTTACATTAAGTGCTGAATATGGTCCTTCTTTTTGTTGCTACTATCCCAAAATTTTGATTGTCCTTCTTCCGGCTTTCATTGGGTCCTTGTCAACTCGGGTAGCGTGCAGGGAATTTCCAGACGTTGCGATAATTACAAAAAAATTGAGGACAATTACCTGTATATAATTAATGTAACTGGTATAATTCCTCATCCCAGATATTTAGACAGGGCCATACCCCTTAGTTGTAATACTACGATGATGTCCCGAAAACTGTTTACCAATGAAAACAATTTTAAATGGATTGTTTTGCAACTGTGAAATTCTCAGTATATACTAGAAATAAACATGTTTTACAAAATAAGGTGTATTTGCAATATAATACTTTCATCGCTAGAAGAGAGAAAATATAGACATTATTGACTGGAATGTTATTTCTTGAAATAAAAAAAATAAAAAAACAAAAAAACAGCAACATTTCCATATCGTCTATATTTTCTTACGATATTCTTCCGTCATCAAAAATATATTACTGGCTGTGTCCATTGTATATATTGCATAGAAAGTCTGTCATCTGAGATTAATCTCTCGCTACCATCTGTTGGATACGGTACCTCGACAGTGGATTAATGCTTGGCTTGTTTGTTCAGACCTGAAGTCTCAAGATTAAGGCTTTCATATGATCAACTATAAAGGTCAGGATCAGTTTATTTGCGTGCTAGACGGGGGCCATACCAGAATTAGAAGTTTTGTCTCTAATATAAATAAAGATGAGTATCTCTCGGCATATTGGCTACAATTTCCCTGCAGAACGGGCTTCACAAACACATGTGTTATATTCTAGGTATTAGAGCTATTACGTCCTAGCGCAGTAATATGCAATCAAAAACTTCATGTGAAAACAGAGTTGTTTAAATTATTCCAAATCCATTCTTTTCAAAGTAAGTGAGATCGATGGAAATCTATATTAGAAAATATAATTTATTTACGGTTCGTCACACACTTTATCGATTTGACTTTGAATGTGCGTATGTAATTTAGATGCGTATGGTTCTCTTGTGTGTGAGCAGGTTTTACATATCCTTGTACCATCGCGTATAGAAAACAGGACGCACATACACGCGTGGACACACACAGGAACCTGTAGGATTAATTTAAATAAAGTTGGAATAAGAAATATAATCCCCTACAACTCGATGTGGAAACACCTTATATGGTTCGAAAAAATAAAATTATAAATTTGAGGAAAAGGTAAAAAAAAAAAAAGGCGATATTCGATAATTCTAAGTCTTTGCCGAATTTTTCGACCACTGTTGTCCATTTGCCAGGATGGAATTCAAGAGATTTTCCATGGACTTAACGGTCCGGCGTTTGAAATTATACTGGTTCTGATGTTAAGATTTGGAATATATATTAGCATCACACACACACACACACACACACACACATATATATATATATATATATATATATATATATATATATATATATATATATATATATATATGTATGTATGTATGTATTCATCTATTTTACCTAAGCAGGATGATAATGTAAACTAGATGCAAGGGACATCTGGGAGTGAAAGAGTTGAAAAAAAAAAAAAAACTTTATAAGGAAAAGGAAATCCAATCCTAAACAGGACACAAGGCATAAATCCACGTTAACCTTGTGTTAACCGGTCGTTAGGCGACCCTATATAATCCTCTTGTGCCAAAAAATAAATAGTAAATAAAATTTAAAACTTTACGCGTTTACGCGGAGAGGTTAGAAGAATAGATGTAAATTAGTCTTTAGAAGGAAACGAGGACTAAACCTCTACTCTATTTCAAAAGACCGGAGAGGTTTGTGAACAGGACTATAAACGAACTTGTGTAAAATAATACTATGGCTGAAATGTAATTGAATAAGTATATTTCTTGATAATGAGTAAAATCTTCAAAATTTTTTATATATTTTTCAGTTACAAGTGAAAATATATCTTAATTTTAGACTGTAATCTGATAATAATTACAATTACAAATGTGCTGATCAATTCCCGAGTAGCGTGAAAACTAGACTGACTATAGGAATTTCCATGAAAAGCAACAGCAATATGTTCAGTCAATATGTTTCAATCGGCGTACATAGAAAAGAATTTATTGATAGCTCCCTCAACACATTTCACCAAATATTACGAAGTATTCTACTATTTTGCCCCAGTAGTCTCCAATCATGCTTTCGACATCGAGATATCGCAGTCGATACAGCTACTCTTGTTTTCTACATAGTATTCGCATTTCTGTTTCGCAATAGAGGACGTAGTCTTTTTATTTCAACCGTTCTTATATTAATTGCCTTCTGGATATTTGCCTGTGATCGGGACGCATCTCACGCAAAAAGACATATCCCTGTGTCTCCCTGAAGACAGACGATGAACTTTCTTCTGACTTTCAATGAACACCAAAAAACAAATCTCTTCCGCCATAAGTAGTACCATCGCGAACACAGCTTGTTCAATTCTACCAAAATCGTTTGGTTAATGTGATAATGTGGCGACGTAGAACACACGCGCATAGACGCATAAATCTCAAAGACTAGTAATTACAAATATGAATAAGATCAACAGTGACAAATATGATAACAGCAAAATATCAATGATAATTGCAAACAACGAATATGCGTTTTCATGAAATATAAAAACAAGCAAATATATGGATGACAAACTAAAAGATGTTTAGATAACAAGAGATAGCAGACTCTAGTTACTGAATATTGTATAGTCACAGTTTAAAAGGAATAATAGTCCGTGGGAATTATAATGTCAATATTGATAGAAAATGCACCATATTTTTTATGCGTAATGACTGTATTCTTTTTCTTTGATTGTGTTACTGTTCTTGTACAGGAGATTTAATTTTAAATATAAAAATATCACTTACCCTGCAATTTATTAGTATAATTTTAAGACTTTTGAATGAAATCATCCTATTAACAGTAACAAATGCGAAAAAAGATGTCTTCATTTTTGATCGATACTGGTACATTTTTAAATTAACAACAGTGAAAAAACCAGTCATCGTGCAAGAATTGTTGTTTTTTTAAAAATAGAATAGTAGAGAATTAACAATGTTTTTTTTTATTATTATAAATGATTTTTTGTTTTGTTATTATCGTACAGTTCCCCGAGTACAAAGCTCTAGATTCCCTGATGGTCAACGGTTGCTGAATTATTTGCGTGGTATGAATGTTAGAGAAAATCTATGTTTTTCTTTTATGAGCCGTGTCGCTTCAGGACCTCGGCGATCAATGTTTTCCACAATTTCCTGTCCTTTGTAGATCTGAATATTTTTTTTTATCTCTCTTAAGCCTTATTCTTCCATCCATTTTTGTTTCTTTTGACTCAAACTTAACGGCTGACCATGTTATTTTTTTGGGGGGTGGGTATGGATGAGAACCTGCCAGCTTTAAAAACAAAAAGAAAACACCGTCAAAATAAACACATTCAAACAAATAATCTAGATATTATGAATTAAAAAAAGTTTAATTACTTACCTTTAACAAAATGTAAAAAAGAAATGAAGAAAACTAAGCGATCAGTAATCAATTCTCTCCGAAAAGCGGCCTGGCCGAAAGCAAATGTTTATTGATGACTTATAACCACTATCGCTTTTTTTTAAAATTTAAATCAAATGTAACATTTGACCAGTGGATACGTCCATCTTATACTTTCTTTATAATGATTGTAATCAAAGTATTCTATTTTTTACCGTTATGCCTAGAATATTCAACGCTGAGTAAACAGCACAATATATCGGTGATTCGAGAACAATTTTCAAACAATTTACAACAGAATCCTGACTAGACGTGAAAAACTTCATAGGTTTAAGTGGAATTTTACAGCATTTAAACGGTGTCAATATATCAAGCATAATTACAAATGTCTGTTCAACATTCTATGCTAATCTCATCACCACACCGAAAACCAGATATTTCAGGCATTTGTTAGAATATGATACCATTTAGTAGTTATTGAATATTACACGTATAATCTTTACAGACACTTATTCTTAACCGTTCGAGAGAAATACGCGCCGCATCACTCAAAAAAGGTGCAGATTAAGCGAAATGAAATGACGCCATATTTCATCCAGATAAAAGAGGGCCTCATTCAACAAAATAAACATACGAATAAATAATGTCATTAAGGTGAAAAGCTTTAGCGAATTCGTCATGGAATAAAGACCTAGGAATTCCCATTTCGCTCATCTGCTAGCTAGAAAAAAATTATTTCGTACTTGTAGATTAAAAAAAAAATTAAGACGTTAATCGAAATCATTCAGTTTTCAGTTGACGTATGAAATCGAATAAAAACACTCCTTTATGTCCATCTACTATAATTACTAACAACAACCACTGGTCCATTGATTAATAGAACTTAGATTCATTATATTTTCATACGGTTTTATCTCATTATCGAAAATCCGAAATATATATATATATATATATATATGTGTGTGTGTGTGTGTGTGTGTGTGTATGTTATCAATAATCGAATACTGAATATCTTTCGCTTCCATTGCTAGAAATTTTGAATCATAAAGGAATCTTCATTGTTAACACTGGCCAAACATTTTTTGCGTTTGAGTTCAACTATAAAACGCAAAAATGTTAGTATCTGATAAAATATTGATTGGAAAATGGCTAAATAAATGAAATGATGTATTCCACTGTCTCATCGGAAGATTAAAAGTGTATATATTGTGGGATAGTTGTTACTCCTTGGCAATATTATATGACATTGTGTAACTGTCTTGGCTTTCTATCCGCAACTAACTCTCGTGAGAACTATCTGTGACCTGTCAAAGCAGCATCTAATAATTTTCTCTCGCATTATATCTAGGTTTCTATGCATATCGTCCTGTAGACAACCTGCAGTTACTCTCATGGAAACACTTCAGAGAGAGGTTGATACACGGCAGTGTCTGTAGAAAAAGAGTTAGTGTCCTTGGATAAGACATTGTTTTAACTTCAAATAGGAAGGGATTAAAATTTACATAAAGGCCTATATCGAAATATAATATCAATATCGCTTGATTATTCTTAAAAAATTGGTTCTTTAGTCAATCTAATATTCTTCCATAATGTTATTGCTGGGTAGCTGTGATATTTTACATCTTTCCAAATGTTGTTTTAAATATGAGCTTTGGAAAATATTGTTTTGCAATGTTAACTTAAAAGTGAAAAACACACACCCTCATTCCCTCATTCAATGCAGTTTTTATGACTTGGCTTTTTTTTTATTTTCTTTCACCAAATACAGTAAAGCTTATTAAATATATGCATTGCCTGTATGATAAGATAATCAAATATTTCCAAATGTTTCGAGACTATGCAAAATCACTGATTTTGAAAGATGATTGTCAATTGATGCCAATCTTCGCAATGTGATATTTTCGCACATTACTATCTTTCTACGAATAAATTTTCAGATTCCTGAATTAATTATTTCTTCTGTTCTCCTCGTAATGTTTAGGTTCATCTATGTTCAGCCATGTTTAGATGTAAAATCTGAAAAAAGACGCTACGCACGAGGATCATTTGTTGTTCTATTTATTGTAGAATATTGCAGAATGGATCGATTCAAAACATTGTAGCAACACTAAAGTAAATAATTCAATCACATTAAAATTATTGAAATAAATGTTTGTTTGTTTTTTCAATTTAACCATGAAATTATTCTATGCATCAAAATTTTAATTCCGTCGAAATATTAGGTTGGTGCAAAAATAATGACGTAATAATGACGTAATAATGACGTAATAATGTCGTTTTTTGACGTATTTTTAACGTCAAAAAACGACATTATTACGTCATTATTCTAATAAAAAACACATAAATATTTATCTAACAAGATGGCTTTATATTTGTATTTAAATTCACATCTTTTTTTCTGGTTTTAGGTAAAGTAATAAAATGTGTCGCTAGCGCCGCATTTATAGGCGGGAGAAATGTGATCAATAGCTTAAAATCCCGCCGAGGATGTTGCATTAATTTGTTGCACAAATAAGCTCGGAAAAGTTTGAAAATATATTTTCTTCTCAAGTTCGGATAAAATGAACAGTTACAATGAGTTATCTAGTTTGTGTTGGATACAACACGGAATCTCGAACCAACTGGCCATGGGGCAAGCATGCCCACCCTGGATAAACTAAGTTGGTACAATAACCACAAGAGGGAAAACTAGTCCCATGAATTGATTGATTGTTTTATTTTTTACGGCTTATCAATCTTTTGCAAGTTAATTGAAGCCAGAAAATATTTTTAAATTGCAGTAATTTTTTTACAGATATAACGTTATATTGTTTGACCTACAAAACCCTCAATTACCAGAGCTTAATCTCTCCTCTAAAATAACCCTAGCAGCTCAGTGGGAATAACGGGCTGGTCACATTCAGTGCCTCAAAGTCCAAACTAGTAACCTTCCCCCATCACTTGTCGGACCCAGAAATGTCACCAATCATGATCAACGGATTTTACCTCAGAGAGGCTCCCCGTCTTGGGTGCTTCTTGTAACTTAAATTCAAACCAGATGTCAAATGGAACTCATGCATACGACCCACAGCTAAAGACGCTGGATAAATTGTCATTTCCCTGTATCGCTTCAGGAAGTATTTCACTCCTCCTGCTAACCTCTAATTTTACAAGAGACATATCATGTTGAAAATGGCGTACTGGAATCCCTCGATTAGTGCGGTTAGTTTGTACATCGGCAACTATAAAAAAAACAAAAAAAAAAAAACAATTTTCAATTACTAGTGTTAAACTGAATAATGCTTTACGGCACGAGTCGAAAGTTAAGTATGCACTAAGCGATTTTTAAAAAATATAAAACTCTTAGCGCACTAATTGAAAACGCATTAATAGAATGCGCATTAATCGAGGGATTCTTGTACCGCTGCCATTATATGGGCGGGAGCTGAGCAGTCGTCACTTTCCATACTTGAAACAATCCAAAATCCTCTCCGCGTCATTGCAGGCGACGAATTATTTTCTACTCAACAACCTTTTATTAAAAACGGGAAATTGCTCGCCTCTTACTTCTCTATGGATAATTCCATGAAGACGATCTAGATGAACTAAACTCCTTAGTTTCACCAGTCTTGACATTCTCGGCACAGAAACGACAAGCTACGCACATTGAAGAAAATTGCCCTCATGGGGAGATGTAAGTCTATTCAAGCAGCATTTTCCCCAAAACTGATGCTTTTTGGAACTGAATTCCTTGAGGTTGCTTTCCCGTTCACTACAATCTACAAGGCGGGAAGCCACTAGCACGCAAGTGGTTACAAAGTTGGAGCGAGAACAAAGCGAAGTGATAGAGGAAAGAACAAAGAGACGGTTAGGGGATAGAGCATGGCATCTGGATACGTCGATTGACGTTACATTTGAATAATTGGAGATTATAGTTATCAGGAAAACAAGAAATAGAGTTCCACAGTCGAGAAGTGCGAAACATGAAGCTATTGAAGCAGAAGAAACGGCTACATTGAACAGTTTCGACAGTGAAAGGGTGAGAGAAAGATGTCAGCCTAGTTGAGCCCTTAAATTCATGAAGTCTGGTAGCTAGCGAAAGCAGCTCATCGGCACGTCTCTGAGAGAGCGGCTGCAGACGATATGCCAAATCAGGGCCAATTACATTGCATATCCGTCTTTGGATTTTATCAAGGACCTTGAGACAATTAGATAGGGCTCCAGACTATAAATGGCAGGAATACTCCCTGGAAGGACGAATGGTTGATTTGCGATGAAAGGAAAATGATTAGGACACGATAAACATTTTTACCAAAATCTAAATACATTCCAATGGGTTCAACTTGAATCGTATTCTGTATAAGATAAGCTAAAGAAAAATCTAAATAATTGAGTATGAATTTAAACGGATTCTTCTATAAAAAAGGAATAGACATTTATTGACGAAACTTTGACAGGAGTGCTCAGACGTAAAATATAATGTGAAATGTTGTATCAATGCGTGGATAAGTGATCTTATCAGGAAGAAAACGTTAATTTAATCCGAACACTCTTCCCGAACGCGTTTCAAGGAGACACGACTGTCGAGTAGTTGTAACAGTATACAGGAGTGGTACTATTTTATAGGTTAGACATGACATTTATAACGGTGCTGAGGTGGCCGGAGGTATTTTTGGTCTTTCCTATTATTTTCACTTCCACGGATTCAGACTTCTTGACGATGTTAATGCGTGTAAAGTAATCTATTCATATCTTAATGTAGAAGATGCGTGTAAGTGAAAAACTGTCTCACACACAAACAAGCTAATATAACTACTGCAATAACTCTATGTCGATAAATATAATACACACACACACACACACACATATATATATATGTGTGTGTGTGTGTGTGTGTGTGTGTGTATACACACACTCATTATATATATATATATATATATATATATATATATATATATATATATATATATATATATATTCAGTCAGAGAGAGAGAGATCATGTTTGTTTTTACGAATATATATTTTCTTAAACGTTATTTTTAGTGTATGCCGTATGCCCATATTTCACCAAACGCTCGGTTTATTTATCAAATAGTATATTTATTTTCGTCTATCGTCCTCAGCATTAGAGAAATCTAATTAAAAGAAAAATATCCGGTCTGCTGCAGGATTAGATCTTTTGTCCCCTTTGCTAGGAGAAATCGCAGTTACACGAGACGTAGGGTTGAATGAACGCAAATCTTTTTCA
>OZ010571.1:137294988-137327488 GCA_963932145.1 Acanthosepion lycidas | reverse complement strand
ATGACTTTTTTTCTTAGAACATTCTTTCTAAAGTTAGGGTGCGTCTTCCAAGCCGCATCGTCTTCTAAGCTGGTTCTTGCTATTATTTGTTATTTTGTTTTAATATAAGTTAAACCTATCCATACCAGTTTTGGCCTCCATTCACGTTTCATCAATTTATTAATTTTCTACAGACAAAAGAAATGTTACCACTTTTACCGAAACTTTACAATTTCAACCACTGAAATAATTACAGTGTAAGGCTCTGAGATTTTGAAACGACTGATTCACAATCAGCAGGAAAAGACACACTGGCGAATTACTTCTTTTTTGTTGTGCTTTTTATACGGTAACTTTGGTGAATAGAATGAATTTACCACATTTATTTGCCGCCTGGAGTCATTAAAATACAATTGAGAACCGTCGCAGAATATAAACTTAAACGAGCCGTATTTTTATTTAATGACAATGAAATTATCTTCAAGAAAAAAACAACTGTGAAAAAAAAGTCTATTATCGCCCAACTTTTGCTTTCTCTTACGGTTAATGACGCTAGAATAGAAATTAATGTCTTTGTTGGCTAAAATAAAATTTGGAGGTAATCAAGCGCTTTAATGAGCAAAATTGACTGCTTTTGTGTTTTTAACTCCATTTCCCTCGATCAAACTTTAGTTTCCTCAAATTATTATCCAAATATCTTAGCAAAACGATAGAATAGATCGATAAACTGTCTGGAGGGGCGAGTTATATAGGCATAACAATGGAACAGTAGCATAAAGAGTCGAAGCTGACACCTTCTGTCGAAGCTTTTTCTCACTTATTCACGAGACTACGTTCAAAATTATTATTGATTACAAAATAAATGTCACCAGAAAGACAGCTTTTCAGATGCTTGGTAACGTTAAATTTTATTTAAAATATATATATATATATATATATATATATATATATATATATATATATATATATATATATATATATATATATAAGATTGTGTGTATGTGTGTGTGTCAGAAATTATATAAAGACAGAAAAATATGGAGCGAACATATTACCCACGCCATGAAAATATTTTTTTTTCTTTAAGTTATCACGTCAATCAAATTATTTTTTTATTCATTTAATGCGGTTCAAGTTAAAAAAGAAGGAAAGACTTGAGGGTAGTCTGTCTCACCTATTTCATAGATTGTATCAATCTTCCAATTCGTGATGTTTCCTACCACTGAGATATGCATTCAATATCTTGGCTTTTTACATCATTTCCAATCTGAGCTACTGATATCTTTAAGAAAGATTTATTTTGTTTCATATCCCTTCAGGAGGTTGAAGATCATGACTGCCCAACTCTTTCTATAATTTGCAGCTCTAAGTAATATTTGTCAACTTCACAGTCTCAACTCTAGCATTTACATATAAAAGTATGTCGTCAGTTGTTATTTTCATTTCATGCTGTTGCCTTCAAAATTTTCTATATGTATCAAATAATTCAACTCCTCTTTTTGGATTATGCCTCCCATAATTTATGATTCTCTTTCATATTCTATGTACATGTGTCCTTTTTCTTTTCGTTTACTTTAAATCTTGTCCTTGCTCACATGTTCTGTCGATATTTTTTTCATAATATTTCTACAGACCTCTCCATCTGTGGTCAAGTTGTACCGCATTACTGACTATAAAGGAGCACTAATATTACGTAGCAATTTAGAAAAATCTTTTCTGTTGATTGGAACGACATTTATCATCTTTTTTAATCCTTACTAAAGGTACTTTCTCTTTTCCAATATGGTGTCTGATTATTGTGTCGCATTTGCCGATATTTTTATTGCATTTCCCAGATAATTTAATGCCTGTACTTGTATGATTCTGGCGTTTTGAATTCACGCACCTCTGGACTATCGCTCTTGGTTACTACCACGTAAACTAACTTCTTATAATTAATGATTAGTCATTTCATTCTGTTTTATATATCTAAGAGGTCCATCAGTTGTCTTAATGCATTTACCTGCAAAACTGCGTCATCTGTGTATATTAGTCCGTTAAGATTATTTGCACCGATTGTGGAACGAAGACGGAAATAAACACCTAGACAATCAATTAACAAACGACAACAAATTGTTTCTGAATCGGACGATTCGCGCAAACATCCGGTTAATAAATTCATCATTTGAAAATTAATATTTGACATTTTTCAAACAACGGGTCGTGTTCCCGCCAACAACAAAAAAATATGCTTTGTGATCCTTATAAAGAGAATTTAAGTAAAATCTTCAGTCAAAAAAAAACCCAGCAAGAAACGGTAACCGATGGCAACTGATCAAGACACTACATAAAGTGTTTCCCTTACACATTCACCCATTTTTCTTACCAAGCTATGAGAGTTACACTCTTTCTCACCAAGCTACGTGACAGTTACACTCTTCCTCACCAAGCTACGTGACATTCATTTGTCTTCTTCATCAATCTACGTGACAGTTACATTCTTCCTCACCAAGCTACGTGACATTGTCCTGTCTTCCTCTCCAAGATACGTAACCATTACACTCTTTCTCACGAAGGTACGTTACATCCATTTATCTTCCTCGCCAGTCTTCATGAGAATTACACTCTTCCTTACCAAGCTTCGAGTCCTTCATATGTCTTCCTCGCTAATCTACATGACATTTACACACTTCCTGTCCTCCTCAACAAGATACGTTACACTTATACTTTCCATCTTACTGTCTTCCTTGTCTCGCTCTTCTCAGACATACACGCGGAGAAATCATATTTCATTTTATCTTAGAAAACAGCGACATTTAACACAAGAATTTAACACTTATACACTCTGAGAAGAATCTTGTTGTAAAGACGAAAGTAAAATTATTTAAAATTTCCTCGCCTTCTTTGTAGTGATTTTCTAAGCGCTGCTTAGATGTGACACAAGGCCGGACTCGCCTTCTTTGTTGTGGTTCATTCAAATGTGCAACACTTTAATAATAAAAAAACTGATAAGACATTTAGTTTAATTACAATCAACTCTATGTTAAATATATTTATATAGCTTAATTAATCCCAATGAGAAGGCGTGTCTGTGTCTTATTTATGAAGTTATGTTTATTTATTAATATTTCTGACCCTATTTTGTCAATAACAATTCCGAGATTTCGAAACTTGGAAAAGATATTCCCCTGAGTTTTAGCGAACAGTGTACTGACTGAACGCAGAAAAAAGCTAAAAGTAATTTCGGGAAAAAGAGATATCGTCCATCATAATTATCTATTCCTTATTTCCTTCCTACCATCTTCGGCCATATCTATTAATTCACAACATATATGAAAGCAGCGCAGGCAAATTGTGCTGACCGATTCTTAATAGTGAAGCATTTTAAAAAAGCGAACAATTTTCCTATGTCAGGTTCAAATGCAATCACAATTCACCATTAAAGACACAGTCATCGCGAAGACTTCCGTGAAGTGAATGAGGTCACAGCTCTAACGCGTTAGACGTTGCTGATGCAGTTTCTATAGCAAGTAGGCTATAAGATGAAGTTGAAAAGCACCATGGCTAACCGGCTTTGAGTTCCCCTAAACTTGTTGCTAAAGAGTAAAATATACTTTAATATTGTATTCATGGTTTGGCGAAATCGGTATTAAAAAACACGTTTTTTATTCTTTATTTTTTTTTTTTTAAGATACGTCAATAAAACTGAAGTGTTATGAGAAAAAGCAGTACTTTCAACAGAATATTCATTTTGAACATACTCCCCAATATAAATTCCAATAAAATATCTTCTGGAGATAAAATCGATCTTTAACAAAACTATTCAGCTAAAAATTTGTTGTTCTTCTTCTACTTCTTCTTCTTCTTCTCCTTCTTCTGATTATTATTATTATTATTATTATCATTATTATTATTTTATTTCCTTTGATTTCTGATGTGTACTTATTTCTTTCCGGGTCCCGCACATGGCCCTAAGTTTAGAAATGGCATCATGGCGTTTTCCACTTAAAAAAAAAAATTACATGGACAAAGCCCTTCGTAAGTTGTGAGCTGTATTCGTGAGAACATTTTTTTGTATTTTTTTAAGGCATGTGATTCCAGGCATCCCTTCAATTAGTCTACTGGAATCTTTACCAACCAATCCGACGGCTCCAAATTACAACAGGAATTAGTGATGTTCCCATGTACCACGCTTTTGAGATTTCGATTTCAAGGTCCTTGTATTTTGATAGCTTTTTGAAGATCTTGAAATAAACATTGTAGTCTGCGAGTACTGCAATATCAATAAGGAGGCACCTTTTTTGTGCGCGATGTCTGACAACAATGTCTGGGCGGTTAGCTTTGATTGTTCTGTCTGTGTTGTTGTTATTATTATTATTATTATTATTATTATTTGATTTATGCTGTATATTCTTTTGCTTCAGTGTACAAATCAGAAACCAAAGTCAAATCATGGAATTTTCACCGATCATTTTTTTATAAAGATTAAAATTAAAACAACTTAGGGGCAAGGGTATTTTACACCGATAAAGACGTTCGTAATGTATTGAGCTGTACAAGTGAGAAAATATGTTTTAATTCTTTAAGGCATGCGCTACATTCGATCCCTTCTGTGAGTCTATCAGAATGTTTTCCAATCAAACCGAGGACTCCAAACAAAACTGGAATTATTGATATCTCACATTTTTTAGATTTCCACTTCAAGATTCTTGTAACTAAGAGAAAAGAGAATTCATGACGTCAGCAAAAATAAAAGACAATAAAATGGGGAAGAAAAAAAAGAAGTTGCATAAACTTAATGATTTTGTTAACAGAGACGACAATACGCTTCAATTTCTTCATAGATGAAGAATAAGTAACAAAGTTGGTGTTCTACCTACGGATGGATTGCGAAGAAAAATTGAGTAATGGAAACGTTTTTGAGGAAAATAGGAGCGACAAGGAAAAATAGAGTTATAATCAAAAGAAGAACAACACATGTATGGTTTCTCTCATGGGAAAAGATAACTTAGAAAATTTACGCTGGACATATTGAATGCAAGAGAAGCTAGTAACTCATTTAATGATTCAGAATTAACAGACAGTAGAACACTGACAAAATCGGAAGTTTAATAATAAAAATATTTAGTAAAACCTAAAACAGAAAGTTGTAGAGATCCATAATGGCCTACTCGCTGAAAAGATATGTCTCAAAGAAGTAAGTGAACTAAAATATTAATGCACGTTACTACTGTTTACAAAAAACGTTTGTTTGAAATAAGATTTTGAAAATATGTTTATTTTAATACTTTAAATCAAGGACAAGATGTATGTAGATATATTTGAAGGATATCATCAGCATATTTCAATCCATGTGTATTTCAGACATAACCAACTTTACAGCAATAAATCATTCATGTATTAATCTATATGCTGAAAATCATCACTGATGTACACGAGATTGATCAGCCATTTCAACCTCTTCATTGTATATATGACGTTGTTGGCACCAAGCTTGAACATATCTATTCTTCAAACTCCATCACGTGTAGTGATTTTCCAGGCGTAGCTTAGATGTCGCACAAGGCCGAAAGTAGGGTACACCCAGTGAGGACCGAACTCACTACCCAGTCGTAATTGTTCTAGCGAGACAAGCTTGCTAACCATTACACGACCTCGAGGGGCCGAAGCTCATCACCTGTATTACGTGTATTGGTTATGTCATTATTTTCTCTTCGATTTATATATGACATCCATTTTAGTTTTTGCTGTTGTTGAAAGTCGTCGTTTTTGTTATGTGGCATAATTTGTTATTTGTGATTCTGTAGCGCCAATCTACGAGTTTTGAAGTGGGGCGGCCGTCAGAAATAGCAATAGGTTCCATTCGCTCAAAGTTAGTTTTGACCCTTGATCTGAGAAAGCAATTGTACACAACTAACTGTGTAGATATTTCACTACATACATGTGAATGCTCCGCTTTGACGATGCTACTTACGAACATGTTTGGAATTTGCAGGTTAATGGTTAGATTTGTAACAATTTGTGTTAAGCGAAATAATCGCTGCCGTATTCTGTTCCTATTATACGTTTAGTCTCCTTATATTCTATATTAAATTTGACTGAACAGATCCATACACTGAGGCATTTGATGTGTCTGGGATTTAATAAATTCACATCTTGTACTTCTATGATAGATTCACTGGATCAGTGCTTTCATTCCGATTCCAAATACTAGCTTCTGTTTTCGAAAACTTCTATATTGAGTCTTATTTCTTGCAACACTTGGAAGACGATATTGATTTCTTCAAGATTATTCTTATCCAAACTATGTCGTCAGAGTAACCCCCACCCAACCTCATCAGTACATTGACCTCGGATTGGAAAATATGATCCTCGTGTTCTATTAGAAACTTCGTTTGAGATGTTTGTATGGAGGACTTAAATGATCAGTGCCAATCTCTACACATCTGTACTTGTATATCTGCAGGTCATACACTAGGAAAAGTTTAAATAGACACATTTTCTATTTGTGAAAATTTAATCAACAAAAATGTGGTTTTATAGAATTATACTGCGAATATCATAGTCTGAATATATGAGCAACGACGAATTTACAGATAATATGAAATAAAATGGACAATTATACCCAAAATCAGGAAGAGACATTTGAATTTCTAGGATGCATAATGAGGTAAGAGATTTGAAATTTTAATACATACATGAGAGATCGACGGTTAGAGACACAGATGAAAACAGAGTATGACGTGCCTAATGATTTTGTGTAAATGGATTTTAGCACGGTGTTTAGGATGTTAGAGATGAGAAAAAGACACAATTTACAAAAGACTGGTATTTCTAGAAAGCCATTGAATAGAATTACTAATAGAAAGACTATTGTCCTTATCTTTGTCGCCATAAGTATTTACATTAGTCGGACTATTTTCCTCATCTTTGTCGCCATATTCGTCGCAACGTTTCGGCCTTCGTCAGTTGGTTGGAATTTCGAGCTGAACCCTTTATTTCGATCACTGGGGTAGACTGTTCTAGTTCCACGTGCCATGTTTGATGGATGTCAGTTACCAGTTATCTCCTGCTAATTTTCCCTCTGAAAGTTCTCCACTTGAACCCACACTCTTTGAGTATGTCCCTGGATCTAACCAACGCCTTTATCCACTGCGCCATGTGTCCTTGTGTCCAGCTGGGTATGAATTTCTGGGTATTATAAACCTAATGTTTTCAGCATCCATTTTTTACCAGTGCTCATATTGAAATTTTCCTGTTATCATTGCATGTTTTTTACCAGAGTTCATATTGCAACTTTTTTACCATTGCTTTTCGCTGGCACTCCTTATTACTGGTTCCCATATTGTATTTATTTCTATGCTTGGTCGGCTCAGGAGATAACTGACATCCATCAAACATGGCACGTGGAACTAGAACAGTCTACCCCAGTGAGCGAAATAAAGGGTTCTGTTCGAAATTCCAACCACCTGAAGAAGGCCGGAGCGTACAACGGCCGAAACGTTGTGACAAATATGGCGACAAAGAGGAGGACAATAGACCGACTAATGTAAATACTGTACATAATACCTCATCTCAGAAATATAGACAGACCATCAGGTTCTAATTGCAAATCGCGTATCACACAAATACTTTACGAGCTTTGTGCTACGATAGTAAATAGGTTTTACGTGGTGGAGTTTTTAAATACACACACAAATGTTTTTAAATTGTCCTTTTAGTTTAGTTGCCAAAGTAATTTAGAATGCTTTGTCTTCACTGTTTTTTAAACATAGTGGGTATGACGAGAGTAATTGCATAATACTCCAACCAGTATTCGTATGAAAGCGGAGAATTTGAATATGGCACGTTCATTTTGCTCTGTGCTACGAACAAAACAATATTTAAATTTGCTTCTTATAATATCTAAGGGAAATCACACCATCACACCATACACCTTCAAACCATAGACAAATATTGAAAAAAGCGCATTTTAAATTTTAGGTAAGCAACTCTATGTTTTCTTGGCTTCAACTTTTCCATTGGCATGAAGTAAAGCGATTATATTAAAGTCAACAGGCTACGTCTGTTACAAAGAATGCTTGTTCACTGCTCCATGTCAAAAGATTTTACTCTTTTGAATCCATCTTACACATTTATAAATCTACCATGTACTGAATAGCGTTGTCACGTCTCATCTGGTGAACCTACTGAGCATTTGAGATGCTTGACAAAACTCTGTGAAGTGTTTGCAATACAATCGACCCTAAGCTGGGTCTCCAGTCCCTTTATCACCCACGTGGCTTCTTTCTGTTCTACAAATGATAACTGCTCCGACAAGCTGTTTTTTCCTGGTGTACCCGATAGGCGAAGAGGGCTACTAGATTAGGAAGTAAGTCTCTCTGCATTGAGGTTGACCAAGCTAGATGCAACTGCCATGACTACGCTAACATTTCATTCTCGCATTTTCCAACTTTCGATTATTTACTCACCTGCTAACTAAAATCTTCAAAATTTGAAATAAAATGTCAGTCGCCATCTTTAAGACTGTTGCGTTTTTGCTGATTCCTCAATCCTCCGCAGTTTAAATCTTTTAATTCCCCTTCTCTTTCACTCCACGTAACGTGCGTTATCGTATATTCACCAACATATATATATATATATATATATATATATATATATATATATATATATATATATATATATATATATATATATATATATATATATATATATATATATATATATATATATATATATATATATTCTTTTTATAGATACAAATATTCTGTTTATAATAAACAGTATTTACTGGCCTGAATGACCGAAAAATTTTTAAAGAAAATATTCGTCCTCCGAAAGGATTCGAACCTATATCCTATGACAGAACCGTCATTTAGCTTGACGTGTCTTTAACCGATTTGGTCACGAATGAGCGTTAGGTAAGGTATGTCGAATTTACTGTATGTAAATTCAATCTTCCATGAATCTCTCACGTACATTCATATCTGCTCATGACGTATAAAATGTAAACAAATGACGTCACAATTTATGAACTGGACAAAGTCCGACAATTATTTTAAGATATTTTTATAAAAAGAACGAATAAATATAAAAATGTCTTAAAATAATTAAATAATTTGTATGAAAATTTCTCTGAAGACCGGTGCCGGTTTAATACTGTTTATTATAAACAGAAACATTTACTTAAATATTTAAGTAAATTTTCTGTTTATAATAAACATTGTATTTATAAAAATAATGAATAAATATAAAAATGTCGAACTTTGTCAATTTCATAATAGATATATATATATATATATATATATATATATATATATATATATATATATATATATATATATTGATACATGTTACATTAAATAATATAGACAAGTTTTGTCTATTTTAAGTAAGTTCCTTTCATATTGTCTGATAAGCTTAATCACATTACGTTCAAAGACGAAAGGAAATCACAATATTCATACATGAACAATTTCCAAGTAACAGCAAACTCGTATATACGAGGCGCAGAAACGAAAATCGCGTTGCAGCTCGTGACGTCACACATGACATCGCGAGAGTGAAAACGAGAAGTATTAAGTATGCGATGCCGGTGGTATAAACCAATGGCTTCTGTTATAAATTATAGGCATTTAAGGATATTTGTGGAGATTTCATAGTTTATTTTGTTCAGGTTAGGTTTCAACTGTTTTATGTATAAAGCTTCAATAATTTTTACGTTTATGGTTTTCATGCTTAAGTATAGCTGTGTTGTCAACAAGGATTTTGCGGAATTGAGTAAGCGGGCAGGCATGTTATTTTAAATCTCTAAAAATGTTACGGTTTTCATTTAAATGTAGAATCAAGCGCCGTGAAAGCGAGTTTGTGGTGTGACCAACATAAATATTATTTAATCCATTGGAGATACAATCTCCCAAAGGGCTCTTGAATTTGTAAACTAAGTTGATTTTCTACAAACCGATAACGGGGAGCAGAGAAGAATCATTGCGAATAGTTAATTTGGATATACTAGGTTTAGTGTAGTATATGATTAACCTAATATATTCGTTAGGATCTGTTGTGGATATATTAGTATTTTCTATTTTTTTTTTCGTATATTTTCATCTTCGTTATAATTAGTATGCATTTGACTACGATAATTGCGATTAATATGTTTGGAATTAATTGAAGCAGTATTATGTTCTATTTGCTTAGAAACATGCATTAATGAAAAATTGCCGCCTAAATATACACAATACATACATAAATACATACATATATATATATATATATATATATATATATATATATATATATATATATATATACCTTTTTTATTTATTAATTTGCTAGTATGTTTATTTTCGGCTACCGGTCTTAATATTCGAAAAATCATTGAATAAATTCTTGCTTATAAAACATTATTCGGCTTTGGTTAAAGGGAAGTCTCTTTGAAGACAAGTATTTCTAAAACACGTCAGATCTAACAAAGACTTATCCTTGGTAGCGTGGAGGAATATTAGCATCTGCCAGAGAGCACATATCTTTATTAATGATATTTATGGAATATTAAAAAAATAAACAAATGTACTGTTTAATAAACGGATGATCTACTCAAATATGGATATAGCATAAAAATAACGTGTAAGTTTGGTTTGGTTTATTTTATTTTACGGCATATCAACCTCAATGGGTTATTTAATGCGGACAACATTTTTTATTGCTGGTAATATTTTGTTTTGTCAAAAATCTGTTTCTGGTAATAATTTTCTTTCAAAATTGCTTTGCTGGTAATATTTTTTTTTTCAAAAAAAAGGTGCTGCTGGTAACAGTTAACTATTTGCCCATAGCTGGGACACTAACAGGTGCTACCACACCGTGTCAGGTTGGACCTGGGAACACTAGCAATTAAGAAGTGGTTCCACGCTCCTCAAACCTCTTCATTAGAGGCTTTGATGCTCGATGTAATTTATCGTCTTACCCAGGACGCTAACGTGTAAGTGGTAATATATATATATATATATATATATATATATATATATATATATATATATATATATATATATATAGAGAGAGAGAGAGAGAGAGAGAGAGAGAGAGATTGCTTATATTTTGTTGACCTGTTTTCATTGAGACCTTTTTTCATTGAATTATTTATCCATGTTATGCTTACTTAATTTAAACTGGATGCTTTCATCCTCACGGACAAGCTTTTTGGTGTCATTCTTAAGGGAAAAGAAAAAATCGTCCTGTTTATACATATATTAATCTGAGTACTTTCGATATAGCACAAAGTCATCACCAGGGAGCTGTTTATTTCCAGATAAATATTGTTCATCATGTTCAAAGTGAAAATAGCTGTGTTCATCTGAAATTTACCTTTTTACTTGTGAAATGAAAAAACCTGGATCAGTACGGGATCGCTAGATATCGTTTTATGGGAGGTAAGTAAGTATAGCTTGTCGAGTGTTTTTACGAAATAGTTATTAAAACTATTAATGCCAAACTTGATATTTTAACGTATCTATGGTAAACATTTTAGAATATTCGTGCAGTATTATAATTATAGATATCTTCGAGAATTTTTAGTTTATTGTTATTATTTTCATGAAAAAATAAATATGTATTTTCGACAAGACTTTTTTTTCTGAATTGGGAATGTGGGCAGGTATGCCGTTATAAATGTTTACAAATGTTGGACATACCATTCAAATGGAAACTCAGCCACCGAGACAACCTTGTTGTAATCTGTTAAACAAAAATATTATATTTACCATTGACATTTATTTGATAACCAATGTTTGTTTTCTGCATGAATTAGTAGGTGGTAAAGAGTCGTTATGAATGACTGAATTAAATATACTAGATTTGGCGTAGTACATAATTAATTTTATTTTTTTTAATATAGTCCGTTGTGGATATATCTGTATGTAATATTTTTAGTATATTCTCGTTTTATTTATAATTAGAATCTATATGGTTGCGATATTAAATAACAATTACCATAATAATAATAATAATAATAATAATAATAATAATAATAATAATAATAATAATAATAATAGCAACAGCATTGTTTAAAGATTAACATTCTTACTAATGACCACAAAACAAAAAAATTGCCTCCTTATTGATATGGCAGTACCTGTAGACTGCAATATATATTTGAAGATATTCAAAAAACTGTCAAAATACAAGGACCTTGAAAAAAAAATTCCTCAAAGAAATACAAAACATTGTTCTCACTAATACAGTCCACGTTTTACGAAGGGTTTTATCTATGTAAAATATATTATTTTTCAGTGGAAATATCATGATGCCATCTCTAAACTTAGGTTTCTGGGCGGGACCCTGAAAGAAATGTGTACACGCCAGAAATAAAAGGAAATAATAATAATAATAATAATAATAATAATAATAATAATAATAATAATAATAATAATAATGATGATGATGATAAACTGTAAAATAAAGAATATGTAGGAACAATGATAGAACCAATCCCTTGAAAATGTCATCAAAAATAACAATAAGGGTCAAGAGAGCAACGATGATGAAGGCTTATGATAAAGAGAACTAAAATGCAAACTTCTGGACCAGTGGTATGTCAAAAATCACATACAGCAAAATGTTACTGAATGAAAAAAATCTGTCAAAAAGAAATGTTCTATTCCCTGAAAGCGTTGATGTCCTAGCAGTTGCCCAATTTAATGTTTTGTCCTCTATTTTTTGTTAAATAAGAGAGAAAATAATGTTAATGGGAAAAAAATCAGTGTCAATTCATATATAATGTATAAAATATAAGTGTATATATGATCTGATCTACTTTATTAAATATAATTATTTAGCCAGGAATGTGATGTCTTCATCATATTGCTACCTTTTATCTTCGACAGTTAATTTTTTGCGATTTAATGCGAAAAATTTAAGCTTAAAATACTCGTACAAACTAAAAAAGTGCTTAGTTAACTTTTAACTATCCATTTTATCCCGACTTCGAAGTATCCTGGTAATGTTTCGTTCTTCAGGGGGTTCTGTTTTAAAGGATATATTGCAATGATTTCAATATGTTCAGCGTAATCTTCAATCAGATTTCACTCGATTCTGGTCACGTAAGTATTCATGACATTCAGTATTTTTCTTCCATTTTTAATTTTTTTCTTAGAAATTTAATTTTTCTTCGAAACTAACTGAATTATTATGGCATATATAGAGGTTCTTACGTTATATTATTAACTAATTTGCAATATATACATATATATATATATGTGTGTGTGTGTGTGTGTGTGTGTGACTCTGCGCGCTAACGTGCGTGTGTAAAATTGAACATTAAATCAACGTCCAGTGGTACGGTCTTTTTCATGTTTATACGCAATCCTTAATCCATGAAGCAGATCGTCCGCCTGGGGTATTAATATTAATGACCAATTTTATATTTGCATACGCTCTATCACTATATATATATATATATATATATATATATATATATATATATATATATATATATATATATAACAAAGTAAACATTGGAGTCAGAATTGAAAGGCTACAGGCTGTTTCATGCTAGGAACTATCGTCAGGCGGCCTGATGATTGCGCCTAGCATGAAACAGCCTGTTGCCTCTGAGTGTTGACTCCAATGCCACTTTCATTTACATACCCTCTATCTCGAATATTGAGCACTTATATAGCACACCTTAAAACTATGCTTCTTCATATATATATATATATATATATATATATATATATATATATATATATATATATATATAGTTTGAAATTATTCTCTATTTATGGCTTCAAGTGTTGAAAATCATGGGCATAGTGCTAGTAGGCTGATCTCTCGGTCTTGTCCTTTCACTGTCGAAAGAGCTAATTGACTTTTGCTCCAATAGCTCATCTTGCACCTCCGGTCAGTGGAATGTCCTTCATATCACTTGCTTACGTGATAGCTATAATCTTCAAATATTCAAATGTAATCAACGTCTTATGATGCCTTAATCTTGATCCCTGCTCTTTTCTTTATCCTTTTTCCAAAAACTTCTCTTTACTCTTGCTCTCACTCTCTGTAACTCCTTGCGTCTTAGTGGCACTCCCACCTTGCTTGGTGTGATTTTCTTAATGCAAATGTGTGTGTGTGTGTATGTGTGTGTATGTGTGTATTTGTGTGTGTCTGTGTGTGAAGCAGGATAAAGGAATTTGTCTGTTTGAGAAGCAATCTCTCTATAATAATTGTTTCAGTAAATTAGTCACAAGCTATTTCAGTTAAGTTTATTTTTATCCTAGTCAATGTTTGCCAGATTAACTGAAAGCATTCGTAACAAACAATCAAACTAATCACTCTAAATCAGAAAAAATCTCTTATTCGATTACACAATAATTTACAATAAAATCTTCACAGAAATATCTTCTCAGTCATTTTTAATTACATATATATTATTATTGCTATATTATCATCATTATATTTCGATTCATGCCATGTTCATAGTACCTACCAAGTCTGAGGTTAAACCTAAGTCAGTTCGTGTGATTTGTTATAGCTGCATATCATGATTTGTTTTTCTAACTCTCATATCATCACTAGCATTACATTGACAAATTTCTTCTTAGTACATGGGCAATACATAACATTTTTTGTATTTCTCTTAAACTGGAGTTTCTAGTTTTTTTTTTTTCTCTCTGTGTTGTTGTGTTCCTTTTTTATAATTCCTAGCGCTCCTACGATGACTTGATTTCAATTTCCACATTTTTTTAAAATTTTTGCTGTTTCGATTTGCAAGGTTTTATTATCATTATAATCATTATTATTATTATTAGTAGTAGTAGTAGTAGTAGTAGTAGTAGTAGTAGTAGTAGTAGAAGTAGTAGTCCCTTTGATTTCTGTCGTCTACACCTTTTATTACGGGTCCCAACCAGAGACATAAATTCAGATATTGGGTTCCACTGATTATTTTTTTGTAATATACATTACTAATAATATTATTAATAATAAATAGTATTATTATTAGCAGTAGTATTAGTATTAGTAGTAGTAGTAGTCGTAGTAGTAGTAGTTCCTTTGATTTCTGTTCTATACACATTTCCATCCACGTCTCAACCAGAGGTCTGAGTTTAGAAATGGATTCCACAGATTATTTTTTGTAAAAATCAAAATTACACACATTATTCATAGATATTATTATTATTATTATTATTATTATTATTATTATTATTATTATTATTATTATTCTCTTTGCTTCGCTGCTGGTTTCACTTCAAATCTTGCGTTTATCTAAAAATAAAAGTAAAATATAACATATTTTCCCTTCTGATGATTTCCTTTCACTTATTATTCTTGTACTCTTCATATTATTCTGCATTTTCCTTTCTCTGTTTCTTGTCTTACTCATTCTTTGGTCTTATTTTTTCACGTGACCGGTGCCGATCGAATCCTTAATTATTTCTCTCCGCCACCAATTTCCCTAATATCTGTCACGTCAGATTGTACTCTGACATGACACGTGTCATCATCAAAACGCACTCTGCCCCATAAAGGCAAACATAAATCCGCTAATCAGGGCTCAATTAGTGACATGGCTACAAACTGATACAGGAAATGTCAGCATTAGTATACTAATAAAAAAATGCTGACCATATAGACATCTCTACTTCCCAGCGATGAACTAGTTTGTTATAAAAAGAAATACCATAAGTTTTTTATCAGCAGTGTATCCTACTGACCTCATTCATAATATATACTCAATGATATACAAAATGTTCTTTACCCAAGAGATGCTTTTAGTAGACTTCATGGCGAGAGGGAATAACGTATCTGAATTAAAGATCGTACTGAATGGGGCATATTGAACGATATACAAGAAAAACACATGCTTAAATTCAGAAGCTAAATGTTAAGTTAATATATAAAGAGAAATGAAATATAAAAATTGTAACCGGCAGCAGGAAATATTGTGTCGGTCACAAAATGTGTAAAGGAATGTATAATGCAAACCATAAAAAAAACACTAATAATGGCTATGAATAAAAGCCCACCTAATATGTAGTTGAAAGGTAACATCTGACAATAGTATCCAAATGTTTGAATAGCAGTATTTCTATCGACAGTTTCCTACATGAGAGTCCGGGGTACCATTTACTCCAATATTAATTGTTGCATGGTAGAGTAATCCGTGACCAAAATGTTTCCCATATAAGAATTTTCTAGTTTGGAGGGTGGCTAATCATCCAGCAGATTTAAAATATTACCTGTCAAAGGATTGACGAAATTTCGTGTACTTTCGAAGGTCATCTAAAACAATGGCGTAGGCTGGGCTCCATAAGTATGTCTGCAACCAGTGCATGGATGACGTGTCATAGCTGGGTAGTAGTTTTCTTACACTAAAGTTAACGGATATAGCAAAGATATGCTATGTCTCTGTATAAAAGTGTTCTAAGATATACACGTCTCTGTATAAAAAAAATAAATTGTTACCAGTAACAGTAACTTTTAGCAATATTATTTTATCTGCTGATTTTAAAAAGCAAAGAGAATTAAAATAACCATTTTATGAAATGTTGTCATTATGAAAATAATTTGTTTAGAATATTCTATAAAATGAGGTAATACAAGCACATTTCTTCTAAATGAAATAGAAAAACTTCAATAGATCGGAAAACTTATTTTCCAAAATATTTGTTCATAGGAATCTCTTTTATTCACACACCTTAAAGATCTTCAATATAGAAATATAATTGATTTTCTGGCATTCTCCTGTTACTTATTTTAAAGAACAAAACGTTTTGCTACATTGTAACAGGTGTACGATCCTGCAATCAATCAATGTCCTAGATAAAAGAAATATTTAAATGAAATTAAGAAACATACGTACAGTTAAGGTGGCGAATAATGGGTTGAATCAACTTTAATAATTTAAATTTTAAACATGATCTCGCCTTTTATTTTGCTAGAAACGCTGTCAATATACAACTGTATTCGACATAATGACAACTCTAAAGAAAATACTAGAAACAGTTCTATTATGATAATCCACTTTTTTCAATGAGACGTAATTTCGTAATATCACTATTTTTGTCAATTAGTTTTATTCTATTTTCTCAAAGGTTTTGTTCAATTCACTGTCTACTCAAATCAAGCAAACATTTCTTCTCGTTGATCATTACTTAATTACTTATATTAAAGTTCTAAATGGGTAGAAATTAAACATAACTTAATATGGAGATAATATTGCATGTATAATCATTGGCGCACCAAAAATGTCTTGTTGTTCCATATAGTAGTATATGGAACGATGCAAATTATAATGGCATTTAAGTCAGACAGATTACTAAGAAAATATTTGATATTTACAAATCTTTGTTAGCAACACAGTCTTTTGAAATGGCTTCACTGAAAAAATAATTTTTGTCAAATCGGTCACAATCATCTTCTCTATAACTATCACTAGAATTTTGTCGCTGATATTTTATTTTCTTTTTTTCCCCATAACTAAATACTGTAACGATTTTGGCGATAACCGAGAGATTAGGGGGAGAAAGCATAAATAGACTAGCAAAGAATTTGAATAATCAAACATCCGAATAAATAGCAAGTGTAAACGATAAAAATATCAAAATGACTGAGAATTGTTTATTTCTTCCGTTATGAAACCTAAAATTTAATGTTAATAATCATTGTAACATAAAAATAAGAGAGATCAGCCATTTTACTTTTGACACTTGGTATAGGCAATTTAAAAAAAATGAAATAAAACCTCTCAAGTAACATGCACAAAAGTCAATCTAATAAACTTCCTCCTGAGAATAAGCATATGGAAGGAACCAGAAGCAGATGGAATCCATGAATATTTGTTTAATACATTTCTTGTATGATTAGAATGATAGACACTGTTGAATGTTTAAATAAATCTAGCGTGCACAACTCCAGATACATTTAACCATTCAAGATTTTAATTGGATGAAATTTAAAAGTGGATGACCAGAAAGAAAACAGAGCTTAAAACAAAAATGACCCTGCAAATCGGTTTATGGCGAGAGGTCGAATGTTAGTAGTATTGACAATGTTCGCAGTAGTCTTTGAATATAGAATCAAGTGCAGTACGTAATGTGTTCAATGGAACAACACCAATATCAATAGTAGCAGCTGTTCTGTAATTCTTCAGTTCTTAGATATCACAGGTTGACAGTGGATATTCGGAGAAAGTAGCAGCGGTTCAGTAATTCTTCAGGTCTACGATATCAGAGGTTGGCAGTGAAGATATTTTGGAGAAAAAACAAAATGGCTGCCTTTATACACGTCGGATTGAATATTTTGAGCTTTCTGATTGGTTAACCCTTCTCCTGGTGATCTATAAAATGTGTCAGCTCATTTTGGCTAGCTCACTAGTATTAAAGGGTACTCAAAAATTCCAACAAGTAGTATGCTTTGTCTTGTTGTAGTGAACCCTTACTGAAGAAATATAAGAAGAAATGAATCAATTCCTTGTCATCTAAAACAGGCCATCAGAAGATAATGTTTATTATGGTAAACAAAGAATGGTGTTATATATTATACATCAAATAATTTGATTATCAATAAATTTATACTGAGAAGATTTTTTCTTTGTAAATTTGTAAAGGATAACGGACAAGTAAAAAAAATATGATGTCACTTCTATGGAGAGACAATATTAACGTGAGTTATTAAGACTTTCTAGTTTTGTTTACCAATGACCGGTTTTGTCCATTTACTAAGAGAATACAAACTAGCTAACTTTCCATATCTTTTCTAAATGGCAGTATATGGTAGATTATGATACGTGGTCTAATTAAAAATAATTTACTATGATTTACTTATTATTATTAATCATTTTGAGCTTCATCATAAAAATCAGATAAACGCTTCTCTCTAGGTTCAATTTCTAACGAGATAATTCAGACAAACCAATTTTTTATTTGTCAGGCATAACTAAAACTGTATATTTTTCTTGATGTCACTATTACATTATATCCTTGCTTCATCATGTATAATAATATTACCCTATTCTCTCCATTAGGTAAAACATTTATTCTTTATTTCGTCCATATACCATGGATTAATTTAAAGTAAGTTAGTGGACGCAAAATGGTTTAGCAGCTACGTATGTTTAGCATTTAGAATGAAACATTTCATCATTAGAAATGTAAATTTCTTCTGAGTCAACGTACTATTAGGTTGGTGCAAAAATAATGTTGTTTTCTCACATATGTTACTATGTGAGAAAACGACATTATTTTTGCACCAACCTAATAGTTGCAAATACTGATGAGATGATCCGAATTATACGAATAAAAACAAGACGAAAAGCTTAATCTCATTTTCGAAAGAAAAACAAATTGTTGCTATCTGTGTGCATGACCTTGAATGACCGAACCCAATTGAAGTATCTTAAGAGTGAACATTATCGCATAAACATCATCGCATATTTCCGCACTACTGTATTATTTGAACATTATCGTATGTTTGTGTACTACTATTGTAGTCTTAACTGTCACGTATCATTAGTAGTTGGGATGTTAATATTGTGAAATAATGTGCAATTCCTTACTAAACACGGAAATTACTTAGAAAACTTTTCTGATTTACTCCAAATTATGAGAACAACGATAAAAGTTGAAGATTCATCTGGAATCACGAAGAATATTCCATGGACATTTATTAGTGTAGAAATCGTGTAACGGAGGAACGGTATATTTTTTACAATATAGAAAGCTTTACAGGCTAAGGATAATATTCACATACTTTGTATGTAGGAAATGAACTTAATAGACGAATAGTCAGAATCGCATACTACGTTTATACAGCTAATATTTGATGAGCAATATATAGAAATTAATATAGGAAACAGGGCAAAATTTCATTAAATCTTTCCCAACGACCGCGAAAGAAGAACGTAAGGAAACCAATATGAAAACAAAACCGGAACAAGAAAAAAGCATGAGAACTTGAACAGATATAGTTTTTCAAAAGGAACCGAAAAAGTGAAACGAAATCTCTTACATTGGCAAAACAGAACACGTGCACCCGGCGTAATTATAGTTAAATAAAACTACATGAAATGAAGTATAAAAGCAGATGCTTTGTTTTGTTTTTTATATGAGGTGACTGTAAATCACTGCTTAACCTGGATAGAAATCGAATAAAATAAATATATGAACAGGGTAGAAACTGTTGAAATGATTACTTGAGTTCGTCTTAAGGGCATATCTAGTTGAACAATCGGTTCTCTTATGATCATTAAAATTAGGCAACGTTGGCATTCTACACGTGTCTGTCGATTCGGGGTACTATTAAACACTTCCGCTGCTATCTACGGAGATCTTCGTTTTTCTTATCTTGCTACAGCTAGGCTAAGTACGGAAATCTACGTTTTTTGCATACCGCTGGTATTAGTGTCCCTTTGCGCCATCTATCGTAAAATCACAAAGGACAATGCTTCAAAAGATATCATGTGTATGCCCATTGTTGATCTGGTAAGTCATTCCCAGATATATCCATGAAAATGCAATGCTGTAAAACACAATTGTGCCATTTTCCCTTGTATTAAAATATATAGGTTGAAATTTGGCATTTTCTTTAAAAATGGCTAGCTGGATGGGGGCAACACTTGTGAAAGTGTTAAAGAATTTCAAACTGACCGCTTTATTTAATCTATAGATCTGGATTGTTCTCTTTCCATTGGCGGTAACTAGAGATATCACTTACTTTTTTTTTATACTGCTCAGTTTTTACTCGCGTTATTTCCATCGAGTCCGAGATTGTACTCCCTGACCCAGAGATTTAAATCACAATTAATATGTTACAAAATTAATGAACCAATATTTTAATCCACTTTGATTTTAATCCTTAGTCAGCAGAACGAAAATAGTGTACCACCATAAATTTACAAAAGGTTTCAACTGGAAATTCCTTAGGGTTATTAGGTTATGTTGTGAAAAAACAAAAAAAACAAAGATAAGGATATTCCTCCGGATGTAAATAGTATGAAGAGAATGTGAAGCATAAAATATATAAGAATCGACCTCGTAGTGTAGGAAAGTGAGAAGAAAGGACTAAGTATAAAATACAAGAAGCGAGAATGCATAATGGTGGGATGAGGTCAAAGTACAAATTACAAAATCGGGGATGCTAAAAATCAAACGAGTACAAAAAATTAAATATCTGGGAAGTGTTCTAACAGAGAGCGGATCGTGTGACACTGAGATCTGAAGACATATTCGGATGGCCAAAGATGGATTCCAAAAGCTAAGCAGATTATTAAGAAAAATCTTTAGAAAACAAAAAAAGAGTAATGAAATGTAACGTGATATCTCCTTATATATAAGCGAATGCTTGACAATCCCATAAGAGATAAAGAACTGACTTGAAGCAATAGAAATGTGGTTCTACAGAAAGATGTTGAGATGGGCCGAACATATGAGCAAGTACCAGTTTTTAGAAAGTAGAAACAAAAAAGAAAAATTGTACATAAAAACAGGAAGCGGCAACTGAAATTTCTGGTAATGAGGAAGGAGTTCTTGAAAAACCTGTTACTCACGAGACGGATTAAGGGAAAGAACGACAGTGGAATGCAGTGGGTACCATACTTGATGAGGTTGAGTATAGTAGAACAGGGTTTGAGAGAAATGACAAAAAAGACAAAACTTATTAAGAACGAAAAGGGTCAGGAAGTTGAAGAGAGCCATGATCTCCTACGTCCTGAAGGTTCAAGACACATCAAATAAGAATACGTTCCTATAGTAATATTCATAAGATGTATTGATTTCCTATCCTAATCCACGAAGTCAAAATTTGGGAAATGGTATTTCAAGAGGCTGAATTCTGCCCAGATTGCATCCTAGGTAGAATTTGAAAGGATTCTGTGGAAGGGGCTATGGATATGAAGAGATACTATATTATGAAATCATGTAGCAATTTGTGTCGGTATGTAAATACAATGAAATAAAATCTTTTTAATTGTAAAATATGATAAAAATGAATTAATTAAAAACACTCACTATGCAATCAAGGACAGAGTTATCTGCTAATTCTAAACGTAAAATAATAAAGACTGAAGATTAAAATGAAAGCATCATGTCTCTGCATTCCTTATGATCTTGCAGAATGTGTATGCCGTAGTGTCAGATAATGAGATAAAATAGAAAACATTTCATTCGTAACGCTAAAGCAAATATTATAGGCCTTTAAACCGTTCATGATACAAAAGTCGTCTGACATGAAAAGTAAAGGAATGTATACACTGGTAAACAAAAAATACACATATATACATAAATATATACATACATACATACATATATATATATATATATATATATATATATATATATATATATATATGTGTGTGTGTGTGTGTGTGTGTGTGTGTTTCTGTGCATATATATATATATATATGCACACAGACACACACACACACATATATATATATATATATATATATATATATATATATATGCCACAAAACACAACACAAAGTCAGAATAAGATTGAAATAAAAGTTAAATATCACTTTAGAGATAGACGCATATATATATATATATATATATATGAACCACACACATATATATGTATACTTATATATATATATATATATATATATATATTAGTATGCATATATACATTTAGATACATATATATATATATATTTATGTTTGCATATATATATATATATATAGGTATATATATATATATGTATATATATAGGTATATATATATATATGTGTGTGTGTGTGTGTGTGTGTGGTTGTGTAGCGTGTATGTATGTATGCAAACGAGAGCGTTTGTAAATAAAACATCGACGTATTGATATGTATGTCAACACGTTCAGAGAAAGATTTCATAGATTAAAAAAAAATCAATGATGTCAAAGAAAGCCGGAAGAAAATGTTAACAAATGCAAATAGATTCGAGACAAACTGTCAATTGAATTAAGCACAGCACATCGGTTCAAAAAGTGCAAAATCATGGTTAAATGTTCATATCTTTTTTTTCCTTTATTTGGTTTCATTTTTTACTTGGAAGATTCGTTCATAGCCCATGGGCATTGGATGTGCCAATCTTTTTCACCTTCAACTGTTATTAAATTTAACTTTCAACTGATCACTTACTTGCTTACACCATGTGGTATGCTAGTTAGATGGATGGTGAACTAGATATCGCCCGTCCAAATCATCTCCATTGAAATATACTGTAGTAAGCGATTACGTAAACAAATCAAGGAGTTGCAGATTTGGCTTCCAAATAAATACAATATTGTCAGTGTATGTTCAACTATTGTATCTATCAGACAATCACACACGCAAACACAAACGCATATACTTATATATATATATATATATATATATATATGTATATTATATTATATATAAGTATGTTATATATATATATATATATATATATATATATATATCATAATTTATATATTAGGTTGGTGCAAAAATAATGTCGTTTTTTGACGATTTTTTGATTATCGTTCACCCTTTTATCCAACTTTTTTGACTTCCCTATTTGCTTTAAATGAAGAACGACTGTTGAGTGGTCGACCTCGAGTTCAACAGCAACTTCTCGTGTGGTTTTGCGAGGATCGGCTTAAGTTACGGTTTTCAAATGTTCGTTATCAACCGCAGTAGGCCGGCTGCGACAGTCTTCATCTTCGAGGCTCTCCTCACCATTGCGAAATTTCTTGAACAACCGTTGTGCCACACGTTCGTTAGTGGTTCCTAAGCCAAATGCATCATTGATACCACGAGCTGTCTCGGCATCTTTTCGGCCAAGTTTGAACTGGAACAAGAAAATCGAATTTGAATTTTGTCCATGCTGTCAAAAAGCCTGCAAAAAATGAATGAAGAGATTCAGAACGGTAACGAATAACAGGATTCGATAGAGCGAAAAACGCGCTTCAAAATGAGATATAACATGGCTATATATATATATATATATATGTATATATATCAATGAATTAATCCAATAATTAATAATTAATATATATATATATATATATATATATATATATATATATATATATATATATATATATATATATCATAATTTCGATTTTGATTCTGTGAAGATTTTAAAATATATTCATAATAAAAATCTTAGGCGGATTTATGAGGCAGGCATAATATCTATCTCACGCGCGGTGAATACTAGACCTGGCTTCTTTAATATTTCCCCTTTTCTAACAAGATTAATGCTCGACAAACGTACATATAAGTTTTAGATTAAATAAAATTCTTTTAATTTTCCTTCAAAATATTATATTTTAGGAATACGTTTTCACAACAAACGGAACGCTGATCTTGAAAAATTTCAGTTGTCAGTTTTCATTAGTCGTACTCTTATACTCATTGTCTTCATGTTGAAATAAATATAGTCTAATGTCAATTATGTATTATGAATATGTCCTGAAGATGGTCTACTAGACCGAAACGTCCGACATTGACATTATATTAGCATTAAAACAGCATAATTGCATATCAGGATTTTCTTTTTTTTCCGTATATTTTTCTTCATATATATATATATATATATATATATATATATATATATATATATATATATATATACGCATATTGTTTTATGTGCGTGTGTTTGTGTGTGTAGGTGAATTTTTCAGTATTTACTTGTCTCTTTCTGCATATATATGTGCATGTTCGGAATTGTGTTAAAGTTCCTGTACATTGCAGTTTATTTGTATATATATATTTATCTTTGTTTCAATACATACATACATACATACACACACACATACACACACATACACACACACACACACACACACACATATATATATATATATATATATATATATATATATTCTTAACCATAAATTCTACTCCAGATTTAAAACAGATTATAATTATCAATATATAAAGTCTTTGAATGGTAAGTTTACCACCCGACATTGACGATTCCATGAGCTTGAAACACTGAGTTTTATCCATCGTCAGAAAGAAAAGGAAAAATTTCGCATATTCATTATTAATATAAATCTTAGCTCTGTTATTATACATTGAATAATTCTTTATTAACGATATACATATAAATCCTTACGAACTGCAAATTATGTTTTCTCGAAAAGCAGCGCTCAATAAAAGTGGTTCCTTTATATAGGTTATATACAGGGTGTCCTCAATGCTCGTGTTCACTTTGAAAAAAATATAACTTTATTTTTATTTGCGATAGAAATAATTTGTAAAAAGGATAAGAAATAAGTACATCTATATTTTTTAATGTTTTATTGAAATTTTATTTAAGTTTCCGCATGTCCTCCATCATTAGTAATACAAAAAGTAATACGTTTTTGCAGTTGACGGAAAACATTTGCCAACTGATTTACAGTAATGCCTAAAATCGCATTTTAGCTTTCAAATCTTCTAATAAACTAGGTTTGGTTGCATACACAATTGTTTTCACATGTCCCCATAAAAAAATAACTAATGGAGCCAAATCTGGCGAACGTGGAGGTCAATAAAATGCTCCATCCCATCCGATCCATCTGTTAGGAAATTCCTGATTTAGAAACTCCCCAACACGCAGAGCAAAGTGACAAGGAGATCCATCTTGGTGAAAAATTGTATTAGGTTGGTGCAAAAATAATGGCGTAATAATCTCGTTTTTTGACGTATTTTTAACGTCAAAAAACGACATTATTACGTCATTATTTTTGCACCAACCTAATATTATAATATTTTTAAAAAAATATGTCTATCACAAATACAAATAAAGTTATAATTTTTAAAAAATGCACACGAACTTTATGGACACCCTGTATTATATTCTTCACTAAGTCGAGATTTAACAGCTACTTCACTTATATTTAGGCAGCAAGTATTCATCAAAATGAGTTTGATTAAAAAGAATCGAAAATTGTTATTATATTTTCTACTTTTCGGATAAAGTTTTGAATATTGTGTTCGAAGTAGTCGATAAAATATCCGAAGTTCATATTTTTAATTATCTTTCAAAAACTTTCAATTAACGGTCTCATTATTAAGAATCAATGTGTTGTCTGTGTTGTAGTAAGAATTACTTTGTCTATATCCTGATATTCTTTGGGAAGCTGGTAGTTTGAAACGGTCTAGCGTGACGACATGTGTAACAGCTCTTAGGAAATAATTAACTAAATCGCAAGCACCATATTTATTCTTCATAATGACTGTGATAGTCAAAATCTCTTGAAAAAACAAAAAACAAAACAAAAAAACAATATATGAACTTCGGACAGTGTGTCTCCAAATTCAAACATAATGCTCAACACCATATCCGAAAATTGAAAAGATATATAAAAAAATTTTCAACAGACAGACATTGTAGATTCTTTTTAATCAAACTTGTTTAGATATATAAAGAAAAATGCAGATAAATTGAATGAGCCTTCTAGATAGATAGATATAGAGCAATAGATTGAGAGATAGTGACAGAAACCTACGTAGAAAATATTGTCTAATCTGATCTTTACCGGAGCTTTTAATCTAAATTTAAATCCAAAAGTTTGTACCGGAATGTACGTGTCGAAAGGTCGACTGCTTAAAATAATTTGGCTTTTCCCTAAAACGTTCACACACCACGTAATATATATATATATCGATGAGTTATCATTCCTCTGCTATATTTTTGCACTACGTTAAAATGCTAGAAGCCAGTGAAATGTTTTTGCTTTCTTTAATGGAACAATGGTAATTGAATGTATTTTTATCCTTGCTTTACTCAATATTTTTAACGTGTATGCAATAAAGAGGCGAAAGATGCCAGGAATTTTCCTGTTCTAACAATGAAAGTAACGCGAGGTTTTAATGCCAAAGAACTAACAACTTAACTTCTAGCGAAATGAACGTCGTAACTAACTTTACTTTCGTAGGTGTTTTATCAACTTTTCTAGATGTTCTTCAGGCTAATAAAAAGTTTTAGCGTCGTATCTTATTTTGTAATATTCTTCAGGTAAACAAAGACAAACACGTATATATTACTTCAAACGATATTATAGTAAATAATCGTATTTGAAAGAGAAGCCATATTTTTATTGTCACTTTCGTCAGTTTGTATTACTCCTTTATTGTAGGAAACGAACCTATATCCCCTTTGGTAAAAAGAAAAACCGCCGTTACACTGGTGCATTTACCAGACGGCTAAGAAGAACCCTACCATAGAGGAAGGCTCTATTTTCCCTTTTAAGGAACGCATACCCTCCTCACTTATATATGTTTTCTCGAAAGATCATAACCGCTCAGTTTCGTATCCGAAATCTAAACAAATCATTTTTCAAAGAATTAATGGATTTATTTCTAAACATTTTCCTTACATCAAACGCTATTATACTGGATACTCCTATTTGAAATAGACTACCTACTTTTATTTTTATACTGATAACCTAAGGTCATATGTTTCTTTATAAAGATTTCTCATTTATTCAGGCAGATAATTATAACAGACACTATTGAAATAAAAATGATATGGCGTCTATTTCAAATACAAGTATCCACATTATCAGCGTTTGTCTTATTAAAAAGAAATACGTTCCTCAGTTGGGCATATATCTATATTTATCTATCTATACATTTGGAGCAAATTCGGCCCTGACTGTTTTTTTCTATACTTGTGATATGATGCCAAACTATGATACTCTTAAAAAAATCTTCTGGACGCAGAGCCTGATTGAATTATTACCACACTTGTCTGGTTGAGCATTAGTAATGCAAAAGATGAGCTTATTATTTGAGCCGGCTTTAGCTTTTCGCAAGCTGGACTTTTACATCGTAATTTGATGTCAGAATATAATTAACACTCAATTTCACATCCAGGAACATGATTTTCCTGAGATTAATCCTGTCCACCGAATCGCTTGAACACACAGCTGCATCTTGTTCCTCAGGTGGGTGGGGGCTTCTGTCTTCAGTACATAGATAAATAAACAGCCGGCTTATAGGAAATACATACTGGCCCAGTTAGCAGGTGAAAAATAGGCGTGAAATTGAACATTAATATTATATATGAAATATTCAAATCTTGTGTTAAATTTTATTGATACCACTGCTATTTCATTATAAAATCATTCATAATGAGTTCCAATGATCAGTGCCAAGCTAGACACTATTTATTAAATAATTAGATTTTCAACATGGGGTAAAAGTTCGAGTGCGCAAGTGGGCAATAAACCTGCCTGGTGAGTTCGAGCCTCATTGGGAACTGTGTATATTTGTTCTTCTACCAACATGAGCTATGCTTAGTAAATAAACACCTAAGATTTTTGGCCTGTGCAGTGAAACGAAGTGTTCAATTCCGTATAGACAAAAGAAATAAGACCGTATTAAAAAAAAAAGAAACAAATTAGTATTTGCATAAAAATAACTTTGTTTCCGATTCGGGGTCCGAAAATAAAGATACCAATTATAGGATGCAAAAGGTCCTAACAAGGGATGTTTTGTTCAGGAAACGAGTAATTGAATCTTGATTTGGGGAACGGTCTCTTGTGACGGAATAGGTAATCAAGACTGGCTTGAATGTGACTTCCGAGAAGAAAGCGAATTCAGGCTCAGTGACTGGAGAGAGGGACAATCTCTTTAATAAGAATTTCGATTTTCCAAGCTTGTATGTTTCAGTTCCCTGTTTAAATAAGAAAATATATTTTCTATTCAAACACCTGTGGCCAATATATCATTTATATTGTTAAGGAATATCTTCGAATAAAAAAAGAAAAATAATCAAACAAGTTATTTATATATATATATATATATATATATATATATATATATATATATATATATATAAAATTAAAAATAAAATGTGTGACAAAGTATAAAAGTTTTCTTGTGATGTTTTCCGTCCTTTAGGAAGTCACAAAGGACGAACGCGTCAGGTTTATATCGATAATAGAATTTACTTTCGAGATTTGAGTTATTTAACATAATAATTTTATATATAATTTATGATCATGAAATTTGTTTTGTATGGGGCGCGTTTAGTAGGTCCGCCTTGAGAGGATGTGGTATTATGGTGTATGGAGGATTGGTTGGCGACAGACAAGTTTTTGTGGTGAATATGCAAATTGTAATGAGTGGATGGGTCGTGAACCAAATTAGCTAGGTATAGGAGAGTTATTAAAGACCAGCTCAAACCCTCCCTTTATTCTGCCTTGTGCCATAATTGTATTATTATATACAATAAATATCGTCTAACACATTAATTCATCAAGTCTAGCACAAGAATCCCCCACAGCATGTCGAATGGGACTCATCAGCAGTTCGAATCCACTAACGAGACTCAAAACTAGACTATCACATTGGAATGCACGCGTCGTACCAGTGGTCCAGCGGGCAGCGACGACGATGTAGAAACTAAAGACTCAATATAGCGCAGCTACCCTTAGTTATAGTGGTGATACTGAACCTATTAGGTTGGTGCAAAAATAATAACGTAATAATGTCGTTTTTTGACGTGAAAATACGTCAAAAAACGACATTATTACGTCATTATTTTCGCACCAACCTAATAGTATATATAACCCACCGAAAATGGCCCCAAGAGCAATCTCTTTTTCACTAAGCTGCTCCACACACACACACACCCACACCCACACACACACACACACACACACACATATATATATATATATATATATATATATATATATATATATGTTTTTAAACGTATGAATTTGACCTGATATAGACTTTCTACCGAGTGTCTACTGCATGTTTGAACACTTTAAGAAATTTGCTCTTATTGATGATTTGTATGTTTTGTTTGCACATTCTTAGTGTTGTTCAAATTCATCGTTACACATGGGAAAAATAGCAGTGAGTCGTTTTTAATCGTTCTAAAGTATATATATATATATATATATATATATATATATATATATATATATATATATAATTATTTATTTAAAAATATGATTCCAAATCGCTACATAAGAGGTCTCATGTTTCAAAACAAGAGCCGAAAACTTCAAAATAATATTTGAATTAACTTGAGTTAAAGTAGGCTCTGTTCCATCTTCAAGCGAATTTTTTTTTTTTCGCTTTTTTTTTTCGCTTTCGCTATCCTCCACCGTCATGTCGTAAAGATCTGGAGAAGGTTTTAATGGAACAATGACTGAAAATTCTTCTGGGTGAAGTCAGGAATCTGTATGAGTCCACTGCTAGACGTATTAAAGCTGTCTGTGAGGCTAAAGGAGGACCAACTCCGTATTAAATAAATTTTCTTTGAATTTAACAAGTGTTCCAATTTTTTTTCCAACCCCTGTATGTATAATATTTTTATTTTGATATATTATAATAAAATCATTCTTCATCGCTATACAAAAGGTTCCATGTTTCATTTCTATAATTGTACTTTCTCGGTGGATGGTATATTAATTGTGATAAAATTATTTTTTAGGAAAATTTAAAAACAAATTACCACCTCATTTAGGAAGTTATAGCTGTAGGGGGCATAAGGTTAAAATTTAAAAAAAATACTGGCTTGTATGTCTAGAATAACCAATTAAAAGTAAGATCTATTGCTAAAATAGAAAACATAAGGTCACAGGGTGGCGATAGGTGGGTTATTTTTTTATTGCAAATTAAACTGGCTCTTGGTCATTTCATGCAACGATCCTAGGAAACATGGCAGCGAAAAGTGTATTATGCATGTATGAAATGAGAAGAAATCAAATATAAATTCCAAATTTCAGAACATTAATTTAAAATAGGGCTCAATATAATGGTAAAGCGATAATTATATAAATATATGAATAATTAAACTTTTGACTATATTTCCTTGCCTTTTCTGTATTCTATATTCACTACTAACGTATTTCTAAGTCATTATCGTGATTTGAATATTTCTTCTTCATAGGCCGTTTTCTCTGGTGTCGTATACTATATTCATTCTAAAAAACTGTTTTCTTTAATTACGAAAGTCTTGCTTATTTGTGAAAATGTGGAGATATTTCTTCTAGATTTATCAAAAACTCTAATCTCAATGACTGTGAGAAATACACTCAAAACCGAACGTGTTTATCTTTTGACAGTTAATTTCATTTCACGTACAGAATTTTATTTGACATTTAAACAGAAAATGAAAACAAAAAAATATTCCACATTATGTTTTGGAAATCAGCCTCTGTTTATAAACAAAATAAAAAGACAACAAATCTCTTCCTACTCATCCAACTGTGTGTTTCTATAATTAGTTTGAATATCAGTAGAAATAATTTTTTATCACTTCTTTTTGTAGAAGACTAGAATGCAGATAGGAAATTGATATAACGAGTTCGCTGAATTCAATTTTTTAAATATTCTTCTCATGTAAACCTGTTGATTGTAGATGTGTGTGCAACAACTAGACGGATACAGAATGTAAACTGTGTAAGTATCACGTATATAATTGCGCAGATGTTTTAACCTATATAGCTATTGCCCTTATTTGGAGATGCTTTGCGGCATTAATTGTATATGACAGTATTACACCGAACTGTGAATGTCGAGTGCCAGAGATTGTCGTCTCTGTGTTACCGTTCACGTAATGCGAATGAATCGAACAACGATTATGTCCCTATCAATTATAAGTTCGAATTATAAATGCAGTTGTGAATGAAGTTACATTTGTTTCAGATGTTATGATGAAACTGGTGAGTGCGTGTTGGAATAGTGATGTGATCTGAATGAAAAAATAACAGATTTTTAGACCTTGTGAAGCTGAAATGCTTTCTGAAGTTTTGGTGAGGTCTAGACAATTTTCAATATCTCTAGAGTCACTTACCAAATATTCAGAAAATGCACGTGCGAATTTACCCTTGGAGTATAGAGATACATTTATACGGCAGTGGTTAATAATTTCTTTTAGTTCAAATGAGGCAGATTCTAGATAAAATTCAAGAAGTTTTAAGGGCTTTATAATATTATGATATCAAAGACAACTTTTCCATTCTATCATTATGCTTCTGATTATATGAACTTGATATTCATTCATTTGTCAAAGACAAAACGTACATTGGAATCATTTATAAGTTAATTTGTCATTTCAAGTTAAAAATGCGTTTTTAATCTGGCAGTAGATAAAGGGATGTATATTTCTGTTACCCGTGGATGTATCCCATATTCAGACTGTATATAAATATTTTATTCAGTCTGCTAATATCTACAGATAGTTCTATTTACATAAGAACATGACAGATTCATGATAGCTTGTGTATTCTAATCATAACTAGATATAACCGTGCATTTGTTAAAAATACGTAAATTGATTATTTACTCTGATAACATCAAGATATAAAAGTGAGATGGATAAATTGTCGTACAAATTACTCAAAAATTGATATGATACTGACATCTCATTTTAACAGATATATTTACCAAAACTGCACGGAAATATCTTGAAATACGAAAGAGTAGATTTATTCAATAAAATCGCCATTGGCACAAATCACGGCCTCCAGATGACTTCAGAATCAACTGCATCTCTTTTGGACGATCTCTTTGCTTAAGGTGTGAAGGCTTCCGTAATCCTTGCTATCAGTTCATGTGCTACCGAGAATTTTTTATTCTCTCTCTCACTTGCGTACTAC
>OZ010571.1:137244988-137289988 GCA_963932145.1 Acanthosepion lycidas | reverse complement strand
TTAATTGTTTTGGTCTGGGAAGATAATTAAAGCTATTTATTTCCACCAATTATTGGATTGATTGTCGTAGTCTATTCTGCTATTTTGGCAGGGGACATTTTTAATTTGTTTATTATTTAATTTATGTATTTATGTGGATTCATTATTTGTTTCTGCTTATTTATGTTTCTTTTTATTTGTTCCATTGGTTATTATAGTGGATGATTTGACGGTGCAGAGACCAGCGAAATCAAACGTATATATTTACTACACGAGCTAAGATAAAATGATACAGAACTCTACAGGGACGACGGTCTCATAATCTTAAGAAACTACAAGAATCAAAACACAGATAAAACTAGAAAAGCAATAATAAAAATTATCAAAAATAATGGATTTGAAATAGATATAAAAACTAAACTATATAGATTTCTAGATGTTATATTCAACCTAAGAAAAAGGACATATAAACCATTCAGAAATCCACTATACTTACACACATCTTCCAATCACGAAACATTTCAAATATCAAACAGATACCAAAATCGATTAACCGCAGGCTTTCAGATAATTATTCCAAAGAAACCAAATTTAACGAAGCTAAGAAACACTAAGAAAAACTACGAAACGGCCCTATAAGAAAGTGAATTCCCGGCAACACTCACATACTAACCACAAATCACAAAAAAAGCCAACAGGAAGAAAAATATCACATGGTTCAACCCAGCGTACAGAAAAAAACGTAAAAACATAAGTAGCGATAATATTCTTCAAACTCCGAAACAAACACTTCTCGGAAACTAGCACTCTACACAAGATATTACATAAAAAACACTATAAAATTCAGCTACAGTTGCACTGCGAACATTGCAGAAATAATAAAAAATCACAACAGGAAAACTATCAACTAACCACCCGAACAAATTAAAATCACGTGTAATTGTAGAATAAAGAATGAATGTTGCTTAAAGGGATAATTGTTTGCAAAGCAACCCAATATACCAAGCCACAGTAAAATCAACAAATAATGAAGAAAAATATAGATAGGATAAACTGAAAGAACATGTTGACTAAGAAACTATACACACAAGACATCTTTCACAAATAGTAAATAAGAGAACAGCACAATCCTTTCTAATTATATCAGGGAAATTAAAAACAAAACACAAATCACACCAAAAATATCATGGGAAATAAGGAAATGGTCATAAGCATATAATGAATCAATCAAAAAACAGCAGATTTTGCTTCGAGGAAAAATATTGCCATTATTACCTTCCTAGACCAAAATAAATTACTAAATGAACGATCTGAGCTCCTCTGAGAATGCAGAGATAAAAACTATATAAAAATCGAAATCTGAAAAGAATAAATAAAAATAAACAAAATAATATAAAAATATAAAATAAATTAACCTAAACAAACAATAAACAAACTAACAAACCACTCCCGTTAGAATAGATGAAATAGGATAAAGAAAAAATGCATACATAAAAAACAATGAACGTAAATACGTAAATAAAGTAAGTAATAAACAAATTAACGAAACCACTCCCGCCAATAAAACCGGTAGAATAGACGACAACAATCAATCCAAAGATCGGACGAAAAAATAGCTATAACTGATATAATAACGATAAAAAATCACTACGTTAATCAAAAGTCGAAAACCGAATATAGTAAATAAAAATAAATAAAAAAAATAAAAGAAGACAAGAAAAATTAATGCAGAAAATAATTGAATAAAAGAAAAAATTAACAAAACGCTCGCGCTATAATAACCGGTGGAACTGATAAAAGCATACATAATTAAGCTAAATCAAATAACCAATCTAAATAAATAAATAAAATAAAAAATAAAACCAATTACAACTGTCCCCTGCCAAAATAACAGAATAGACTACGACAATCAATCCAATAATTGGACAAAAAAATGGGTTTAGTTATCATCCAAGTGCTAAACAAACTATTAAATAAGCGACCTAAGCCTTTTTTTACTGTTAATAAAACATCGAAAACCGAAAATAACAAATAAAAAATGAAACTAAAAAAAAAACAAGTAAAGTAAATTAAATCAAATAAATAAATAACGAACCACTCCCGCCAAAATAACAGCCAAAATGGATTACTCGCATTGCACCACTGACCCATATATATAAATAGTCGAGAAAAATGCGACACACGCGTCCTGACGATTGCATCTAGCATGCAACAGCTTGACGCCTCTGAATGTTGACTTCAATATTCACTTTTATATTTATATTTACATACGCTTTATTTCTGATATTGAGCACTTTATCCCATAAATATAACACAATTCAAAACTATATTTAATCACACACACACACACACACATATATATATATATATATATATATATATATATATATATAGGTGTGTGTGCGTTTTGTCTTATTGCTTTTTAATTTTTATCAATATCACTAGAGTTTAAATGACCGACTTGAAATGTAAAATCTATGATCAATCATTCATTGTTTAAAAATCAATTATAAACACTTAAAAACTAGATTTTTGATTTCCTTAAGTAGGCAGGAGTTACTTGCCTGAATGTGTATGCCACTCATTTTAAACATAGAAATTCATTTTCCCAAAGCGTAATTTCTAGCTATTTCATCTTTGATTTTATAGATGAAAACTATAAAAATTCTATTTGAACATGTTGCCGTTATCAAAAAAAGACTAAACGGAACTTAAACAAATGTTACGTTCGTAAATTTCATATTATTTACAATATGATCAGCCACATAACATAGCAGATCCGATTCCATTGTTCATTCTTTGTACCATATTGTTACCATTTTTGTGTCTTCGCGAATTATAAAGGCAAATGAATCACAGTTTTTAGTTTCTTCTTTCAGTTTTATTTGCAGACAATTACTCCAGAAAATGGCAGTAACCTCATGAAATCTAGAAGTGTTAATTAGTTATGTAGTTTCGAATCATGGTTGAATGATGCCTGTAACATTGGGAAAAAATTAAATCATTAATTGATTATATCTGCTGATCTCCAGTAAATCATCAATTGATTATACTTATAGTTTAAATAAATAACGTTTTCACTGATAGTAATTTTAAGTCTTTCTCACTTTAATTAAAGGTATATAATGTAAATGGAACTCTTCTCAAATAACAGTCATCTTAATGACCAGAACAAAGATAAATAAATGAAATATTGAATAATAAATATGTGATGATTTTCGATAGTAATTGAAATAGGGTAAGATACGTCTGTAATGCCCTGCCTCAGAAGGTTTAGGTATTCTGAGATTAAATCTCATGGAACGATTATTTTCAACGGGCCGCAATCTCTGATCTTCTAAAGATATAACCTGTATAGAATTGTTATTTTAAAAACATTTTTCTTATTATTATCGCCTTTTTTCAAATTTCTTTGAATCGAAAGTTTGTGGGATGATATCGTAATCATGCCTAAGCAAACTATTCGAATGTTTTAAAAGTCTGTGCGTGGTCAGGTTTGACAAAATAAATAATATAATACATGTGAAAGGTCCCGGCTCAGTACGTTTAGTTAACAGGGTATTCCGAGATTCGAGTCCCAGAAAACAATGAAAACGACAGATATTTAAGATGTTTTCAAATGCCAACAAATCTCTTCGTAATGTTCTTTATACAACCCGTGAGAATCTTTCATTTCAGATGATGGTTTAACTAAAGGAATTGGTTGGTGTTCTGAATTCACGCCAGGATTGTAATTCTTATTTTTACTTTTATCACGTCGTCGATATTTGAACGTCTACTACAGAAGTATATTATTATATAATAGCTCATTTTTTATGGCAGATGCAATTTTTCCATACTAACTGTGTTTTATATTCTCGTAAACTGATAAAAATCGACAACTCATAATTCGACATAAAATCCGTGGTTAAATGGAACAAGAAATATGTTATTTTTAACGCCTTCAAAAAGAAACTGCTCTAAATTAATCGTCTAACAGAACATTTTTGCCTTCCCTCAGCATGATTGATGCTAACAGTCGCACCTTTTGAGTATACCGCCTTCCACTAACATGAATTGAAATGAATATATCGAATCAACTGCTAGGTATTCTGCTAGGACATTTCGTTTCCTGTATCGTGATAGATCATTTTTTCACATTTTTATAAATCTAACATTCATCCTTATATTGAATATTGCTGTCATCTTGTCTATATCTAGAGATTCTTGATAGAAGCCAAAGAAGAATCTGCAACATTATTAGCACTGGCATGTCATCTCGATTTCAAGCAGTTTAACAGCGCTGTAACGTAGCTTACCTTTGGCTTTTCTACAAATATAATAATGGTTATTGGTCCGATCTGTTGAGCCTAGTAAATCGATTTTATGGATTAAAGAATAACACTAGATGGCAGCTAGAAATCATCATTTTTGAAATTGTTAGATGTAACTGAAAATTCTCAATTAATAGTTCATTCTTGCTTCTCGTTTTCCAAGCATCTAAGATCTTCATTAATTTAAATGCAACGCCATTCGGCATCTTCTATTTCCCTAAAATATTTTTCTTTATTGTGCAGTATCTCCTCCATAATGTTTTTTCAGATTATTTCATTCTCAGTAATCACTAGCGTCTTAGTGATTTTATCACCTTGCTTGTAGTGAATTGATTAAAAAGCAAAATAAATTGCCTTAAATTAAGCAGCGTTCTGATGACAAGACCTGGCGAGATGATTGTTGAAATAAATGTTTAAATTTGAAACGATATGTTTCTAAGCGAACGGAAAAAAAAGAAAAAATCAGTTGATCCCTAGGGTAAAATTTGACAGGCAGTGGATCTTATTACTGAGTGCCGTTATAGAAATGTTATTCCAATGTGAATATAGCTCAATGACTTCAAATGGAAAAAAAAACACATTGACAGCAAAATGAATCAGAATGCTTCAGAGATAATCCAAAATATATTCCCCCTTGAACTCACCAGGAAGATTATATATATATATATATATATATATATATATATATATATATATATATATATATTAGGTTGGTGCAAAAATAATGTCGTTTTTTGACCTATTTTTAACGTCAAAAAACGACATTATTACGTCATTATTTTTCCACCAACCTAATGTATATACGAATCTGTCATAAACCTTTATAATTTTTTTAAGTCTACTCAAATGTCAACACTCGAAATCTCAATAGTTGACTAGATTACACGCAGCTTTTATGCATTATGAGTTCCTGTCTTCTATCTATCTATCTATCTATCTATCTATCACCCTTTTATCTGTATATATATTCTCTGTACATATATATATATATATATATATATATATATATATATATATATATATATATATATATATAACAATAGCAGTGTATATTTCACTAATATGACAACGTATTCTTTCCTTCTATCTAACTATCTACCTATCTATGTCAGTCTATTCATATCTATCTATCTATCTATCTATTTATCTATATTCATACATATGTATCTACCTATGAAAATCTGTTCATAGCAATCTATGACAGTTTTTCATGTGTCTTTTTTTCAGTTTTTTATCTGTCTCAGTCTGTTCATATGTATAAATTTTTACTACGTAACCTAAAAAATTAAAAACGGAAAAAATAAAATAAAAACAAATAAATATACTAATAAGCAAAAAAAAAAAAAAAAATAGAAATAAAACATAAAAAAATACTATGTTACTTAAAAATCGAAAACCGAAAAGAGAAAATATACAAGTAAAATAAATTAACCAAAATTCATCCAATTCATCTATCTATTTATCTATCTATCTATCTAAGTGTTGACGTGTTTGTGAGTGTTTACCTTCAAGTGTTATTACATTTTACTTTGAAGTCATCACTTGCTTGCACCATATTGAAGACTAATTATCTGGATATCACCCCTTCACTTCGTATCTATCGAAATATACAGAAGTAAAAGATTCAAACAAAGAAGTAGCAGTTGTGGCTTTTATCTAGATATAACTTCCTCAGTATAATGGTTTCTATCAGCAGTGTATATTTCACTAATATGACAACGTATTCTTTCCTTCTATCTAACTATCTACCTATCTATGTCAGTCTATTCATATCTATCTATCTATCTATCTATCTATCTATCTATCTATCTATCTATTTATCTATATTCATACATATGTATCTACCTATGAAAATCTGTTCATAGCAATCTATGACAGTTTTTCATGTGTCTTTTTTTCAGTTTTTTATCTGTCTCAGTCTGTTCATATGTATCTATCCATATATCTATCTACGTAATGACGTGTGTGTGAGTATTTATATATAGATACGTGTCAGTCTGTTCATTGCAATCTATAGCAGTTTTTCATATCTATCTATCTATCTATCTATCTATCTATCTATCTATCTATCTCAGTCTGTTCATATCTATCTATCTATCTATCTATCTATCTCAGTCTGTTCATATCTATCTATCTATCTATCTATCTATCTCAGTCTGTTCATATCTATCTATCTATCTCAGTCTGTTTATATCTATCTATCTATCTATCTATCTATATCAATCTGTTCATATCTATCTATCTATCTATCTCAGTCAGTTTATATCTATCTATCTAGCTAGCTAGCTAGCTAGCTAGCTGTATGCCTATGGGAGAGTTAACATGTATATGAGTGTTTGTCTGTAGATGTGTGTAACACGCCATGTCTGACTGGTTCAGCTGTGATCATAACGCTTTAATAAGCGATCCCTCCACACACTGAATGATCTAAAGATATTTTCGAAACGTCCATATCTGGACCACAGTAGAGTTAAATTCCAACATTTTCATTTCCTGACGAAGCAGGCCAAGTCAACAGAAACTAAATGTCATTTTATCTACCGTTGTTGGTTATAAACCTCTTAGATTTGTATCAAGATATATTTTGCGTTATCGCTTTGACAATCGAGTTAATTCTGATCGAAACTATCGAGAGTAATCGATATGACTACGGTGAGCAGACTAAAACATAACCTAACTGTCTACATTTCTGAGATGAGGTATTGTAGTTATTTATATTGTTCGTACTTTTGTTCTTATCTTTGTTGCCATATTCACAACATTTCGACCGATGTACGCTTAGGCCATCTTCAGTTGATTAGAATTTCGAACGGAACACTGTATTACGTCCAGAGAGGTAGAATCTTCTAGTTCCACCTAACATTCCTCTTTCGAATGTCTCAGTATCAGCTATCTCCCTTTAACTCAACTCTCCAAGTATTTTCTTCACCTCAGATACAGTCAGGTATTGCACTCATAACTCTTCGCGTCAAGACACTGGATTAAACCAACGCTGGGACATGTAGCCTTGGAGAGTTGAGAGTTTCCCTTTACTAAATATTAGTATTATTTCTGAATCTGAATCTGCCACCAAAATATTGTATAACTTATGTTGCTAAAATGATATGCACCAATAATGAATGCTGATAGGTCCTCGAGTTTTTGCCTGAGTATCGTGTTCTGAAGCTTAAATAAATACAGTTAAATTACGTATTCTTGTATTAGACGTTTTTCTAGTTTTGCCTATTCACTAAAATTTCTCTATCCGATGCAAACTGTTTTTTCCAAGTACAGCTTATTGATTATTTATAATAATTTCCACCAATGAAGGCGGTAAAGCTACTAAAATTTTATTGTAAGTGCTGTGGCCTGTTTAGGAGCCAGAAAGAAAGACACGGATGACGAAGGTAGGCTGAAAAATTATATTGACGATATATACAAAACAATAGTGTTAGTAATAAGTAGATTAACACTGCGTCTACTACACCACTCCACTTCCCGACTGTCGCAGTTTGTATTTATGAGAGGAGGAAGAGTTCATTCTACTTTAGGAGGGTTTACCTCAACAGTAATCAAAAAGAACTAAAGCAGGAATATATTTCTAGTATTTATATATATTCTTCCTGTTAATATCAAATACCTTTGTGGAATTCATAAAAAAATATAGCATGGCCATATGGATTTTATAACATTCTGCTCATAAATAGAATATTTCTCCTTAGTATCTCTTTTAGCAGATTCAGAGAATCTTGGCTTTGTTCGATGTAATTCCACTACGACATTGCTGATTATAATCCTAATGGTTGCTTATATATGTTTCTCCAGTTTATTAATGCACAGTTCTTTTCATTCATTGAAGAGTATTTTGTTTGTATAATGCTAATTTATTGATGTACACATCTTTATAAATTCAGTGATTTTCTACATATTGTCTTTAATACACAACGCAAGATTTTCTTGTTGCAAAAAAAATCATTTTTTCGTTAGATGATTCATTGTCACTTCAATATCTATGGGCTTAGCAACGTAATTGGATAGCTTCTTAAGTATTAAAACTACTGATTAGTGCAACATTGCGTGAGACGAAAAGGAGGTTATAGAATGTTTAAAATAATTATTTCATTTAATATATAATATTTCTGCTTGAATTGTTGCCTTACTTCAAATGTTGGGCCAGTTAGTTGTGTTAATTTATCTTGCGTTATTGATATGATCTACATTAGAGTAATTTATTAAAACAGAAAAGAGCAATTTTCTTCCAGAAAGAAAAAACACGACATAAATGCGGCTGTCAATGAAAGCATTGTTTTACATTTGTAATTTCTTAAGTTGATCCTATATGACACCCAAATAAAATGACTCCTAGTCATTATGATTCATGTTATCTTGCTTAATATACACAACAAAGTGACGATTAAAAATAATAGATTCCATGTTTGTTTTTATGATTCATACAATAGATTAAAGGTTTTGCTCAAGTAAGTCATGATACTACAGGATGCGGCTGGTATTTGAGGACATACAGATTTAAGATTAATACCGCTTCCCACTAACTTCGAATGCTTTTATTTTTCAGGAATCAAGAATTACAAACCCTATGATAATAAATGAATTGAAAAGGTATGCTGTGATTGTGTCATTAAAGGCTGATCATAGGGATTTGGATATCGCACGTTTCCTCAGATTTGAAAGAGTGTTTGCAAGAGGCTGACAGTTCTCCAATATCTGTATCAAAACGTAAAAAAAATTCTGCACGTTCTGATAAAGTGAGAACATCCGATTAAATTCAGAAAGTCAAGCAGACAATTGATGAAAACCGAGGTCAATCAATGAGGTCAATTAACCAAATGCTGCATGTGTCTGCAAAAACAATCAGAAGGAGTGTTCATGAAGACATTCGATACAAGTCCTACGTGATGAAGAGATGTCAATGTTTGTCAGGAAAAAACAAAAGAAAACCGTTTAAACAGATCCCAAGGGCTTTTAAACAAACTTTAAAAAAAAATCCTTCAGAAGATGGTGTGATTTGGCTTTTCTCAGATGAGAAAAAATTTGCTCAAGATCAAAAACTTAACAGAAAAAATGACAGATGGCTTTGTTCAGATCCTTCCGAGGTGCCAAGAGTGATACGCACAAAATTTCTTTCAAGTGTTATGGTATTGGGTGCTGTTAGCAATGAAGGATATGTTATGCCACCACACTCTATTCTACAAGGTCTTAGAGTAAATGATTCTGTTTATATTGAGGTTCTAGAAACTTTTCTCTATCCCTGCATTGACAACATATGCAACGGTAGGACTTACATCTTCCAGCAATATTCGACTACGAACACAAGAATGGAAGGCTGATCATTTGTACGACCACATCACAGCCAACATTTGGATTCCTAACTCTCCAGATCTGAATCCACTAGATTATTATTTGTGGAGCGTTGTTGAGAACGAGGTTAATAAACAGCCCCATAACACCAAAGACTCTCTTAAAGCTGCAATAGTTCGTGTAATGTCTGACATAAATAAGGACCAATCAATCTGAGCTTGCAACCGATTTCGACCTCGTGTACAGGCAGTTATTGATGCTAGTTTTGGATTTATTGAATAAAATCAAATAATAGTCAGATAAATTTCATGTTTAATTGTATTCAAATATAATTATATTCATTTGTTCAGCAGTTATATATTAATCCATAAACTCTGTCCTCAAATACCAGCCGCACACTGTACTTATCTGATTGAAATTTGAATATAAACTATTTTAAAAGATTCTTTAAACCTTACCGTTTTCCATGATTGAGAAGGCAAGTGTGTGTGTGTGTGTGAGGAGAGCGTAGAACGACGGATGCGATAAAGACTGCTTAAAGTAAATATATCGGGCATAAATACATTGGATACCCGTATTTCAAATAAGATTCAAATACGTGTATCCACTTTCGACGTAATAAAAATTCGGTTTAAAAATAATTTCATCAATTGCTATTTTAGCAATATGTCTGATATGACACTGAATAGATAAGGTATTTCCAGTAAAATATCTGAAAAAGGAAGCGTGGTTCCTTAAAATGGAAAATTTTGGCATGCTGATCGCTTTCTGTAAAAGAGGCTTTCTACAGAAATAGTTATGTTAACGTTTCGGATACGATAGGTGAGCTTTCGAGAAAATATATCTGAATGAGGAATTGTGTTTCATTAAAAGAGAAAATCGAGCCTTGCTGGACTATGGTACTCTCTGTAGCTGGAGTTTTAGAACTGCTCTAGCAAAGAGAGATTCACAGCACACTAGTGTACTGTATACTTCTTTAATCGAGCGATCCTAACCACGCTAGATAACTGGGTGGATTCTCCTTACAAAAGAACACAGTTTCGAAATCTGCGTCGGGGGCACATTTTCCTTATTATGACTCTCGAATGTAAAAGGGGGTAGATATAATTCATACTGTTTACAAAACAGGTCGCTTACTCAAACACGTTTAGCCACTAAAGAATAATATTTAACTAATAAGCCATAATGTCGGATAAAAAATAGAATACATGAATTCCTTAGAAATATAAAAACATATATATAAATATATATATATATATATGTATGTATGTATGTATGTATGTATGTGGGAGAGTGAAGGAAAAGACAAGTGGAAAACTATCAATACAAATGTGATAGTTTTATTTTGCAACAAGCATATATTTGACTGTTACTCAAAATTTCCAAATTTAAGAAGGCTGATAGTTATTCATCAAGTCAACTTAAAAGATTTTGGTGTTAGATCCTAGATTACGTCATATAGCATCATCGAAAGGATCTTTTTTTTGAATTTAAATAAGGATAAGGTCAATTTAAAGGAAGCGAAAAAAAGTTTGGGGGATTGAAATAGCTTTTCCATTGCTTTGATAAATCCATCGAATGAGGAAACGCGTTGAGTCAACAAAGTATTGCTTCTTCTTGTCGTTTCTTTGATTTTTGTCTTTTCTACAGATATACTCTACTCCATCTGAGAATATATATATATATATATATATATATATATATATATATATATATATATATATATATATATATATAAAAATTGGATTGTTATAGTTAAGGAAAATTTTACAAATAGATTCGCATTTATTCATATAGATTCCATAATGTGGGTTTTTCCTTAATTAGCTATTATGCTTCTCTAACACTTCAAATGTTAGATGTATAACTAATTCTAATTTCTTTCTTTACACAATATTAATTTTATCTTATAAATTTGCTCCTGTTCAGTTGTGATTCTTGTTTGTTGGGAAAATGAGGATTTAAGTATTTCAAATCTTCTGCAGATTAAGAAGCAGCAGAAGAAATTACGTTGAACTTTTGAAAGGTAATTGTAAACATTAATTCAATACTTAAATATAGTGATCAATTTTGAGTTCTTCTGTAGTTTATTGATGCCTATCGCATCTACTCCTCCCAATCTATTGTGATGATGGCCACACCAAGAGTCCTCCATTAGCTTAAATGTAACACAAGAGCGTGGCTTTTAATTTAGTTTATAATAAAACGTGAAATGCAATTTTGGATACAAAAAATATATGAGTTATTCCTTTGCACGATGAAAGCAAGGGTAATGGCTAGTATAATATATTAATATAGATCTTTAATATCGCAAAATCTAGCAACCCTGAATATGAGCTCAACGAAAATCGTTTCCTCGCCTAACGTTTCCAGGGCTATTGAATGTGCTAAGAATCATTGAAATCGGAGCAGTGGGTGCAGAGGATTTGCTTGGACACGCCGAAACACACATACACATTAGCTAATACACACAAACACACACACACACACACACACGCACACACAAACACACACGCGCGCTCACACACACACACGCACACACAAACACACACGCGCGCTCACACACACGCACACACACACACACACACACATATATATATATATATATATGGATAAATATTAATGTTTAAAAAAACTTTGATTTCATATTTGTATATTTAAATTCAAGTGTTCGAAATATAATCACGTATTTTAACGCTATTGATTATTGAAGCAAGCAAACAAGGTAAATGTATTAATACTAAACAATACGTCAATAATAGTTTATTATCAATGCCATATGTAAATGTATTGTTTATAGCACATTTAATAGTTTATCCCTCTGGATGCTTGTGATTTTCAAAACCAAAATATTTGCCATTGATTACTGTATGAATTCTGAAAGAGTAGTACTGTGACAGCGGCATTTAAAAGGGCTGTACTTATTATACAGTTGCAATGAATGCCCATATATGTCGTCTCTCTTTGTGAAGTTTTCAGAAATGTTGATTATGACATATCCGACAATCTTTGCTATGGACGACAACCAATCTGCAAGAAGATATTTTAAAATGCAATGATGAATTGAGTTCGTGTCAAATCATGACTTATCGCGTAAGAAACGAGCAAAGTTTCTACGATCTGCAGCAATCTTTTATTATCAGTAATGCCAAAGAAAAATGGGTTTTGGATGTCAACAGTAACTCAAAATGTCTGCAGTCATCGCAATATCCGTAACCATTGTAAAAACAAAAAAAAATAATTAGGCCTAAACACATCAGCCATCAGCTTGTCTATAGTAGAATATTAAAGGATCTGTTTGTTAAGAGCGACAGAAAAATGAAAGAACGATTGCTGGAGATGTTTATTGCCAGCAATTGGATGCAATGTACTGAACAGAAATTTTTCTGCGTTGCTAAACAGAAAAGATGGTAACTTTCTTAATAACAATGCAAAGAACACTCTGTGAAAGAATCGCCAAGCCGCAAAAATATATACGATGAGAGGATCTTACATGATCAGCAGATTATCCCCAATAGATCCTCATTTGTTTTAATCTATAGAACATTTTATAATTGGCAGAGCATTTAGAGACAAAAATGTTGAAAATAATATTTTAGATATTCTTCCGGACAAAACTTGATTTATTTAAATTTGAAAGCGAAATTTCGCTTTTCCCTTGAGCTGGATATGTGAAAAATGAAGATCATAACATTTTTTTATAGATGATATTTAAATAAATTTAACATGTAGTAGTTTTTATATACTTTCTGACAAAACGAATTAAATTTGTGGACACCGCATTATTAAAGAAAAATTGATTTTCAAAGGGATGAAATATAACCTCTTCGTCCATCGACTTCTTTTGATTTAACTCTTGAACTAAATGCTCTAATATTAATAAGTCAACATAATTTTATTGTTGCCGATGTTGTTTATATTATAAGAAACTGTTGTGCTATTATGTCTGCTTTGAAACCGCTCATAATTAACACAGAAAAGTGAATCAATGCTCAATTCATCACTGATTATTGGATGGATAGGCGAAAGTATATTTGCATTATATAATTAATCAATAATGATGTATTGAGTATATCAGTCAATATGTCGTTTTTTTTTTTCTATGCATCTAGGGTTTGACTTGATGTTTTTTTCTTTTCATATTACTTTTAAATATTTATATTTTTGGGCCGTCGAGTAAAGTTGGTGCGCTTGGCAAAGTCTTACAAATCAAAACAATGGGTTAAAAATTGCGCTTTTTGTTTTCCTTTGTTTAAGGAAAATCTAACGTAAACGATTAAAAGGAATGAACCAAGGAAGGAAGGAAGGAAGTAAAGAAGGAAGGAAGGAGTATAACGGGAACAAGATTTGGCGATAGAAACAGGAGATTTGTGAAAGAATGGAGGCGAATAAAATACTTAAAACAAATACATAATGAAAGGAGGTCTGAAGAGAAAAATATAAAAATAAGAAAGAAGTATATGTAATTTTAAAGAAAGAATAAATTAATAAAGATGCCGGTCGACATATATAAAGACGAAATTGATCAGAACAGCACAAGATAAAGTTACAAGTAATGGAAATAAAAATGAAAGAAACAAAATGTTTTCAGTTGACATATATATATATATATATATATATATATATATATATATATATATGAACGCACACACATGTATGAAGAAAATATTGCGGAGAAATGTATGACTATGTAGGATGTTTTTTTTTGTGAGTCGTTTCGATGGTTTAGGGCATTATAGTATTCCAATATATACGTTATATGTTTGTATCTAGGTATCAAATGGCCGTTGAAATAATTGTTATTAAAGACAGCGTATATTATGAGTCGATTAATTTTTATGATCGACTTTATCACAATACGAAGAAACCTGATATAGTAAGGAAATTCCGTCAGAAATTGTACAAAGTTTATTTTGGAAGAAATATGGTCCAAGTTTTTGACTTTCTTAAGTCATCATCAGGGTAGGCCGAGACATTTGCTCAGTTTTCATAGAACTGGTGTGTGTACTTGCGAGGGCAATGCGTGTTGTGACTTAGGCAAGGGTATGACGCGTATGTACGTCTTTATTGTATCTCTTTAATTATTTACTTCTTATGTTGTATTTTTATTTGATTTTATTATATTTTTTTTTATTTCAATGCATCTGATGATGCGGCTTTTAAATTATAATTGTCCATATGTAAGTGTTTGTGTTGGTAAATGATTGTGCGTGTATGCATGTGTATGTGTGTGTGCGTGCACATTGGATGGTGTATTAATATGTGTCGTTTGTTTTATTAAATTATTTTACTTAGAACTTATTTTAATAAAAAAAATTAAGAAGATATAGTCTCAACACATTACAAAATGTATACTGAAAAAAATACCATAATGTATAAAATCATATCCTTCTCTGTACACACTTTGCCCGTAATATGTTAGATGTGCTGGTATTGCGCAGCTTTACCGCCCAGGAATTGAGATCATCTTTATATTCACTCTGGACCAGATAAGCTTGGAAAAGATACAAGTAGATATTTCATTTTCGCAGTTATGGTGTAAATGGCAAAAAAAACAGTGCCTACGAGTCGTCTATAAGAAAGAAAATCTGCATTTGCATCTGCGTTTAACCCTGGCGAGGTGTTTTCCTTTAACACCTTGAATATAACATGCAGTCCAAAATTACCTTCAGCAAGAGTTTGTGGATTCTATGATGTAGACAGAGGTAACATAAAGGCAGGGATGACTCAAATGACTTCGAATGACTGAAGTAAATATTAAAAAAAGGACATAGTAGCACATCTATTTGGAACAGATGTTAGAAAAATCCAAAATATATACCTTGGGCAAACCACCAGTATACGGGTAGGAAATTAATTGAGAAAGGGACGTAAGACAAGGATGTGTCTTCTCTCCAGTTGTATTCAACCTTTATAATAAGGCTATCCTAGGGGCAGATGGAAACCCTACCAGCATTTATTATCGTTGGACGTATTCTTAAATATATGATATACGCAGACAGCAATTTCTTGGTTGCTGACTTAGAAAGAAATCTGCAGGACCTCCTCGGTAGTATAATAAAAGAAAGTGAGGAAAGAAAGGGCATACTATCGACCATGCCAGAAGACAAAAAGTATGGTCGCCAGCGAGAAGAAAACCCGAAGCTGCAATTTACACATTGGATATGTCAACGCCAAGCAGGTCATGGCTAATGTTGCGCTAAATTTACAGTAATCTCTAGGTTAATAATTACCGTGGTTTATTAAAAAAAGTAATAATTGACAACAGGACAAAAAGAAATAAATTAAAACAGAAGTTTACATACTAGTCTTAATCGTATAGTGTATCTATTTGCTTAGAAAAGCAGCATCCTGAATTTTGATTATATACAGTTTGCCATTGATTACATAGCATCAGTTACTTATCGATCCGGGAAATATTAAAGAAAGTTCTAACTGAAACTTTTATTTAATCAACGGGGTTGCTTTAGTTTACGATGTCTATGGATAACTCGTTTATTTCTTATTAAGTAATTCTCAGTTATTGCTTACTCAACCGAACTAGACAATACACAGGATATGCACTGAATTCACAATTACTATATCACCAAATTCAAGAGCCAAATCTTTCATTGACTAAAGTTCAACAACAACGTTGATGACAACTTCCCACATGTAAGTTATAATTAAAAAAATAATGTTATGCCTCTCCTTCCAAACATTCACGCAGACATTACAAAAAATTGGAAGTGAAAGTATCATATTCTGACATTTAGCAGGAATCAAGCAGATATTATTCTGACAAAACAAACTATAACTGAGAATACACCTGACCAGTATTACTGAACTAGGTGGTTTGGGAAATTTGGCGAAGTCTGGATTAAGATCGCTCAGTGGGAATCTTAATAAGGAAAGTTATCACTGAAATCTTATCCCAGACGGATTTATTAAAAATCTTATTATGGTAAGCATTCAAGTCATAGATAAAAGATTGTCTGAATTTACAAACTTATAAATGAACATCATATTTAGTAATATACAAGGGTTATTGACTTAAGGTATGAGCCTCATCGCAGCAAAATAATTTGGCATCTTTTGATTGAATTATATTAAAGTTCTAGTGGGTCCAATCATTTCCACGTGTCACATATTTTGTTGAAGATTAATCTGAGATTAGTAAAATCTAAGTTAGTTGAATCTAATCTTGAAAAAGCGGAAGCGTGTTGAAATTAATCCTAGAAAGAAACAGGTGGCATAATTCAGTGAAAGAAAGTTCTTTGAACTCTTAAAATATAGCATCGTTGATGATCTTCAAATTTTATGCCATTGAAGACAAGCAAGAAGAAATTGAAGAAATGAGAGTATTAGTAAAGTTGATCTGTCATCTGAAATGAAAAATTATATATTCAGATTATTGGCTGAGAGTTATATCTCCATCGGGTTCTACACATGTTGATGAAACCTGCCCAAACTCATATAATTTTTTTTTTTTTACTTTATTTTATCTGATAGTGACAAGAGAATTACTGTTATTTATTTGCTACTTATTATTATTGCTTTTCTTCTTTTTTAAGTTTTTCTTTTTCTTCTTCTTCTTCTTCTTCTTCTTCTTCTTCTTCTTCTTCTTCTTCTTCTTCTTCTTCTTCTTATTATTATTATTATTATTATTATTGTTGTTGTTTTCCTTTTCTTTTTATACTTCTTCATCTCCTTTTCTTATTCTTGTTTTTATTCTTATTATTATCATTATTGCTATTCTTAATTTTTCTTCGTGTTTTTCTTCGTCTTGTTTCTTTTTTCTTATCTTTCCTCGTTTGCTTTTTCGTCTTCAGATTTTTTTTTTTAATTTATTATTATTACTATGTTGCAGCAGTATTGGTAATAGTAGTAGTAGTAATCCTTGCTTCAGTAGCACTAGTAGGTAGCTATAAAGAATTTGTGTGAAAAATCAGAAAGGAATAACAAATTAATATAGTTAAAAAAAATATTAGAGAAGATAAATGCAACTGACGTTTGAAAAGCGTAACACTTGGAGGTATCTCTGTATAAAAAACAAAAAAGCCAATCAGATATTCAGAGAAAAAAAAATTTAGGAAAAAGATTTAATCGAACCATGGCAGAGATCAAATATTGTGTAATATACATGTGAAACTGTCTATAATCCAAATTGTCCTGAATTGTACAAATATTCTAAACACTGAATCTAGTGTCAAACTGTATGACCTTCTAGTCAATAACTAAAAGAATGAATCATAAAAATTCAATAACAAATGTTGTTATGAAGGTAGTTTTGTAAATGACTTAATACTGATATTTCCGTACCTATTCTAAGTGCGCTAGAAAAAAGTATACTGTAGAGTCATCGGAATTCAAAGCGAGACATACATAACAAAAAAAAATGCACAGATAATAACACCTAAATTATGCCTTAAACAACTTACTATTAATGTACCAATAGGTACTAAAATGAAAAAATATACAGCAAAAAAGATTCAATAAATTGACTAGCAAGAAGTATGGATTTGTAAGCATATGTGCTACTGTGAAGTACACGTGAACGAGAAAGCTTATTTAAGCGCCCTCAGCGCCTATCTTAATGCACAAGGGAAAAACATCCGTTTTATTGTTGGGAAAACAATATGATAAAAGCCGATATAGAAAGTTATATTATATTATAATGCAATTCTTAGTAACCGAATAATAAGCGATATTTATACAAAACAAACTTTAAAACAAAGCTGAAACAGACGTTCAAAAAGGGGTGACTTTGTTTGAATGAGACAGATTCTGCCATCGGATATCCATTTGTAGTAATGCATTCGAGCAGGGCTATATTGCTAAACATAAGCCTACATACATACATACACACACACACACACACACACACACACACATATATATATATATATATATATATATATGCAAACAGACACGCATATATAATTATATAATCATATGCATACACACACACACACATATGTAATTTGCTGAAAGTTGCGCACAAAATAACGGTAAGTATATATTTTGTTAATTTGTTCAAAGACATTCGACTTTACGAGCTATTATCAAGACCTGATGCAGTTTCTTTGTGGTAGTTATAATTCCTCTGCTTGTGTTCTGGTATACTTTGGGATACTGTACATTTGTAATGATCTAGCGTGACTTCAAGATTAATGGCTGTTGGGTACGAGACCGTACAAAAACGATTGCCATTTAAATATTGATGATTCTTTAACTGATTTAAATTTATATTTATATGTTTTATTTTTTACTTTACTTTTTTATTAAGATTTTCAAATATGTGTGCACATTAATTATATCAGACGCAATTTAAAATAACTTCAATTGCGGTGAATGATATTTTATTAAATGTGGACTGTATATAACAATTTCCACAGTTTTGACATTTACAGTAGGAAATATTTTAATACAAAATACAGCTCCCCCACACACATACACCACCCATAAATATATATATATATATATATATATATATATATATATATATATATATATATATATATTGTCATCCACAGACAAACTGTATCACAGCTCACCTGTGTGCCAAGGCATCAGATTGTCTGGAAAGATTTTACCACTGAGTTATCAGCGTCCGGTAAAGATGAAGGCAGGTTTTTACGTACTTATTCTCCCAATAAACACACAAATGAGAGGGCTCAATTCATAAAAGAGCTTTACATTTATATATTATGTTGTTATATATATATATATATATATATATATATATATATATATATATATATATATATATATATTCGTGCATGCTTGTGTGTGTGTGTGCTATATGTATCATCCGATTGATGTATCTTCTTATGTAGCCTTATTCTATTACATACGTATTTCATGCAAGGTGAATGAAATAAATGTTTTAAGAATGATTTGATACCATATAGGTGTTTCTATAAAGATAAGATAAGTGTATATGATTTTTTTTTTCGGCAGACTCTAAATGTCTTTGCAAATAACACTAGGACGCAATACAGCTTCACCATCCATTGTACTACCGACATTTCAGATCCATAAATTCACCCAATACCCTAGAATTAAACAATCGACCATCTGATCAAATGAAATAAAAATATTAAACATTAGGAACGATGAACTCGGGTATAGGAAACAGCAGCGTGTTGTGTGTCGACTGTAAAGTCCCTCAATACACAGTTAAATTGCGTCAATGTATCACTGAAATGTGCTACGATATAATGTTCCAGTGAATGGCGTGAAGACTTTAATTACCAGTCATTTTTAGTCCCGTTTTTGTATTAGATGTGAATATCAGCTGATTCTACCAGCCAGAAAGAACATATTCCATGTATAATTGTTTTAGTTTTACACGAGAAATGTAAATACCTGTTCTAACCTGACTTATATAACGCAATCCATTAAGTAAAGCAAAAGCGATTCCTATGACTTGCTTCCTATGACTTGATTCCTATGACTTGATTTCTGTCCGGATTAAGGATGGAACATTCAGTTGTTCTTCTGGTACTTCAGAGAGGGGAGAGGGAAAAAGAGAGAGAGGGAGAGAAAGAGAGCGAGAATGTGTGAGAGAGAGAGAGAGAGAGAGGGAGAGAGAGAAATATATATAGAGAGAGTAGTATGCATTTTTTTTAGCAAAGCATTAAAATGCAATATTAAGTCAGAAGCAGTAAAAAAAACATTATTGTTGGAAATAGGATAATTTTATAGTAGGTCAATTGACGCTTATGCTGATTGGCAATGTTCCAAAATAATCTAAACTTAATAAAAATTAACTGAATTTTGCTGGAGCTGCGTTTATCTTTCTGGCTTTAGTTAACGAAGTCCAAGCCTAATTCAAATCAAGAATCATATGAAATGCCGGAGGAGAAAACTCATGTTCAAACAATTAACAATCTTGTGATTCGAGTCCAAATCACCGATTGAATTCATATCACGTAAGAACATTAAACAATAAACATTTTGTTTGATTTTCAAAAAAATTATTTGATTTCATAATTTATTCAAAGCTCCCTTCTTTCAAAATATGTTCACTCTGCATTGATATGATTATTTGCTTTCTCCAAGTGTTGAATTCAGTGTTTACTTTCAGAAGAAAATGTTGTCAACCAATGATTGTGAAGAGTGTATGAAAATTATTTGGCTTAGATGGATTAGGCAAAAGAGATTGATTTATCATATAACGAGTGAACACGTCTCCCTCAATTGGAGTTTGAACTTGGTTTGTCGATTCCATAGACAACGGCCGAAGAGTTACTGCACCAGATTATTTAATAGTTTACTGGAAACAAAAAAATGACAAACAAAACAGAACAAAATTTCAATTGATGTAATCAAGAAATTATTATTCAAATTATTTCAACATTATTTATTATTTCAAAATAATTGAATTCGTACATATTTCTAATTAATTATTGTACAAAGTAACGACATCAGAAAACATATTATCTAAACAATTTTACTATAGAAATTTTCAAAATAGGGTGATAAGGATTTTAATAATCTCTCTCTTCAATCAAATATAATAAACAAATATATATATATATAGAGAGAGAGATTTAAAACTTTAGCTTACATGTAGGACAAGGCTGAATGTATGGAACAGACATTAAGGAACGGACTCACAACTCATTCATAAGTTTGGTAATAAAATGTGCTGGTTTAGCCTCACTGAGCATGCGCGCGTACACGCACATACATAAAATATAAAGAATAAGAAATAAAATCTATAATTAATTAATTCATGTATAAAGAATTAATTAAGCGATACATTGGGAAATTAAAATTATATAATACTTAGAATTTTTTTAAAATTCCGAAATTTTTGTGTATATATATATATATATATATATATATATATATATGTGTGTGTGTGTGTGTGTGTGTGTTTGTGTGTGCATATATATATATTTATACATATATGTATGTGTATATACACACATACACACACAAACACAGACACACACACGCATATATATATGGCCTGACGATTGCATATAGCATGAAACAGACTGTCGCCTCTAAGTGTTGAATTTTATGTTCACTTTTATATTTACACACGCTCTATCTCTGATATTGAGCACTTTATTCCATAAATATAGCACACCTTAAGACTATATTTCTTTATATATATATATATATATATATATATATATATATATATATATATATATATATGATTCCCATTTTTTTTCAAGGATTACGCCCCGAGCAAGGAGTGAAGCCTCTAGGATGCAGGGGGTTGCAGAAGATTTGGAGCGAGAGCAGATATGAGTGATAGATGGAGGGATGAGGAGAAGGATAGTGGATAGATCAAGCTAACTGGAGATGTCGATTGACATTACACTTGAATAGTTGGAGATTATAGCTCTCAGGGAAACAGGAAAAGGGAGGGTTTTCTACAGCCGAGAGTTGTGAGGTATGAAGCTATTGGAGTAGAAGAGACGGCTACATTTAAAAGTTTCTACAGTGAAAGGGTGAGAGCGGGATGCCAGCCTTGTAGGGCGCTTGAATTCAGGAAGTCTTGGAACCAGTGAAAGCAGCTCCTCGGAGCAATTACCATGAAAGTATTTGTAAAAAAGACAGAGAGAGGCGACGGCGCGTCTGTGAGAGAGCAATTGTAGACGAGATGGCAGATCAGGGCCAATTATATTACATATCCGCCTCTGGATCTTGTCAAGAACTCCGAGGTAGTATAGACACACACACAGACACACACACACACATATATATATACATATATATGTATATGATTGCTAAATTTTCGCTTCAGTATGAAACAGGGCTTCATACTTTTATTCAATTTAACTTCAATAAATATATTGATGTTTCTGTCTCTCCTTTTTGAAACATGAGAAATCTTATGTAGCGAAGGAATCATATTTTAAAAAAAATGATTATAATTTTCTAAAAAGTAATTATAATTTATGTTCTACTTCTGTATGAAGCACGTTTCTTTTTTTTAAATAAAAACAAAAATACTAAAGAACACGTATTATTTACCTAACGTATTTTTCTACACACACACACACACACACACACACACATATATATATATATATATATATATATATATATATATTGATGTACGTATATGCATGTAATTTTCTATATACAATAACTGAATCTAAATTCCAATTTTGTGCCGTTTATAGCGAAACACGCGTCTGTTAAGAATTTCCAACTTGGAAATTTTTATTAGCATTTGTTCGTTAAGGATGAGCGAATGCATATGAATGCAGGATCTGTTAAAATCACTAGGACAATATATATATATTCATGTTCTTGTTCAGCCGATTACGAACATAATTAGCCAGGCACCATAAACTTGTTTCTACTTCTGGCGACGGCTAATTTATTTTAGACATATATTCAATCCGTTTTTATAATTATTATAATAAAGCGCCGCTTGTCTGATGTGTCAGTCTTCAGATTTGTTGCACTTTGCTCATTTTAGAATTCTAGATTTCCTATGTCGTTAACATCAATATTTAATCTAATATGCACGCATGCGATTACGAACGTGATTCTTCTACCAATGATGTAATAAACATCACGGCAGTATAACCATATGTGTTGCAGCATATATATATATATATATATATATATATATATATATATATATATATATATATATATATATATATATATAGGGGTAAACAGCAGGGCAGACTGGGTTCTATAGCCTTGGATGACAACTGGTCTAGGAGACGGATAACTCTGAATTCAAAAACCTATGGCACGTAGTGCACCAGGTCTCTGTATTTGGGCCTTCAAAAAGTTTGAATGGTCCTGCACGAAACCTTCGCCACTGTAATCATATCTCATGTGCTGCTGTCGGGCCGTCGGTTTACTAGGAACTGATCTGCTTGACCCTCATACGTCGAATTCGACAGGAGAGTCGAGTAGAATGCATACATACACACACACACACACACACACACACACACATATATATATATATATATATATATGCATGTATTACAAGGTGCTGTTTCGACCAGACACTACCAGAAATTTAGTGCATAAGCAACTAAACAACTATCAGTGGCCGATCCAAATAACTGTAATAATATTTACTGTTCTATCTGGATGTATGTGGAATGATATCTGAACAAATATAACGTTAATGAGAAATGTGGAAAAGGCATTCAAGATCCGCACTCTTTATATTTTTATAGCTGTCCTCGACAGGAAGAGGAGAAACCAATAGTCTGAGTCCCTTTTCCACACAAATGTGCATAAATTGTATTATGAAATTCATTATGGTACTTAAAATAATACCTATAATAACAATAATAAATAACTACTTTTTTTATATTAAATGTCCCCAAAATAACTTCTTATCAATGTTTTTCTCTGTCGGTTTTGTCTTTTTTAACTATTTACAGCCCGTTTAAATATCAGCAAAATTTCACAGTGGGACAGTTCTATCGTGCACGCAGATACATGCATACATATATGCACATAGTAAATTCCTTCTAAATGTTTAATAGAAGGAATATTTCTTTCTAAGAAAGGAAACTTTCGACACGTAAGATCTAATTAACAAGTAATCATTCATTTATTTCTCGTTTATAACATTTTAACTGCTTTTACGTTCGAAGAACACCCCGTTTATTGAAAAATGAAAATGTTTCGAAGTGCCCTAATTTATTAAGATATACACTTTCGTTAATCACCAAATCTTATTTCTGTGTTTTTGTTGGTGATTGCTTATTTTCCTTTATCGAACTTTGTGTGTTATTTTACGTATGTGGATGAATCTAGTTTATCAATGTTTCATTTTTTATTCGGTTTTATGCCAATATTATATTTATATTTTAATTTCGTGAAGTATCAGGCATGTCACTCCAATAAATAAGACTTTTCAAATATTCTATTGTACACAGAGTAAACAACGTGGACGACCATAATCGAATACTTGGCCCTCCATCATGAAAAGCATTGCAAATTTATCCTAATCTTCTAACATCAGATAACGTAGATACTTGCTAAATGTTTTCTCGTTCTTATAAGTAGGATCGAAGAAAGATAATTGCTAGATTGCTAAAAAATTATTTAAAGCCAAAATTCTAAACTAATTGCACCCCTGAAGATGATCTCTGAAGGAGATCGAAATTACTTGGGAAACAAAAGAGATTTTCACATTTATAACATATTTTCCACATCATTTAATTGCAATACACGGATATTTATTGGTGTGTATGAACGGAGCATGTCAAAAATAAGCAGACATAATGTGTGCAATTTATTCAATCAGACATTACATATATATGTGTGTATGCGCGTGTGTGTGTCTGTGTTCACGTGCGCGCGCGCGTGTGTGTGTCTGTGTTCACGTGCGCGTGCGCGCGTGTGTGTGCTCGCGCGCGTGTATGTGTGAAATAGCTGTACCACTAATATCTAATCTTCCAAGCATTCACGATAATTTTCTTCACTTGATCATGGTTTTTGAACGGACCTATAATTTAAATTCAGGTCTAGTGCGATAGTGAATGTCGTCGTTGGTTTTTTTTATTTGTATAGGTATGAACTCTTAACTGTTTCGGTGAATGATCCTAACTCTAGTCTAGTCATCAACACTGCATCAGTTTCCATATTTCTTCGAATGATTCGAATATTTCCCATTTTGTTGTTTACTGATTACTCCTAATTTGGCTGTTGATATTTTGTATTTACGACATCAGTTTCTTCGAAATTTTCGTTCTTAATCTTTCGAGCTTTCTTGCTTTTTATCCAATTCCTTAAAAGGCTATTCTTAACCTTTTTCTCACTCTGCTAAGTATCTAATTTTCTTCTATCCTTGTTATCTAATCTCTAATCTGTTCACTAATTTCGGAAAGTTGTATTCGTAAAATATATTGTTTTTCTTCAGTTAAGGTTAAGTTTTTTCCTGCGCAATCGTTATATAAGAATTTCAATAGAAATACCTATCGTATCTACAAGTGAATTTCATTTAAGGAATACAAGACTGGATTTCTGGTAATATTTTTCCAACAGTCTGTGGAAAGTATGCCAGTGAAATATCTCTGCATTTTCTCACAGCTTATGTTTAAACGTTTAAGATTACTGTAAAAAATAAAAATATTTTTCCTTTTATTATTTATTTTACATTCGCTACAGAGTCTCCATTGAAAAAAAGGAAGTATTTATTACAAGTTATTTCATAAATTAAATAATTTTTCATTGTGAGAAATGTTGCTAGATACATTTCTCCGTTTACCCACCAGCAAAATTGATAGAATCTTGCACGGACAATTTATGGAAACTTCAGAATCAAAGAAGAATGAAAATGTATTTAGCTGAGAAGTGTCTCAAAAGTTAACGCAAAATATGATGCCAAAATCCGAAGTCACATTGGAGTAGAGAAACATGCCTTCTAAAAGATAAGCAATGTATTAAGAAACAAGAAACTTTGATTAGAAACAAAAGGAAAGTGTGTTCAACAGACATATAATATATTATTCCACCTCCATGGCAGGAAATGCTGAGCACTCGTGTCAAAGATTAAGAAGAGACTTGAGTCAATAGAGATGTTCTGCAGAATTTACTGAATATGAGAACAACAAGGAATTTTAAAGCAAATAGAACACTTATATTTGGATCAGAAGGAGACCATCGATATCTTTCGACAAATAATGGGGAAATGGCTTGGTAATGTGAAAGTCGCGGGGCGCATTGAAAGCAAGATGGACGGCTTAAAGCAAAGAATAAAGTCTCTAACAAGCTTGTGTAATTGGCTGATATGACAGAGGTAAGAAGTTTAATCAAAAAGAGAAAAACATACTCAGAGCTACAAATGACATGATGTGGAGATCCATAATCACACACGAGCGAAAGTGATCCGACATATATGGGTTTTAATGACGTTAACTCAGACGGAATTTTAGAAACGTAGATGGCGCTCACAAGATGAATACTTATTCCAGAGGACATACATCTGGACAGAGTTTAATTTTCCAAAAGCAACATGTTTTTTTTTTACTTGTCATTATTTTTTGAAAGAAATTCAAAATAAATATAAAAATAATTTAAACCAGGACGAATGATAACGTATAACACATTTAGTAAAAAAATAAGCATCTGTCTATATTCCTGTGATGAGATAATTCAACTGTTTACCCTATTTAGATTGTTCGTACTATTGTTCTCATCTTTATTCTCATATTCATAACATTTCGACCATGGTACACTCCGGCCTTCTTCAGATGATGTTCGTGGGAATTTCAAACTGAAAACTTTATTTCGTCCACTGGGGTAAATAGATATAGTTCCACGTCCCATGCCTTTTCTGGGCATATCAATCTCAGTTCATCCCCTTTAATAACTCTTCAGTATTTGTTAACCTATGCTGTGGGCAGGTATTGAAATCACAGTCCACTCAGGTGGAAGAAAGAAAAGCCAAGTTTCGAAATTCCAGAGTATAACCCCTGAATATGGCGGGAGAGTAGAAAGGCCAAAACGTCGTGTATATGACAAAAACGATGAGGACAAGAGGCCGAACAATGGAAATAGTGTAAATAAATAAACAAACATTTTCACGTAAACATTTGACGGTTAATGTCAGGTTTTGAATCTTATTGAATAGAAATTAGATTTTCTAATGGTCCTAAGATTTTAGCACCAAACGTTACAGAACTATTATGCTTCCATGGTTTTATTTTATTTGACATATTAACATCTTGATAAAATATATTTATATAAACTCTTATCTATTTTTTTCTTATTGAAACAAAGTGGTACAGTTCACATATATTAGCGAGGTGAGACCCTGTCAAATTATATAAATTCCTATTAAATATTTAGTCAAAAGCGATACAATTTCTTGAATCATCTGATGTGATCTGAATATATTTATATATAAGCACTTGCCTAATGTCGATATATACACATGCATACACTCATATACAGAATCAGCCTTAACTTAAGGAATAAATGTTGATAAAAATCCAAGTATAATTAACCATAGCACACTTTCCCAAGGAACGGCACGTCAGCGTTTCAAAGGAAGAGAGGGCGTATTTTATTTTCAGATATAAAAAGGCGTTACATCTTCCATCTTTCATATCTCTAACTTTAGGTGCTTCTGAAGTGGAGAGGAAGCGAAAATAAATGTACGAATATTCGTTTAATTCCATAAGGAATTCGTAGAAATTGGCCAATGTTAAAATTTCCATTACACGTTCAGCCAATCAGATAGTGCGATTATGGTCACATGAGAAGAGAACTTGGCTGAACTCTTTTCTTGTCGTTACAATGAAATGCCTATTTTTAACAGTATAATCTATTTCAAAGCAATTAGATTTTGCAGAAGATGTCAACTGAAACTAAATATGATTAATTTTCATCCTGGATAGTTCATTATATTTATTCTATGAAAAGTAATAATTTCAAATAATATGATATCGATATACTGCCTGTCCGTTATACAGAATAACATAGCGATATTAGATTTTACTTATTTAATTGGATACATCTCAAAGTACTTAGGGGTGATACTCATTTATCTCCAATCAGCGCGACCAACATATTTCAGTACGAGACAAGTGTGGGTCTAGCTGTGATTTTTTTCTTGAGCTGGTAGGAGAGAAGGGTTCAAGTTACCTAATGAGGTCCATTTCGCAATTTAACGGCAGATAACCCCAGTCAGCACTAGACGGAATAAACACTATGTGATTAATTCGATTTCCGCTTTCGCTAATATCTAATAATGATTCATTCATCTATTTACATTGTCTCTGATTTTTCACCACCTAACATGGTCACTTTCGATCACGTCAATTTATTTTCTGAAAGATCATTCAGTGATTAACTTCTTGGAGATCACCATTGTGATCATCTTCTGGAACTTCACGATGTGTTGATCCAAGGTGTAGCACTCCAAATTTTTTAAAGCCCAATCATATGAAACATTTTAGTTAATTATTTTAGTTTCGCTGTATTTCTTAACGTATAATTTAACCGGTATTATAATTTGATATCTCACTACATTGGAATTTGAATTTCTGGATCAATTTTGATCATTTAGAACGGTTTATCTTAACTGCTAGGGAAATATCTATTTATTTATGTTTCTATCTTGACATTTCAGCCTATGTACGCTCAAATATTCATGAATATTGCATCTGGTAAGCTGAGAACCAGCTATATATTTCTTTATAAGTTTCATCCGCTAAGGAATGATGCAAATAAAAACAGAATTTTTCAATGACATATAAATCGTTGAAAAAATTTTTGAGAAGAAACACTCGCTTTACTGAATTCGTTATTTTAAAAGTATACTCGCTTTTGTTGCTTTTAATGAAACATTTTTGAATATCGTATGCATTTTATATTTTCTAAATTTCTCAGTCATTACACTGACAGAAACAAACGATCCGTTCGTCGACGCTCCTCAGTGACAACATAAAGATTAACGAATTCAATTTTATAGTTGAAAAGACTGGAATATACTTCAGCATAACGATGATGAGAAAAACTACAAACGTTAATATACGTCTGAATAATTAAAAAAAAAATCCCACGTTGAACGTTAGAAAAATGATTTTATTTTCATAAATGATAATTTTAAAAATTTTTTCAAAGTAGTTAATATTTGTTTCATAGATAATTCTGTACAACATTTTTTTGTCTGTGAGATTCTATTAAGGAAAATATCAATATTCGGCCATCTGCATAATTTAATGCCAGAAATATAGGATACTACTCTGACTAGGTTTTCGACTTGTCTGAACAAATAATTCCCTTGTTTATAATTTAAAATAGGTAATTGTCAGTTGCAGTAAGTAAATTATTTTTCTGTACTAAAATTATGCTTCCTCTAAAAAATATAATGATGGTGGCTATTCATTTTACAAAGAAGAAAACGTCCAATAAGCAATTCCATCTACATTTATATTATACATTCATTTTTAACGAGATGAACGAACTGCATTCAATAGCTTTGAATATACGCTAAAAGCTGCTTTAGAGGAAAACGCGTATATATATATATATATATATATATATATATATATATATATATATATGTATGTATGTATGTATATGTATTACATTAATGCAGGTTTCATTCAATAATATAGACAAGTTTTGTCTATTTTAAGTAAGCTCCTTTCATATTGTCTGATAAGTTTAATCACGTTATCGTTGAAAGACGAAAGGAAAACACCATCTTGCTACACGTTTAAATCATAACACACCACAACCACACAACAAACTCGCTTTCACGGCGCTTGACTCTACATTTAAATGATAACTTTAACATTTTTAGACATTTAAAACAACATGGCTGGCCCTTACTCAATTCTGGAAAAATCCTTGTTGACAACACGACTATACTTAAACATGAAAACAATATAATTATTGAAGCTTTATACATAAGACAGATGAAACGTAACCTAACATAATAAACTAAACTCCACAAATCTTCTTAAATGCCTATAATTTATAACTGTTATGGGACCTTACCCATAATAACATAATGGACTATTCCATACGTAATAAATACTGCGCCTCAAGAGGAAGCAGGGAGTTCCGTCCTGAGTCTGGAGTTCCGTCTGAAGTCTGAGTTCAGTCTGAAGTCTGGAGTGAGGGCCGTCATGAGTCTGTCAGACAGTCAGAGCGAGCGAGTTAGTTCAGTCGAGTCAGAGGCAGTCCGAAACAGAGTCGCGTTCAGACAATTACTACTAAACCTGATTGTTCATACTAACACGTCTACTTCTCTGTATATATTCCTGTTCGTAATATATCTGTTTTAATCCATGTCCGTATTCGAGTTCTCCTTTATTGGTTCTACCTTGAACTATCACCGTGGTGCAAGGAACCGGACCATAACAGAAGCCATTGGTTTATGCCAACGGCTTCTCATACTTAATACTTCTCGTTTTTCACTCTCTCGTGGTCATGTGTGACGTCAAGAGCTGCGACGCGATTTTTACTTCCGCGTCTCGTATATACGAGTTTGTCGTTACTTGACATTTTCATGCAGCGCGGGCGGACTATCTTTTTTGTTTCGATCGTTGTTGTTTGATTTATTGAAATTATCATCTTTGATAATGGCCTATGTAAGCCGAAATCTTACATTGGATTTAAACATATATCACTATGGTGTTTTTCTTTCGTCTTTCAACGATAATGTAATTAAGCTTATCAGAAAATATGAAAGGAATATACTTAAAATAAATAGACAAAATTATTCTATATTATTTAATGAAACATGCATTAATGAAAAATTTCTACCTATATATATATATATATATATATATATATATATATATATATATGTACGTGTGTATGTATGTGTGGTTGTGTATGTGTATTACCAATTTTCGCTTGATGCATATATCTTGGGAATGGCAGCTATGATTGAATAATTTATTGGAGTCTAGAAGTCATAAAATATATTCGTCCCAAGAAAGAATTCTCTCTCTCTCTCTCTCTCTCTCTCTATATATATATATATATATATATATATATATATATATATATATAGATAGATAGATAGATAGATAGATAGATATATGCATGTAAGTGTGAGTTTTTGTTTTTAGTATATATGTTGGGATTTCAGAACAAAATCTTCTTTGGTGATGATTCAATGTCGTGTCGTCATTTGCTTAAAAGAAAATGTATTACAATTTTCACTGTAACAGTGCTGTTCCTATTTTGTTCACACGACACGTGTCAATTTTCTCGAGAGAAATTGTCACGCAATCATTGAGACATTCTTTGAATACTGATATTTGTATCTTTGTTGCTGGTTCCGATCTAACAGTAGTCTTGAAAACCGTCTGCAATTTTTTCCTGTTGTCTCACTTGTCCTCGCCGACAACCCATTCTCAATTTCTGTACGCTCTATCTACACAAGTAACCTTCTTGACTTTCCGTCGTATCCTCTTTCTCCTCAACCATTTGCCACCACCATGCATATATTACTTCTTTCTGTTCTCTATGAAGGAATAACATCTTTCTTCTAATATCCAATTGTTGCCTTTCGGGCTTTTCTTGTCTTCCTAAGTTCAAAGGGTGCCTGAGGATGCTGAATTTTGTTAAGCACGAAACGATAGTGAATATTGTTTCTTGTCCATGTGTGAAAAGGCAAAATATTATTTATCAATCAGAGAATGTATTTTTTTTTCTTGAGAAATAGGAATATTGTACGAGTGTATATCATACTGAACAGGAATATATAAAGATGTTATTTGCGTAGAATTGACGTGACAGTAATATCACCTTTCCATTTATTTTCTGAGATATATTTTCTAGATAATAAGCAGTGTATAATAATGCTGGATAAACTATTATTGTTCGTTTTCACAATAATAAAATTATAATAGATTTGCTTTTAGTGTTTAGGCACATTTATCTCCACTAATATGCGTTCGCTGTTTTTTATTGTCCACGTCTTATAATGTTAGGATGGCGACTGACAAGGAACAAAAGAAAACGGTATATGTTCAATGACTGATTTATTTTCTTTTTCCGGATGCATTAGAAATCGAAATTCTTAATACAGAAACAGTTTATACAGCGAGTAAAAACGTGTGCAGATTTCCACACGTAAATTAATTTCATTTATTTTTGTTTTTTCAATATTAATATCAGTTTAATTTTCAATCCAAATATCAAATCCTTCTTCATTTTTTTTTTTTTTATAAAATACAAGATCTTTAACAATCCTTTTCACAAACATATTCACTAAGTTAAAACCTATATTATAATTATATATTTTCGTTCGAACAAAAATCCCTGGCGTTTTTCGAATTCTGGCGCTTGAATAAGGGTTGCGGTTTTTCGCGTGACCGAAATTTGTGACATGCATATTACACCGCGTCTTTCAAGAATGATTTGTGAAATTTAAATGTCCAAACTTTGGAAGAGAAAATGGAAGAAGATCGAATATAATTTCCTCATTTGATGATTTTTTTTTTTATTTCTCGAAAGTATATGCTGTGCGAACAGCAAAACCGATACGTTCCGTTTACAAAATCGGTGCTATTGCTGAGATTAATATTCGTAAAATTTTTGATAATTCCTTAAGTAGAAATTTTCATCTAGAAACCCGAGAACGTTGCGGTTGGTGTGAAGTCGGCGAGGCTGAATGAAGCGGAACTCTGATTAAATATAATCTAGGTCAAAAGACATGTCTCATGGCAGGGATACTCCCGATATCTCGCATGGGCGCTGAAAGGCAAATGAAAAAATTAAATGTGTGACTGACTACGGTGTTTGTGTACCTTACAATTTAACAGAATAACGTGAATGAAATGCCTTTCTATCCGCGATTCCCTGTTCAAAAGCAACATAAATCATCCATTTTATAAAAGAATCATAACAGGAGATGAAATTGAGTTCACTATTTACAATATTCTGTCTATTGTCCTCATCTTTATCGCCACATTTATTACAACGTTTCGGCTGTTGTACGCTCCGACCTTATTCCAGTGTTTGGAATGCCGAACTGAACCCTTTATTTCGCTCACTAGAGTAGACTGTTCTAGTTCCACGTACCATGTCTAATGGATGTCAGTTATCAGGTACCTTCTGTTAATTCCCCTCTCCAAGTTCTCCACCCCCTTAATCAGGTATTGAACTCACACTCTTTGGGTTCTGTCACTCGATCTGAACAACGCCTTTTATCCATTGTGCCATGTGTCCTTGAGAACGTTGTAATAAATATGGCGACAAAGTTGAGGACAATAGTCCGAATAATATAAAAAGTATACATAATACCTCATCTCAGACATATAAACAGCTACTGAAAATGAGTTGTTTACAAATAGTTTAAGTGAGCAAATATCCGGTAAACTCCCAAAAACCAATTTGGTTCTAAAGAATGTGATGCATTGTGTCCGGTGGCATTGGGATTGCACTGTATTTTAAGATGTCCTTACCGAAGCTTAGGCATGGAAATCGGGCAAATGTCATATCCAACTGGACGAATAAGAAGCAGTAATTGTTTAAAATTGTCGGAGTATCTTCAGTCGGAAGCGTAACGCTTCAATCAGGACAATGCAAGAACTTCACTTGGGAGACTCGGCATAAATTAGCATGACTTCGTTGTAACAATCACTGTAGTCACATAAATTACCCCTTGAATTACCACTTATTTTCTTCCCGAAAACATTGAGTTAATAGATCAATACTAAAAAAAAAAACCTGTGAAAAAACATAGCTCAGTTCATTACCAAGAAAGATGACAAATTCTCTTCCTGTTGCTTTCAAAATGGCGAAGAATAGCGGAACAAAATGATACTGAATAACTATGGCTGAATAAATTTATGTGCAAATATCGAAATAGCATGGTTATAATTTACTTTAAACTTCTACTAGCTTTTGTGCCAATCTATTATCTCTTATTGCTTACAAAATTATCATTTCTGATAGTGACAATAATATGTTTTGCCTGTAGCGTAGCAAGAAGTGAAATATTAAATACTTTCAGGGATTTCTCGACGAACAAGAAATATTAAAGCAGCTTAGAAACAAAGATTACTTACGTAACCTTTATTAATACATGTTGAAGTCTACTACCACATGATGCTTTATATACGACAGACATTTTAGTGTGTACTGTAATATATACAACAGCTTGACTCGATTCATAACATACACATCTCTTCGATGCATCAAATTTGGAATATAGTCCAATGAGAACAAGACATGATCAGATCACATAAATTTAAGTAGATGCGTAATTTAAACTTTTTGACGATGCCTGCATATAAAAGAGGATATTCATATAAGTGAAATGAAACATTAGGTTGAATAAGGTAATTCGATTCACCGGCCAGCAACATCGTACAGAAGCGGCCAATGCCGACCTGGCGTCAATGACAAGTGGAATATGAGTCAGAATTCACTTGGGTCTTGCCGGCTGAATGTTGATAAGACTCGTTGACTGAAGTAAGAAATCTCATCCTTAGTTCACTTTCAAAGTTAAATTAAAAATGAAGTAATAACTCGTCAACAAAGTAGAAGAATTCTTCAAACTCTGTTTCATCGGACCTAATTATAAGCAGGCGATTATATGCCTAAGAATTATGAACATTTTCCTTGTATGCTATTTACATTATTCGGACTATTGTCCTCATCTTTGTCGCCATATTTATCATTTATGGCAAATGACACGACCACCTTATCACGATTTAGCTACCAAATAGTATGCAAATTGATTCTTTCAGAGGTTCGCTAAGGTATACATTTGCTAACAGAAACTCTTTTAAAAAGATTTAGCAGATTAACATACATCAAAATGTGTCATTGTGTTAGAACACACAGGTCAGTTTTTTAATCAACTTATAAAAGTACCTAAATAGAAGGCGAGCATTTCTCTTAGTAAATTCACTTTTACTCTCCCTCTTAATGACTGTCGTAATCTACTAGTTATTTAGTTCTCAGTTTCAAGAACTGGAAGCAGAGAACATTTTCAAAACAAAAATATTTTAAAAAATGCTAATATTTTCGTCTTTTTCAAATGATGTATGCATCCGGTGCCGATTATTTTCAAATATTCTATTTACCATTGATCTATATTTCTGAGATGAGGTATTATGTACACTATTTACATTATTATTATAATACCCAGAAATCCATACACAGATGTCCTAAAGGACACATGACACAGTGGATAAAAGCGATAGTTAGATCCAGTGACATGGACCAAATAGTGTGAGTTCAATACCTGGTTAAGGCAGTGGAGAACTTGGAGAAGGGAATTAACAATGGATAACTGATAACTGACATCCATTAGATATGGCACGTGGAGCTAGAATAGTTTATCCCAGCGAGCGAAATAAAGGTTCAGCTCCATATGCCAACCATCTGAAGAAGGCCGGAGCGTACAACGGCCTAAAAACTGTGATAAATATGGCGATAAAGATGAGGACAATAGTCCGAATAATGTAATTTGTGTACATAACACCTCATATCAGAAATATAGACATATGTTTTCCTCGTATTTTAAAATTCAAGGAAGTAAAAAAGTTTCTTATGATAATGCGTTTGTCTTTGATAATGACCTCTTAGCTTAAAAACATGCATCTACAGTGACGCGAAGCGATCGTTAACTAGCTAATCTTGTATACTATTAAACATGCACAAATCGAAATCTATTCACCCAGAATAAGTTACTCGTACTAAACCATGTGTGACCATATTCGTGTATGTGTTCACTGTGTATTTCCTACGGGATCCAGAGACGAAACAACCAGTATTTTGTTTGGTGGTATCCAAGGCAGACAAACCCTCATAATTAGGAAGTTAGTTACACTTATTGCTTTTTAACTCTATTGCAACTACGTGCCAGTTTTTAAATTTTTTCAAACGGAGATAAATCTATACTACCACTACAGCTGCAAAGAAAACAATTGGCTTTATTTTGCTGGATGGACTGTTAAATTAGTAATTTCAACGAATACAATCTTACTGTCATCTATGAATTGGAGTTAAGGTATGAAGAAATCCGAATAATTCATTTGAAACAAAGAGTACTGAAGTGTTACGTAATATTGGTACTCCTATATGGAAGGGAATACTGGATATCCTACTCTGAAATAAAGACAACACTTGAGACAAACGAAAATAAGATTATGCAGAAGGGTGCTGGGAATTCCATGGAACGAACATGTGAGCATTGACGAATTTTCATAGAACATGGGAATAAAAAGGAGCCTTATAGGTAATATCAGAAAGAAGCAGTTGAAATTTCTAGGGCTCATAGTAAAGGAAAAGGAATTAGAAAATTTGATACCCAATGGACAAACTAAATGCAAGAGACCAAGTGGAAAAATATTGCCTAACAAGTTTGAGTGAATGAACGGCAGAAGATAAATTATTAAGAGCTACAATGGACAAGAACTTTTGGGCAGTGTCGCCAATTTTCTGAAGGTACATGGCACATAGAAGAAGAAGAAGAAGGAGGAGGAGGAAGAGGAGGTGGAGAAGGAGCGGGAGAAGAAGAAGAAGATATATTGTAATTAGTATTAATAATATGGGATATTAAATGATTCTTATACGACGATATAATATTTATAGAAGTTCGTTTAAAACACCTGCCAATTAATACATTCAAAGTCATGACAGTAGCGGACAATACGTAGCTAAAGATTTCGATGCAAATTAAACCACTGTAAAATTGCAGATATTGGCAAAAGGTCTTGTTGCAATAGCAGTACGATCATTCTCATCTCTTCATATTAATATCAGTGGTAGCAGTTTTTTCTGCAGCAACATCAGAAAACCCGGAATTAATTCAGGAGTTACCGTCAGACGAAATAATAATTCAATGCTATATAATGCTGGTATAAAATTGAGTATATAAATTTTAAGCAACTATCGAGTATAATTACATTTTTAGAATCCGAGTGCATTATATGATTCTTTACTGTGCATCGGCACCGATAAATTGTCTTAGTATAAGAAGCAAAGAAATTTCGCTACAAACAACGGAAGCGTAGTGAGAGCTGGACCATTTTCTCAAAGATTAAGTGAAATCTTCGGGCAACGCAAATGTGTCTTTACAGAAAATGACGGTGGACATGTCGTGAACACACACTGATAAAAGAAGTCTTGGAAAATTGTGAAGTCATAGGGGCATGCTGAAGACAAGAGGGACAGAGGAAACAGAGGAAACAGAGAGTAATCTACATAAGGATCTTGCGTGGCAGAAAGGGTATTTGGACAGATAGTAAAGACAAATGTAGCTAAGAGGAAGATGTGCAGAACCATGACCGCCTATGGCTTGGATGGACATGGGAAACTGAAGAAGAAGAAGAGGAGGAGGAGGAAGAAGGAGAGGAGGAGGAAGAAGAAGAAGAGAATTACTTTGAATATCTGTGAAGGGAAATAAATTTTCAAATAAATCGTTTCTTGTTTTCTTTATTTTTCAATGTAGCATCCAAAGTAGCCATAGGTTCTGCAAAGGCAACACATTAGCACAAATTCAATGTAATTGAATCATTAATCACGTCTCTGCTGATTTGATTCGCATCCTTAAGCGTGCGCAGTTCGCTTAGGTCGGAATCTATGTTATATACAAAAATTATTTTGGCATTCATCTATTAAAAGGCTTCAGTTTAAGGCGACTGAACGCTGCAACAAAGATTCATAATTAATTTACCTTTCGTTTTCTGTACTAATCATTGAAGGAAATTCTATTTTATTATTTGTTACCTACGCAAATCACTGTTAGAAATTGAGGAGACGAGCGAAGTCACTTACGTACTGAGAGTTCCTTCTTATATGTCTACTGCCATGCGATTGGTGTAGGTTTATAATATATACATATTTTATTTGATTTTATTTTGCAGCACGTAAATTAAGTCTGATAATTGCATTAAGTACAGAGTAGTTTAGGAAGCGGCATTGAAATTATATAAATAGATGATAATCATTTCTGATATTCAATTTGTCTGAAATATCAGATGATTTTGTAATATTTCTTTTAAAACATATTAAACTAAATTATATTCTTATTTAATTCATATTTAAACACAGAAAGTAAAATCCATATCATATAAATAAAGTTCTTTCCTGAGCAAAATCGACTGTAACTTTTCTTCTAGTGGGATTTTTTCTAGGTACCATGTTCCTACAGAACGTTGGTGACCATGACTCTCCACACTTTCTATTCCTTTGTAGCTCTTAATAAATTGTGAGTTTCTTTATATCTCCTAATCTCTGTTCTGCCTTCCATTATTCAAACTCGCTAGACTGGTTAAGCGTTGGTTTCTTCTGTCACTTTTGCCTTCGATTAATCCTGTGAGGATCAAATTTCCAAGGCAACTTTCCTCATTATGTTTACTAGGAATTTCAACTGTCTATTCTGATGTTTATTATAAGTGTCCATTTTGTTTCCATTTTCTTAAAAACTCCATCGTTAAACATATGCTCGTTACAGGGTATTCTCAGCATCCTTCTGTAGAACCACATCCATGTTGCTTCAGGAATCTTCTTTATCTGTGGGTCGATTGTCCAGCATTTACTGTCATATATGAGGAGTGATATTACGTAAGATTTCTGTACTCTTTTCTTTGTTCCTAACGTAAATAGTTAAACAGATTTATGTGAAGTGCACTTGGCAGACAGTTAACTTTACGATATATTAGAAACTGAATTAGAACTATGAATATTGTTGTAACCTAGACAATGTTAGTGAATGATGAATAACCAAAACAGAGGTTGGAAATGAAATGGTAATTTTAACAATATCAAAATACAATACTCGCTAGCGTCGTGAAGTAGGTAAACCACAGCTAGTGGTGAAATACATTAGAAAGCATACTACCCAAAACTTACAATAGTGCCCGAAGTATTTAAGAGGTTGGGGATATATTCATTAGTGTTCATAGGTAGGGTATATAACAAATACTTTTCTTACTTTCTAATGATGTATATTGTAAAATATATATTTGATGTGAATTAATAAGTTACTTTCTCTTTTGCTCGAAATTTTACATACATTGAGAGGCTTTAATACACAGCTGCAATATAGTCTTAATCTTTGAAGAAATAAAGTAAAAGAATGAAAAGATCCAAATGCAGCATACAGAATAGGAGGGAAAATAATGCAGGATTTATGCGTGAAAGATGATTGCCTGATGATTGCATGAAACCGTATTAAACTGACAGTTGTGGTCGGTCACTGTCCACTTGAAATAGCATTTAATATATATTAAATATCTTCCATTTAATGTAGCATACAACACTCTTTTTCTCATGAGCAATCTTAAGCAGATTCTTTTGAGATCTGCTTGTTATAATTTCTATTAATATATATATATATATATATATATATATATATATGATTCCTTCGTTACATAAGAGTTCTCATGTTTAAAAAACGAGAGCCGAAACCATAAATATAATTATTAAAATTAAGTTGAATCAAGGTGTTGGGTCCCTTTTCATCCTCGAACGAAAATTTAAGAATAATCTAACTTGTGGTTTGCGCGTCTTTATAAGTATGGTCCATTGCAACATTAATTACTATGGAAACGGCTGGCCCGGCCATCTTGGTTAGGTGGTCAGACAGTTAATTCTTATCTACAGATTCGTCACCTTCGGAAAGTTTATGCCAAGGTAGAGTGCGATATCTATTCCCAAGCAAAGGAATCTGTCCTCATTCATAATGGGGACCAGTGGATTAAAAACGCAAATGACATCACCATGGGATCTCTAGACTCTGCAGAATCTTCGTACATTGTCGGTCTATTTATACAGTACAATCTAACTGTGCACCGTGAATTAGGCATTAAGGACATCGGACTATACAGAGATGATAGGCTCATGGTAGTGAGGAGCTCCACAAATTTTAAAACAGATAACATTACTAAGATAATTTATAGTGAATTCGGAAAACTAAATTTAAAAAGAGTAGTCAACATTAAATAAAAAGAGTAAATTTCCTAGACGTTACCCTAGACTTAATGAACAACGTTCACCTACCTTACAGAAAACCTAACACTAATCCCTTGTATGTACACCCTAAGTTAAATCACCCTCCATCAATAATTAAGCATAAACCCACATCAATAGAGAAAATAATTAGAATGAACTCGGCTAATAGGGAAATATTCCGACAACACATTAATTTTTATAACATAGCCCTGAAAAATAGTGGATGCAAAAACGCCGACATAAGCTATAGAAACACTAGTACCAATAATAAGAAAAATCGGAAAAGAATGATCATCTGGTATACCCCTCCGTTCAACCAAATTGTCAGTACCAAACTAGGGAATAAGTCCCTAGCTTTAGTTGAAAAACACTTTCCCACTAATGGCAATCTTAGAGAGATCTTTAATAAAAACACCTTAAAATTGAGTTATAGCTGCACTGAAAATCTAGAAAGAATGATAAAACGATATAATAATAAAATCCTAGAAAAACATGCATGCCAACAGTAATAAAACTCTTAAACTGCAATTAAATAAAAATAACAAAAAAATATGTGTCTGTAGAAGCCCTAAAAAACTGCCTGAGGGAAAATAAATTTCTCACAAAATCCGTGGTATACCAATGCGCTATCTCATCCATTCAGAGTCTTAAAACTGATAGGATATACATATGGTCATCTCTGCAGAATCTTCTGTCCATGCCGGTCTATTTATACTGTACAATCTAACCACGCACCGTGAATTAGACATTAAGGACATCGGGCTATACAGAGATGACGGGCTCATGATAGTGAAGAGCTCCACAAATTTTAAAACAGATTAAATTGAAAGATATATTTATAGGGAATTCTGAAAACTAAATTTAAAAAGAGTAGTCAACACTAAATTAAAAAGAGTAAACTTCCTAGACGTAACCCTAGACTTAATGAACAACGTTCACCTACCTTACAGAAAACCTAACAGTTATCACTTGTATGTACAATCGAAGTCAAACCAACCTTCATCTATAATTAAGCATATACCCACATCAATAGAGAAAATAATTAGAATGAACTCAGCTAATAGGGAAATATTCCGACAGTACAGTAATTTTTATAACATAGCCCTGACAAATAGCGGATGCAAAAACGCCGACATAAGCTAGAGAAACATTAGTACCAATAATAAGAAAAATCGGAAAAGAATGATCATCTGGTATAACCCTCCGTTCAACCAAATTGTCAGTACTAAACTAGGGAATAAGTTCCTAGCTTTAGTTGAAAAACACTTTCCGACTAATGGCAATCTTAGCGAGATCTTTAATAAAAACACCTAAAAATTAAGTTTTAGCTGCACTGAAAATCTAGAAATGATAATAAGAATACATAATAAAATCCTGGAAAAACATGCATGCCAAAATAGTAATAAAACTCATAAACTAAAATTAGATAAAAATAACAAAAAATTATGTGATTCTAGAAACCATAAAGTCTGTCCGTTGGAAAATAAATGTCTCACAAAATCCGCGGTATACCAATGCGCTATCTCATCCATTGAGAGTCCTAACACTGATAGGATATACATTGGGTCAACGAAGAATAAATTTAAAATTAGATGGAGACAACACAAGAGATCCTTCAGCAATATTCAAAATATAAATCAGACATATCTATTCCAATATTTCCGGCATCTAAAAGAAACGAATAAAACACCAAAAGTAAAATGGAAAATAATGAATAGAACAAGAATTTGTAAAACCTGGGATGACCCATGCCCTTTATGCCTACACGAAAAACTACACATCAGTAAGATTCTAATGTATGAAAAGTTATTAACCATAGGCAGGAGTTAGCGGTTTGTCCCGACATCAACAAATTTTCGCATTAAATAATTAGCATAAAAAAATAGATAAATAAATAAATTCCATAGTTTAATAAAACTCTTAAAACTTAGCCAAATCATTAAATAGAAAAAAAAAACCCTTGGTGAAGTAGTCAAAAACAAATTGTAGTCCTGTGCGACACGTTTGTATACGGAACAGCCATTTGAATAAACAAATAAATAAAGAGATTAACAGATAGATAATAATAAAACAAAATCCTCTCGACACTTAACGACTAGTCGTCGCGCCATGAAATATCATTCGCTGTAAACTAACTAGAGGGTGACCGCCACCATTAACTTTGAAATAGATACCCCACTCTACCTCGGCATAAACCTTTCCGATGGTGACGAATCTGTAGATAAGAATTAACTGTCTGACCACCTAACCAAGATGGCCGCCCCAGCCGTTTCCATAGTAATTGATGTTGCAATGGACCATACTTATAAACATGCGCAAACTAGAAGATAGCTTATTCCTAAATTTTCCCTTGAGGATGAAACGGGACCCAACACTTTGATTCAACTTAATTTTAATAATTTATATTGATGGTTTCGCCTCTCGTTTTTGAAACATGAGAACTGTTATGTAGCGAAGGAATCATAATTTTTAAAAAGATATTATACTATAGGCTCTACATCTGTATGGAGCACTGTCTTCTTAAAAATACTAAAGTACTCGGATTATTTACCTGATGAGTTCCTTCCTAATTTTTTTGTATACTTGCGAACGCGCGCGCGCACACACACACACACACACACATACATACATACATATATATATATATATATATATATATATATATATATATATATATATATATATATATATATATTACAAATTTGTGGCTGCTAGGAATAATTCCAAGGTGGATATTTATCTAGAGAGAGCTCAATGTAATCTACAGAACATTATAATAATAATAAATCAAGAAGAGAATCTTAAAGATCAATTTAAGTTATAATTCATTTCGTTAATATCTCTATATATTTATTTCTTTAGACCGAAATCTTTTAATAAATGCAAGCAATTTCCCCGGGCTGATATAACTGATTGACGTGGGGTAGAAAAAGCAATGGAGAAGAGAATAAAGGAGAGACGGGAGGAAACTGAGATTCGAAAGTTCCTTTTCAGTTATGAAATAGAGAAGGAGAGAGGGTAAAGAAAGGAAAAGGAAAAGGAAGGTATAGTAGTAAGCCTAAAATAGATTGGCCCTGACAAGAACTTTTTCCTTAAAGTGTGCAACTTTGTACATCGCTTAATACAGCAAAATGACAGATATGGCCTGTTATTTTAGGCAGGACAAAAGAACACAATTTCAAATTAGTTAATCTAATAAAGAGTTAATTAATAATAAATAAACAAATATAATAATGATAATGTCAAACATAAGTGAAGGCATTTTAAACCAAGAATGGCAAATGTGAAACAATAAGAAATATAAAAAAATTGAGTAGGATATTGTATGGATAATAATACTGCAGATGTTAATTTAGAATTATAGATGTTCTACACATCGGCAAGACAATCATAGATTCAACTACATATAATAACTCAAAAGCGCGTGATACGAAATATATACACAGACACACACACACAAATATATATGTGTCTGTATATATATATATATATATATATATATATATATATATTCCTATGAATGCATGTGTTACCAGTCATATAATCGAATCAACCCTTTATATGTGCATCCCCAAAACAATGATTTTAGGGAATATTAAATTTGTTCTTATGACTACACATGAAATTGAGTTCATTTCTTGATTCCTGGCTACCATCCTCTCCTCAGAAAGGACTCTAAAATACACTTGCATGACCTCGGATTTTGTCTGCGAACATATCCCGCTATCTAGAAAAATGATGCATATATGTTTCTCCGTCTATGTCTCCTTGATTCAGTAAGCCGGCTTTTCTTTCTTTAACTTTTACCTTCGTCTCAAGATTGTTACGTGGTCGATAGTATTTCTTATAATATAGACAAGGGAAACTCTCTGCACCCGTTTGCAAAGATATTCGTGTTCGTTGAATTAACGCCCACTATGACAGGAGGCTTAAGCACACTACTTCTGACCTCGCTCTCATCCGCCCCCCGCCCTTAACATTTCAATCACTGAATCACTCACACAAGTGCTTGGATTTCCTACGCGTTTTCGCAGTAACCCTGACGTTAACGCCTACCTTCTCGGTCTCTATTTTACCTTCCTCACTGATTCTTGTCATGCTACACAGCTCGGCCCACTTGGCAACACTGATCACGTGGTACTGTATGTAAACATCTCCTTCCGCTCCCCCTCAAGCCAGAAATTTCTACCAGCAGATTATCTTTCTTTTATCAAAGCGCAAACATTCCGTGAATTTCTTCGCGAGGTCCCTTCGAATGTCGTTTTTAATCATCCTATTGAAAAATGAACGGCTCAGGTTTCCTCCTTTGAGAAAGCTGGCATCTATTCTTTCATTCCATCAAGGCAATGCCAAGTTGAATCGTTCTCATATCTTTAATCCTTACCTGCTTTCTCAGCCGCTGTTACCCACAGGAGGCACTTCTTCCGTATGTATCGGAGCGACATGTCGGGTTACCGAAAATTCGCTTTGTCTCTTTTCGTAATGAATGCATACGTCTGCACAAGGTAGCAAAGTTGCTGTTGTCTGATAGAATGAAACAACGTATTGCATCTCGCATGTTTGGTTCTAAAGATTACTGGCGACTCTGGACGAATTGGCTGAACGGCAGCAAACCCGCAATCCCTCCTCTATTCAATCAATTCCTGATATCCACAGTGGATAAGGCTGAATGATTTCCTCGGGTTTTGTCGTTCAAATCAGCGGTCGACCAATCCAGAGTGTTCACATCCGATTTCCTCGTGCATAACCTCGTCGTTGGTCTCGGACATCATTTCCACATTATACCGTCATAAATCAACTCGTGGCGACGCTATACTAGCAGTAGTCCTAAAGAAAAGTGCTCCCGAGCTGGCTGCAGTTCACTTCAAACTATACTATTGTGTTGGTGCAAAAATAATGTCGTTTTCTCACATAGTAGCATATATGTGAGAAAACGACATTATTTTTGCACCAATCTAATACAATTGCCACGCTGACTCTTTCTTTCCAGCGAGTTAGAAGTCCTCCTATGTCCTTCCTGTTTTTAACAACC
>OZ010571.1:137212488-137239988 GCA_963932145.1 Acanthosepion lycidas | reverse complement strand
TGATTATTCTTAATAACACGTATTTGTAATATTAATAAAATATACAAAATAGTTATACATGGTTGAATATATAAATACCACTATTTGTAATGCAAAATGCATTGGGCTATGCATAGTTAGCTCTCTCTTTTGATCATATATATATATATATATATATATATATATATATATATATATATATATATATATATAAGTCTTTCTTCGAAAATTATGATATAAGTATGTCATGAGATCACTACAAAAATAGACATATTGTGTCAGCACTTCTGGTGTCTGATCAAGTGATCGTGTTGAATGTAGAATAAAGGGGTTTAAAAGGAACCTTTTAAGCCCCATATTCGACATTCACCACCATTACTTGATAAGACATCAGAAGTGTTGAAAGAACATGTCTATTTTTGTAGTGATTTTATAACATATTTATGTTATAATTTTCGAATAAATAATTATATTTGCATTACTCTTTATTGGGCACTCTTTTTTTATAGGATTGGTATATATTGAATAAATTCCAATAAACAATAAATACTATTGTTGGTTATTGGAATTAATTCCATATACACCAATCCTATACGAATATATATATATATATATATATATATATATATATATATATATACATACACACACACACATATGGGGATGTATGTGTGCGCGTGATTGTGTGTTTGCGTATCGTTATGATTCTGTTTAGAATCGGCAATATTTATAAGACAAAAATAGCTTATATATCGGGGAGGTGTGTTTGAACGTCTAGACAGCGATAAAATGGATATAAACATTGCTTGCTCTGCGAATTGAAGTTTCACGTCTTAAGGTCATAAATATATAACGGGAATTCGACAAGCCTTATTTCCAGTTTATACTGATTAGGAATGACACTTAACTTTTGTGGTTTCCATTTACTTGAAACTTCCCCGTCAATCACATGTCTCGTCCATGGTAATCTCAGTGTCTTACTGTAAAACAACAAAACCTCAAGATATTTCTATATGAGGTCTTTTCTTTTATTCAATTTTTCACAATTTAATCATTCCAAAATCTTCACCCTTTCCTACAGCTTCCTTAGATTTTATATATACCCCTCCTTTTCCTACATGTAAATTACATCAACATCAAAAAATAAATTCCATTAATCCGATAACGTTCCGATTATCAAACCGTGTTTTCTATGTAACCACGGTTAAATCAATCTAAACAGTTTTCAGGCAGGAGGCTACATGATGCATTCAGTTTGGGAGCTTTGTAAATGAAAATGTTCGGAAGCTCAAAATTTTCTTCATGAACTAAGTTTTGTGGATGTTGATGTTGCTCTCATTCTTAGTCATCGCAGATCATGTGATTTCATCCAGAATACTAAACCAGTAACCTCCGAAATGCCCATTGAACTTTCTACATAACGCCTGTATAGCAACCCATAAATCTGATAACATATTACACCTCCACCTGTGTATATATATATATATATATATATATATATATATATATATATATATATATATATATATATATATGTAGTCTGTTTCACAGTATCAGAGTTCATCAGTGTGGTTAGACATCTTATTGTTTCAAGCCGAAATCGAAACAAGATCGATTAGGGATCAGTCAGAGACTCTACCCCTAAACACGTCAGAGAAACAGAAATCTCCTAACGGATTACATACGTTATGTATTCAAACACCAAATCAATAGACAAATGCGCACAATTGCTAACTGAAGAACAATGCGTTAATAGCAGGAGAGCCACAGTTGAAAATTTCCCTTCTCTATAGTGCTCAATCGACTATATATATATATATATATATATATATATATATATATATATATATATTGCGTATATTTTAACATCATGTATTCATTATCTCATTAGTTACCTCCATTGACGTTTACGCCGTGAATTTAAATCGTACAGTACATAAACTTAAACATTTTCACCTCACAGATAAAAACTTTCAGATGAACCCAACTATCTTTATCTTAGAAAAAAACATCACCATGATAATGACATTGATAATTGTATATATATATATATATATATATATATATATATATATATATATTTGTGTGTGTGTGTGTGTGTGTCTATGGAGAGTTTGTTTTATGCTTGGACGCAATCGTCAGGACGTTGTGAAATTTGTTTCAAGTATGAAATAGACTGTCGCCGCTCAGTTTGACATCAGTGTCTTCTTTTTATATTTACATACACTCTAGCCCTGATATTGAACATTTCATTCGTATATATATATATATATATATATATATATATATATATATATATATATATATATATAGCATCTGGTAAACTATATTTTTAGCACACACACATAGAGAAACACATATAAATTGTTAAATTTTTACGTATTTATAGCGGAAGTTTGTTCAATATAGTGAAAATAAAAACTGTTCCTCAGTCTACTGAGTTCAGTCCTCATTGGATGCGCCATTACTCTAACCTTTTGCTCCCCTCCGCTCAGCTTGTTAAATAATCAGTATTATTCTCCATGTTCGGTTTTCCATTCTTTTGTTCTCTATCGACTCATTTTCTTTATATCCTTCCTTTAACTCAGTAAACACTTAAAACGCTTTTTTTTTCTTTTTCACCCTATCGGTTTTTAATGCATTCCTTGATGTGAATATGGTAAATTTTTACTCTTCTAATATCCATTTCCTTTTCGTATTTCCATCGAGTTTTTCTTTCATTTGTTTCCTTCTAATTTCACACCTGCTTTGCATCTATTCAATTGCACTGTTTAATCATTTCACTTTATTTTACGTTACTGTTTTGTTGTTGCTGTTTTGTTTTTTGTTTTTTTCCTATTTACCTGTCTCTTGTTTTTTACCCACCTCGTTCTTTACATCTTTGGCACTCGCTACATTATATATTCTGTATTTTCATAAACAATATACCTTAAAACAAAATTTACATCATCTAAAAGGATATTTGAAATATTAATAATAACAAAAGAAAAACAGAGCCACAAAAATAGAGAAATGGAATTCGATTTCAATTATTTTTTTCTTGTGCCGGGATCTCCCAAAACGGATTAACTTTGAATTTATTATATTTACTACATTGGTTTTTATTTGATATCTTGCATCATTTTCAATCTTTTTATGCCAATGCTATCGCTTTAGCTTCCTATGACAACTTCGACTTGGTCTATTCATTAGGATGTATGAAGAGAGCTGCAGTTATTCATTGAATTCTGGGAGTTTATCATTGTTTTTTATCATCTTCACAAAAATTTCGCTAGCTTTGTATTTTATGGTAGGAGATTTTAACAAATTCCCACACCAACACATGCACGCACAAATTAATTCATCTCATCACAGGAAGAGTTGTAGCAACACACGAGCATACAGACAGAAAGATATTAAAGACCTCACAGATACATACTATGACGCCGCTAACACTCCCGGCCCAATCCTCTCCATTACACTTACACATTCACCTATAAACACACACAGGCACATACACACACGCACACACACATACAGATTCAACTTCGCACGTACTCTAAAACGTACCCAAAACAGCTCACAGCCAATGTGGGATAAATTCGTACATGCATTTACGCACAAACAGATACATACAATCATTCAAATAAAGAATACCATCTCTTGGCGGAGGAATGCACACATACGAGCCTGCCCAAGTGAAGACGCACGTCTAAATTTGTAGTTCTATGTAAACACATACATTATGTAGTACAGATACAATGATATAAGTATACACATTCTTACTCGTGGATAATTACTCATAAAAATGCACATATAATTGCGTGCATAATTTATCATTACTGTGCGAGAAATAGATCAAATTGCATAACTTAAAAAATTAATAGATTGTTCTCGAAAGTTAGCAAAAATGAAGCGGAGATTACGCTACATCAAGACACACATTCCTACTTAGATTTCAAATCCTCTAAATTTATTTTCTGCACTGAATTCAATTAAATAAAAAAATATATTCTTTCAGACTTATTAATTCCATGAATCTCAGTGGCTTTATTGCCTTGCTTCATTTTAAATAATAAAAATCTATAAAATTTCACGATCGATTTCATCGTGAAATGGTAAATGATTTCCAGTTTCTAATGGCGTCAATTCATCCTCATTGCTTTGTCTTCAGCAAGGAGGAAGTTTCGGTTAGAGAGCTTCATCCTTTGAATTATCACATTTAGAAACAACCTCCCCATAGGGCTCTTTCCTTTGTATACTGCAGCCTTCTTCAGGTGGTTAGAATGTCGAAGCGAACCCTTTATTTCGCTCACTGGGGTAAATTGTTCTAGTTCCACGTGCCATGTTTAATAGATGTCGGTTATCTGTTAAGTTATCCAGTGCCTTAACCGGGTATTGAACTCACACTCTTTGGATCCTGTCACTGGATCTAACCAACACCTTCATCCACTGTGCCATATGTCCTTGATGAATTTCTGGGTATTATAAAGCTAATGTCTTCAGCAAACATTTCCACTCTTCATCCATCCTATACGATCCTCCGGCAATCTCATTCAGTAACCGTCTACCATGAGTGACGTTAGAGTCTTTTATCGAATGAACAATATTACAAAGTGAACAAGAATGTTTAGTACATGATCAACCCGAAACTTCTTGCACCGTATCAGACTTGTTGGAACAAAATTATTGGCAGGTATATTTCAACTTTTTCTATATTCAGCTTAATATTTTTCATAAATTTGTGAATATATATATTACTAACGAACTAGAACTTGCTTGTAAACAGACATGTACGCATGTAGTTTAAACGAAATTTCTTTGGATATTTTCGTTCTTATGCCAGTAGATTCCCTTCTGTCGTATGGGGTCACGGCCTTACCACCTTACCACGATTTAGCTACCAAATATTATGCATACTGATTCTTTCAGAGGTTCTCTAACTTATACATTTGCTAACAGAAACTCTTTTAAAAAGATTTAACAGATTAACATACATCAAAATGTGTCACTATGTTAGAACACACAGGTTATTTTTTTAATCAACTTATGAACTTATCTAAAAAAAGATGAGCAAATCTCTTAGCAAATTAACTTTTACTTTTCATCTTAATAAGTTTCGTATTCTTCTAGTTACTTAGTTTTCCGTTTCAAGGACTGGAAGCAGAGAACATTTCCAAAACGAAAATATGCTAATATATTCGTCTTATGTATTAAAAACATTTTCAAATGATGTATGCATCCGTGGTTGATTATTTTCAAATATTCTATTTAAAATTGATCTATATTTCTGAGATGAGGTATTATGTACACTATTTACATTATTATTATAATACCCAGAAATCCATACACAGATGTCATCAAGGACACATGACACAGTGGATAAAGGTGTTAGTTAGATCCAGTGACCCAAAAAGTGTGAGTTCAGTACATGGTTAAAAAAGTGAAGAACTTGGAGAGGGGAATTAACAGGAGATAACTGATAACTGACATCTATTAATCATGGCACGTGGAACTAGAACAGTCTACCCAAGAAAGCGAAATAAAGGTTCAGTTCGACATTCCAACCACCTGAAGAAGGCCGGAGTGTACAACGGCTGACACGTTGTAATACATATGACGACAAAGATGAGAACATTTGTCCGAATAATGTAAATAGTATATCCTATTTAGAATTGACCTTAGAATTGAAAGGTAGTTGGAATTATAATTGAGTATATGATAGTAATAACATATATGAACTATTTTTCGTCTGTATTCAGTCGAAATATCCTGGTGAATTCGGCAAACTGATAACCGCTGAGAAATGTATTAGAAGAATGGTTATATAAATAATCCACATCGTTCGATAACTAGAATTGGTGTTAATTTTCAATCAAACAGTCATGCTGTATAGCACATAACGTTAAGATATTTACTCCCCCTTTCTGGTTGTATCCGACATAAGGTGGTGTTTACTATAGTGTAAATATACACATTCATTAGAAAAAAGACAAAGAATGGAGTCAATCGTAACAACAACTGTCTCACCGGCGTCGGAATTCCACCAATCCTCTAACTTTAATGGAATGACGATGATACTGAGGGAGAGTTAGAAGAATTGGTAGAAGAGCTTTCAGTAGTTTACAAGGATAAAATATACTCTATTGATCTATGACCAAAAGTTGACAGGATGAAACGAAAGGTCAGTTTAATGTAGCTTGTTCATATGCAGATAGATTGGCCAAGTGCAAGAAATGACGGTTCCCTATGACTAAGTTTACATGTTATCTCCATTTATCCCCAACAATCTTCTCTTGAATCCTACTTTACTCTGTGCGATATTTATTTTAGAATTAACTGCCATGTAGGAGGTAGGATTACCTAGAATTTTTCAATAATTATTATCCAATATAGCTAGGGGCGCGCGATGTAAAAAGCGGTCGTTTTAATACAATGTGTTTATGGGCGGATAGATGGCAAGGATACGAAATGACTCATCACTTTGTCTAGAGTTATATGTTCCCTCCATGGTATTCCCAGCAAAATTATCTTGAATCCTACTTATCACTGTGGGTAAATTATCCAGAATTAACTGATGATTAGGTGGGGTAATTACATAGAATTTATGAATAACTTATTGAATATAGCTTCGGTGGCGCGATGTAAGAAACGATTGATTTAATAAGCGGAGTGTTCATAGATGGATGGATAGAACATTACATAAAATGATGAGTCACTTTGATCATAGTTACATGTTCACGTTCTGTTATTCTTCTATTGATCCTATTTTCCTCTTTGATGGAATTTTCCAGAATTCACTGATAGATCGCAGGGATGATTACATAGAATTTATCACTAACGTATTGAATATAGCTTCGGTGGTGAGATGTAACAAATGGCCAGATTAATGTGTACAGTCCATAGGCGGATAGATTGGCCAAATACACGAACTTAGAAGACCCTGTGACCACTGTTACATATTCTCTTCATAGTGTACCCAGCAGCCTTCAAGTGAATCATACTTTCCTGTGTGGGTGAATATTCCTATATTTACTGCAACATCGCAGGTATGTTTACATAGAATTTGTCAATAACATATTGAATATATCTTCGGTGGTGGGATTTACCAAAAGGTCGTTTTAATATGGAGAGTTCAGAGACGGATAGATGGATCAAAGTCACAAAAAGATGAGTTCCCTTTGACCACTGGTACATTTTCTCTCTAGGTTATACACAGCAACATTCTCGTGAATCCTACTGTTATCTATGGTTGAATTAACATAGCATAGAATTTATCAATAACTTATTGAATATAGCTTCGGTAGGGGGACGTGACAAAGGTTGTGTTTAATGTGAAGAGTTTATAAGCGAATTGATGGGCGAATTACATTAATTGTTAGCATCCCAGTTATGTGCAAATAATTAACACCGAAACTGAGATAAAAAAAAAAAAAATTATGAAAGTGTAAAAGTTGTCGCCATTAAATGATCCATTGAGGTTGATATGCCGTAAACCAAACCAAACCAAACCATATTTCTCTGACAGAGGACTATGGACATATCTTCCAGATTTAATTACTATATTGGTGGGTTGATTGCATTTATCAATAAATTAGTGTATAAATAATTAATCATTTATTTTTCACTGTTAAGCTAATTCTGCTCAACTTTCAACACATCATTCCTAATTAAATTAATAAATTCGAATATATACCGAATATTTTCAATTCTTCTGTATAGTTCATCGTATAGATCTGTGTTATACAAATAAACTAAGATTGCCAATAAAAAAATATTAGTAAAATTCTTCTTTTGTAAAACACAACCAGAACTAAATAAAAATGCTCCATATATAATATTTGTATTTCTGAAGAAAATATGAAAATTCTCTAGAATATTTCTAGTGTAGCTCCCTGTAAAATGAAATAAATACAACCTGGATATAAATAACATGTTCAAATATTGGTCGAAAACACATTATCAGTCCTCATTGATATACAGATTTTGGGGGAGACTAGATTGAATTGCTATATAATAATTTCCACCAACGGACTGCAACAATGTTAAGAGATTAATATATCGACCCCATTTCCATGAATGAAAATCCCATTTTAGCAAATAATGGCGTCAGCTTTCTGATTGCAGGAAGGAAGATAGAAGAGGGAAATCAGCTGAAAATTGAAACTCTGTTGACTGCTCCTCATGCAACCTCATCGGTACAATTTTGTGCAAATTAAATGAAACAAAACGAATAATTCCATTTTTACTTACTTTTTCATATTTTCCCAATGAAACACGACCAAGTGCACATATTAGTACTTCGTATGTCCATTCCACAAAATCATTCCTTGCAGATTGATAATACATTCTCGATTGGATTTAAATCAGTAAAGTTTCCGGACCAGTCTATAGTAATTTGATTTGCTCAATTTTCTCTGAATATCTTTATCACATAAATTATGCTTATGGACGAATAAGTTAGGTACCTTGATGTTTGTTAAATATTGATCTAATAATTCACTATAGAATGTCTGAACTATGTGTCATGGTTTGGGTTTTGGAATAAGCGTTTTGATATGCAACAATAAACAAATATTTGTTGAAAGTAAAGATTTTTTCTTTGTTGGATGGCAAACAGATAAATTGATCAAATGTTCTCGGAAACAGAAACAAGAAAACTTAAGAATAAGATCCTTTTAGTTAAATGTGTCGATTTGTCTCAATCTTAAGTAAACAAAGATTACCAAAAGTATCTAAGCCTTCATATAATCAGATGTACCTTTTCATGTCACACAACTAAGTTTACTAATACCGTGCGATCTAGTACCACGTATCACATGTTCGTTTCAGATGTGACTATATTATTTTTCCCACCGGGCTTTTAGGAGGAATAGGATTAAGAATAAAACAAAAAGTTCAGACAAATCTGCTTGTAAAATCAACGGCCATCTAGCGTAGTGAGGTAAACTGGACTCCACAGATAAGTGTGCAGTCAGCTGGAGGATCAGCCGGCATTAATTGTCAGAGCCGAATGTTCCGCTGAAGTAATCAACAAAACAGTGTCCGAGACAAAGCTATGTTTTCAAATTCGAGAACACTATCTCTGATCTTTCCTGAAGTGTGATGTGCTTCCCCAGCTACAGTTATCCAAGACAAGCTATACACGAATCCATCTCTCTGCAGCTTTCACTCTAGAAATATTGCTTGAGATCAGGTGTTCAATCCACTGGGGCTTTACGGTCAAACTCAGTAACGGGACTGAAGATTAATATAGTAATGATGTATTCAGAGCATCCATTCAACTTGTACTAACAAAAGGACGACTCTCTAATTTTTTCTTTATTTAATCCTCAAATTATTATTTGTAACAATTGTTTTTTTTTCTTAATTCTATGAAAATTTTATCTGTTGGAATTTTGACCTGCGTGAATTTGATATCCCCATCTAAGCTTTTATTTTGCAGACAACTTCAGCTCATTACAAATCTTCCAGGTCGCATATGCACAAACCCATGAATATTCCTCCGACGATAATTGTGATCGCCACAGATGTTTGTACAGCCAGGTGAGCTGTAGCAATATCAGAAATCATCGTCCATACATTCGGTGGCATAATACAAATAGCAATATCAAGCCAAATTTACGCACCCATTCTCCAAGTCTATAGATCTTTCCTCATTTAAGAAGGTGTATAAGATATGTGATTATCATGAAATATTCATCAGCATCAGAAGCCGTGTGCCAGAGATAACAAATTCTCAGTCAAATTATAATCTTCAATGTTATGAAATAGAAAAAAAAATCATTTTTTAGATTCTATTTGTAATACTTTCAGTTCGAATTTTAATACACATTTTCATAATAGAGAAATTATTTCTTTCAGTTTATATATATATATATATATATATATATATATATATATATATATATTATATATATATATATATATATATATATATATATACATATATATATATATATATATATATATATATACATGCATATATATATATACATACATACATATATATAGAGACTACTCCCTAATAACGTACCCTTCCATATATAAGCTATATAGATATAGATATAGATATAGATATATAGATATATAGCAGCATAGTAGCAGTAGAGTCCGGCATTGCCCGGGGATGTAACAGTAACAGATAGATCAAGTATCGACCATCATAAAGACTGAAAAATAAAATTGACAAAGATTATTGTTTAAAGTTGACGGACAAACATGTCTTAATTAGTTTTTGTTTTGTTTTGTTTTTTTTTACGAATTGGTCAAACCCAAACTCAAACAAAATTTCAATTGTTATGAGTTTACAGATTGAATAGAATTTTATTATAAACAATTGTCTTGTAAATGAAATTTTTAAAGCATTCTGAATGTAAAAATAAATAAAAAAAAGTGTGCAAGACAATAAGAAAGTTTTGTTCAAATCAGTTGAAAAATGTAGGAAATCCGATCCCATATATAAACGAACACACACACACACACACACACAAACAACGTGGGTTTTAAGAATAACTCTTGTCCCCCTTTCATTCTCGCGATGCCTCTTAATCGTATTTTCAAATTGATTTCATGCTAAATCAATTGTGTTTTTTCCAATTTTTGTCTCTAACAGAACCACTGCAAGGTAATTTTACGTAGTCCTGTGAAGTTTTGTTGAAATCGGTTGAAAAATGTAGGAAATCCGATCCAATATATGAACATACAGACACACACACACAACCTATGTTTTATAATAATTATGATGAAGATGTGCTATATTTATAGCATAAGGGGTTCAATAGATAGAGCGTGTGTAAATATAAAAGGGATCATAGAAGTCAACACTTAAAGGCGACAGTCTGTCTCATGCTAGGAGCAATCGTCCGACCAGGAGCATGAAACAGACTGTAGCCCCTAAGTCTTGACTTCTGTGTTAATTTATATATATATATATATATATATATATATATATATATATATATAAATATATATATATATATATATATATATATATATATATATATATATATATATATATATGTGTGTGTGAGCGTTTGTGTGTGTGTGTGTGTGTGTGTGGCTGGGTGGATAGCTGCTGGAGTGAGGAATCCATTGCATTTACTTATGTGCTAAGACCCTTAGGAAAAGGTATGAATCCTCTTCTCCGTCCAGCTTTTTTTCTTCATCCAGTAAATAGTAGCGCAGACTGGGTTCTATAGACTTGGATGGCAACTAGTCTAGGAGAAAGACAACTCTGAATTCAAAACCTGCGGAGGGTCGTCTGGAGACCCTGTGGCACGTAGTACACCAGATCTGTGTATTGTCCCTTCGAAAAGTGTGGATGGTTCTGCACAAAACCTTCACCAATATAGTCAAATCTCATGTGATGGTGTCGGGCTGCTAGACACTCGTACGTCGAATTAGACAGGAGAGTCGGGGGTATATATATATATATATATATATATATATATATATATATATGCTCTTTACAAAATCTCTCAAAAAGTAATACTTGTCAAGGAAAGGTTAAATCTATAATAAGTGCTCAATAAAATTTCCTTCAAAAGACATAAATGATGGACAATTCAAAACATAAAATAATTAAAACACCGATGGTTTTTACCATTCTGGTAACATCAGACACTAAAATGGTGATACCAGATTTGTATTCTAATTATTTTAGATATCGGTGTTATAATTATTTTATATATGCACTAATTTTAACTTACTTTTGCAAAGTTACGCATACGTCAGGTGCTGAATATGAAGTCAACCCACTTTGGAATATATGACGTACAAGATTAACTAATATTTTTTTCTTTTACACAAGTTCGTCATTTACAAGGCCCAGGGGCTTATCGAGGTAGAGGTTTACGTTTGGAATTCATTTGTGTGCATAGGAGTTGGTGATATCTTTTAACCCTAGTCTTGAGCAGGTTGAGATTGCATTGATTGGATAAGCATCCAGTTCTAGATGGCAGCAGTTTGCTGGAAGAAGCTGTTCGAGTGGAAACTTAATTCGTACTCAAGGAATAACTGGGAAAATGTAGGTTGTTTGCTATTATATAAGTGGTTTAGCGTGCTCTTGATGAGAAGTTTTACCTTGGCCGGAACAGGGAATGTAGTTCCTTTGAGCATTTTCTTGTTGATGTAGCTGTATAGGAGTAGAGCAGCGAGAGTCTTACCGCATGAAGCCTGTGTAAGAAAGGTTGAAAGGTGAAGAATAACTGGTCACTGGCAAGTGCTGGGAAAACATATTGAACTCTAGCACAGCTAGAGAGTGAAGTCTTGGCATTTCCTGTCCAAATATGACAACAGTACTCCATTTTTGGCCTGATCTGATTTGTAAATGTGGAGAATAGCAATCGGAGTGAAAAACCAGACAATTTTCCTGCATCTTTTGAGACGGATCGTATATGTGATTTCCACTTTTGTTCGCGTGTGAGTTTGAGGCCCAATTGTCTTTCAAGGCAGCGTGCTTCCATGAGAAAGCCTCTATTGATCCCGACTGGTGGTAGTTCGGCGACAGATTATCTTCAGTTGGTGTAAGATCGGAAGAGATAAGTGTCACTAGTCTCTGACCATCGAAATTTTTAGAGGTGTTCCCGTATATAGTCCTATCATCAGCATAGATGTTTACAAATGATCTGACTATATTCTTACGTAGATCATATCTGCAGATCAAAAAAAAAAAGGGTTGTCCCAAGAAATTAATCCTGGGTGACGCCAGTGTTGACTTCTAAGTTACTTCCGGTGATTCCATAGAGAGCTTGTGTAGTAAGTCTTTGTGCCACACCTCGTCGAAGGACTTTCAGATATCTAGTGCTATGTTCCTCGAGGTGTGTTTGTTGTCAAGAGCCTCACTGATTCAGTGAGTGATAGTAGTTAGGACGGCGACAGTGGATCAGGCCGACCGAAAACCCATACTGCTCGTTACTGAAGTGTTAGCTCTTTTCGACGACCTTTGTAGTGATTGTGGCCTCATAAAGCGTGCTGATGATACTGAGAAGACTTGGTTTTAAACTGTACTCCTTTACATATTCACAATGATCAGTGTGTTGCATTATGAGACAGAGAGAATGTATTTCTTTACTAAGCGTGTGAAAAGAAATGTTTAAATACTGTTTCATGTACTCTAATTATTACTGTTAACTTTGCTTAGTACATAATCATAGTAACTGATAACTCGACTCATTTCAGAAGTTTTAGTCTATTGCGATCAATTGTTATATGGTTAAGATTCAAATTATTCCTTAAGCTAAGCCTAATTTTGAATACAGTACTCTATATGAAATAAGTCTGTGGCACATGAAAAATTGTCTGGCAAATGGGATCTTTGGCATCTAGCAATCTCGCCATCGAAAAGTGAATGTAATCTCTTTGAATCTGGAACATAGATAAAATACCTAAGTTCTCAGTGTATGCATCTACCTGAATGAAGTGATCTTTTAATGCATTCCATATATGCGGAAAATGAAAAAATGCTTTTTATTTCACTAACGTTGATATCAAGACAAATATTGTCAGCGGAAATCATTTCGAATATTAAACGGAAAAAATAGGCGGGCGATTTCATATTGGAATTAGAAAATATATTACAAGAAGATTTTTTTCAGTGACGATCGCCTTCGATTTTTTTCTCATAATTCTTACTCCTCAACTCTTTTCTATTTCCTAAGAGTTTATCAGTCTCTCTTTCTCTCTCTCTCTCTCTCTCTCTCTCTCTATATATATATATATATATATATATATATATATATATATAAAAGTGAACATAGAAGTCAACACTTAGAGGCGACACCCTGTTTCATGCTATATGAAATCGTCAGGCCACATGTGTTCTGACGATTGCATTTAGCATGAAACAGACTGTCGCCTCTAAGTGTTGACTTCTATGTTCACTTTTATGTTTACACACGCTCTATCTCTGATATTGAGCACTTTATTCCCTTAAATATAGCACACCTTAAGACTATATTTCTTTATATATATATATATATATATATATATATATATATATATATATATATGTATTTTTTTTAAGGCATGCTATATTTATGGGTTAAATATAGTGTGTATTTCAGCTACAATCCCTCTGTTTATACAAGTTTCGTGAAAAACGACTGACAAGTTGCTGTGTCTAAGGTGTTTTATATAATTTTTCAATTGTTCTTTTAATTTTTTTCCCTTTTAAGGACATAAATGATATAAAAATTGTTCAAATATTTGATATATCCAAGCGCTTTCGGCTATAATTTTAGGCGTTATCGAGGATTAATTTTATTTTACTTATAACTGAATATATGGATTGAATATGTCTGATATTTTTATACTTCATTTTCCAATTTCCATGTAATTTTAGGATGTGGGCGATGATGGCCTTCCACACATTCCAATCCCTTGTTCCATTAGTACCGTTTGTCACTTTGCCAAATTTTCTCTCGTTCCGCCCCTCATTTGTCAGGCAAATGGCCGTTTGTCTGCTCCTATCCCTTTTCTCGTTGATATCACCAGCGGCTGAGAAATTCTACAAGCCCGCCTTCATGATTATTTTTCCCTGAAGTTTTAGCAGTTTCCTTCTGATTCAAATTTGTGATGTGTCAGTCTTGTTTATACTTTGTAAGACTTATTTATTGCTTAAAATCTCTGTCCATGCGTTTCTCAGCATCCTTTTTCTCTTCCTAGCAATTTTCTCCAGAATTCACATGAATCCAAGAGGATTAATATGACATAACAGTTCAGCACTCTTTCCTTTCTTTTTAACTACATTGGTTTCATACTACTTAGTTTAGCTTCTGGAATGCATCTTCCGTTATTCGCATGCAAGTTCCTATTTCAGTGTCGTGTTTACCATCCTCTATTAAAATATCTCCCAGATATTTTATTTCCTGTACTTGTCAGACGTTGACATCTAAAATTCCGTATTCGTATCTGGGGTTTTTCTTTTCGTTGGTACTTAGTCGATTCTCGCTTTCTTTGACTACCCTTTCTAAGTGGGCCTCTAGTTTTCTTTAGCTACACGCCACCATCACTTTGTGATATGCATATCTTATATTGTTAATATTGCGCCCAGCGATTAGAAATACAGGGATGGTATCTTTAGGTCAGCCTCTCTACATGGTAAGAAGACAAGACTTACGCCATTTTTTCTCAATCTACTTAAAATGTTTTCTATCTCTATGTAGTTGGTTTTCAGCTAGGATAAGTCCAGGATTATTCTAACAACCTTCGAATACAGATCAAGTTTCCCTCATAGTTCAAGTATGTTTCTATTCATTTTCTCCTCAAATATTGTTGTATTACTTTACTGTTTAATATATAAAATAAATAGAATTTTCAAATTATTGATTTAATTAATTTCCATTCATTTTGTGCGGCATATATATATATATATATATATATATATATATATATATATATATATATATATATATATATATATGGTCATCCAGAGAGAGAGACTCTGATTAGACCTCCGGTTGCCCCAAGTTAGGATAAAAACACGGCTGAATTGGCATCTGTCTGAGAATCTAGCCATAAGCCCTTAGCTCACGGCAAGGATGAAGGTGAATTTAAGCGTATTTATTTTTAGAAAAACACGCCAGTGAGAGAGAGACCTAGATTTGTTTACTCGAAGAGTATTGCATTAGTAACAGTAATAGTCGGCTGATACTTCTTCCCCAAAGAGCTCAACTAAATATTTTTCCAGGAGCATATATATATATATATATATATATATATATATATATATATATATATATATATATATATATATATATATATATCCAAGTATGAGATAAGAAAAAGGAAGTATCATTCCACTATTCGTAGCATTTAATTTTTTAAAAGGATTCAATACATAGCGGAACATTATATAATTAATAATCGGAGATTAAAACAAATACATTTTAAAAATCGCTTTCGTGTTTCGTCACTAAACTGCGGCTGTAACTATTCAGTCTGTCAGTTATATGCCATGCATGATACACGCTTAGGCGTTCATGTATCTTTCGATATATGACTGACGAGGCAGATTTTTCCCTCCGCTGTAGGTTATCATTTCTGTCTGCGGTATAACGGCTGCCATCCAAAGCTATAGAACCCGGTCTGTTCTGTTATTTACCCAAAGCTGGTGAGAGAAGAGAATTCATACCTTTTCCAAAGTCATTAGCACGTATGTGAATGTAATGGACTCGACCGGAATTCGAACACGGCTCTCCGATTATTCGATTCCGAGATTTTATCCATTACTCCACCATGTCTTTCAGGCGATGTTAAATAACTTGTGAGTAAACGAATGCATCTATTTTCAAAAGTAAAATACCCCTTCTTTTTTCGAAAGAGAAGAAAGTCTACTTCAGGGTATATTATGGTATGAACCAAAGTTTCTTTTTCTTTTCTTTTCTTTTTTTATAAGATTAATTTTGAATTTAGTGTAGGTCTGACACCTGAATGATTAATCAGGATATATCCATAAGCCTCATTATAATTTTGATCTTGTGTTGTCTCCACCTCTCTTTCGAAAAAATATTTTAGTTATTTTGCTTTTGAACTTAAAAAGTTATCACTTATTCACCAACGCCTGATGATGCACAGCTTAGTGGTGCCGAAAGACGAAATCAATTCTGTAGCGATTTCAACACATATATATTATTGGAGATCAAACATATGTGCGTTTGTGTGTGTATGTAAAAATATACATATATATATGTGTGTGTGTGTCTATGTGTGTGTGTGTCTATGTGTGTTTGTATTGTGTCAATTTGAAATACTGTTTTTGAAGTCTAAATTGCATGTTTTCAGTTGTTTGCTGATAAGTAGGCATTTAATTCAAACAGGCTTTGTGGTACATTACTCAATATTAAATAGAAATTAATGTAAAAAAGTTTGATTCAATTAACTCATGATTAATTCGGTGTTTCGTGGATATATATGTATATATTCACACGTCGGAATATATTACTTCAAACATTATTATAGTGGATAATTCTAATTTGAAATACACGCCAAGATTGTATTTAGTAAACAATGTGGAGACATTTTCTATTTATTAAACAATGGCTACACACAATTTTTAATAGATAAATGTGGGGTGTTTATTTAAAATACCAAGTGTCCAATATAATAAAATTATCTAGATCTATCTATCCTTATATATATATATATATATAAGCAGAGAGATTGCTTGTTGGGTTTGAATGTGATTGGGCTCTAGTTCTTTCTATCATATTTCTTTTCTTGCCCTCCCCCCTCATTGAATAGTTTTTTTGTTTTTAAGTTTATGAATAAATAATCCCAGTGTATCAAACCTGAGGAATACTCGGACGAAACCGGTTGTTTGTTTTAGTTCTTAGTTTTCACAATTATGTCCTTTCCATTCCGCTTATTCCTTGCTATAATAAAATTTTGTACCTGTAAGAAACTTTTCAAATATATATATATATATATATATATATATATATATATATATATATACATATATGTGTGTGTGTGTGTATGTATATATACATATATATATATATATATATATATATATATATATATATATATATATTATAACAGCGGATATAAAGTACATAGAATGGAAATCCCAAATTACTTTATTCTGAATAGCTCTTTAACCCACAAGATTTTACTTGCAGGACTTGTCAAATAGAGGCATGAGTAATTTCATTTCGTCATACACCTAGTTGACAAGGCCTACAATTAAAATCTTATGGGTTGAAATAGCTATTTAGAATGAGTTGATTTTGGATTTCATTCTATGTAATATATATATATATATATATATATATATATATATATATATATATATATATATATATATATATATCTGTGTGTGCGTGTGTATGTGATTGTACGTGTGTGTGCGTGTCTATGTGTGTGCGTTCTCGCGTTTGTGTGAATACATATGTGAGTGTGTGGGTCTATGTGTATTTATTTCAATTGTTGTCATGTATCTTAAAGAATTATGAAAATATCTTTATATTAGTAGGAATGCAATCATTACTATTCATTTCCAGAGGGATGATTTCAGAATACGGATAAAGCATTACTTTAAATGAAGAGGTCAGAAGAGATTTAATAGATGAAAAAAAAGAGAGAATTGTTTTCATATCGATGACCTGTTTCTTGAAACTGACACTTTCAATAATTTCAATAAATCTGGCCTTCACCCTATAATGGCTAATCTACTAAATGCATTACATAAAACTATCCATATTATTCTCCCGTTTCTACATTTTTTTTCTTTTTTATATGTTACTCCTAAAATCTAAACCTTTTATGTTTTTTTTTCTTTGTGGCCCTTGTAGCTCGCTACACAATAGATTTTATAATGTTTTTTACCGAATTCACAGGAAGCTGCGAAACTATTCATGCCAAGAATAGTTGACCAGTTCTTACTCTTTGCGAACATAACGTCTACTTATAAAGATTAAATCAATAACGCTATGAGTTTTGCTTATCCTCGACGGCGTTATTTCAATTTTCTTTTCTATTTCTACTATTTACTTTTCTTAAGATGATGGCTTTTATAAGAACAAGCGGCCGCAACTCTTATCCATTGAAAAAATAAGCATCTAAAAATATAATATAAATGAAACAATTCAGACGAAAATCAACAACGAATAAACAAAAGATAAGAAAGTGCTCTCATTGTAAATTGTATAAATTATGATGATTTTTTCCTGTAAAATAATAAAAATAAAATAAAAATATGCATAAAAAAAAATTGAGGGAAGATATATAAAAAAAAGATTTGTATATTTTATCATGTTATATCTTGCAACATCTGGACATTTTGGGTTTTGCAATATAGAAAAGAGTTCTGTTGGTCAAACCTCCAAAGTCTGCTGTGAAATCCAGCTTATTTCTTCCTGGCATAGTATTTGTGAATCCAATCACTAGAGTGGGTAGTGCCAACAAACACTCAGTAAATAAAGGATGGGCAGTAACTGAACAGTACCCTTCAGAATTAGACGAATTAACCCTAGAAATCATCAGCAGAACGAGAATAATAGGTTAATTAAACGGTTTATCCGAAATTCCCTGAATGTTTACCGAATCGACAATACATAATGATGGCCGGATGGCTCAAAAGCCGAAATGTTATAAAACAAAAATAATGACGACATATTCTGTTTAAATATATGGGATGTGAATTTTCATTATTGTCACCCTTTAAACTCGGACTTTTATTAATAAACCAAAATATAATATTCTCTTTACACTGCATTTGTCCTGTGATATTTTCTTCATTTTTTGTTAACCCGGCTCAATTTATTTCTCATTCCATTTCCATTGAATCCAAGTACACTGAGCCGGTGACGGGGATTGAACTCATAATTATTTTGCTACCGAATTTAAAAATCAGCGCTTAAAAGAACCTGTTTATGTGATAAATGTGAGAGGAGAAGCTAGAACCTTAAAACTGAATCCTTGTGGTAACTAGATCTAAGATGAGAACAACTGTCTGCGTGTAGATAATTAAAATAAAGATTAGATCAGTGTCCAATTTTAAATAATATAAATAATGTTAATTTCTCAGCCCAGAAATGCAGAATTGTTTCTTTTCAGGAGGAAATCAATTTATGAAAATGAGAAAATATTATTAGTCATATCGTATTTTCTATTCGATGCAACTGTGCATCTATAACAGACTTTACAGATCATATAGTTGAATTCGAAAGCTATTTTCTTGCCTAAAATAATCACCACCACATTAGTGTAGATAACTTTTTTCCTAACTTACACATCAAATACAGTTTATTTGGTGATAGGGAAATAAATAAGACTAATTAATAACAAAAACACTAAAATTTCAGCATCTGTAAATATAGATGTATACTTACGAACGCCGGATAAACAAAGCCATAATTCGACTAACTAATCAGAAAACTTCAAGAATTAGGATGTAAGAAAAGAAATAACCAAATAATAACAAGGGGATCAAAATGTCAATGTCTTAAAAAATAAACAGTCAGTCAACTAATGAGAAAGCTTTTACAACCAGGATATAAGTCAAATCAATTAGAAGCGAGTGGAATCTTCAAAGCGAATCCATTGAAGTGCATAAAAAGCAAATGGTAAATCAACTAAAACCGTTTAATTTTGTCCATTCTTCAATGCTGCGGTCATCGTAATACATCCATAGACAAAATACGAAATTTGCAGTTAGCTGGGAATCTGAGTCGGCTTATCAGTCCTTACTACATCTAAAAGAAACATAATACCTTTCACCACGTGGTCAAGTGGCTGCTACTACATTTGTATACGTACATACTTTCGTATACACACACATATATATATTGCTCATTTCTCACAGACTCTTTCATCGTCTCTCTATTCGGATGGGCCAGGACATTTACACATGAACCCATTAAAATTCAACATTCACACCATTCTTCTCTGATATTATATTGTTTATATAAAGACTTATTTTGCATTTATCCAGACTCTATGTATCTTTTAACCATTACACAAGGGTAATAAACATCGAAATCAATTATACCAATATATGATGGGAAAGGTCGGTGTCGTAAGATAAACATTTCATCCATTACTTATAACCTTCGAAATTGCTATATGATGCTTCATAAACGTATATATTCACCATATCATAAAATGCTAAAATGTTTTTTTTTAATGTAAATACCATATCGGAGCAGAACTTTCAGCATAATAGTACAGGTTATGTCAAATGAAGACCTCAGGGAATTATTGTTGTTAATAAGTGTATAGCTGAGTTTTTTTTTTTATTTTTTATTTTTTTAGTTAATTGTTCCGTCAAATGTTTTATTAAAACTTTTCCGCGAAGTATATAATCAATTGTATGATCGGCACGCTCCCCAGACCTCATAACTGCATAAGTTTTTCTCTGCGAAATCAGGAAAGAACATATTCATTGTTAACATTCTCGTGGTCTTAACAACTGAAACCTTAAGCTCCTGCAATATTTGAAGAACTTCAAATCAAAATCTGCAGGTTTATATGCGATTCTGAATGCTCAGCTAAAATTTTGTACTGATCACATGAAGGCATTTTGAATATTCTAAGTTAAAAGTAATTCTCCAGTTCTTTAATAATGTTACTCCGAAAAAAAAACCCGTTATAAAAACATTGATTTCCATTTTTTCCTACATTGTGCCTTTATAAGTTTATCTATATAGATATATTGTTCGTTAAACATCATCATATCCAATTGTGTCTACGTAAAACAGAAATGCTTACTTGTACATACAATGTTAAATTAGAATCTAATGTATGCGTAATACGAAAGGCATAGCAACAATGAATTGTAATCATATTGGCGTGAGATTGGCGCACTTCGCTCTCGTGTAATGGTAAGCAAGTTAATTTAGCTAGATGAAGAATGATTGAGTAAAGAGTTCGATTCTCACTTGGTGCTCTACATTTTCGGCCTTGTGCCACACCTAAATTACTCTTAGAAAATCGTTTTCGACACTTCGACGTGAGACGGGTCACTTGTAATGTTTAGCAAGTTTGTTAAGCTAGATCAAGTACGACTGAGTAAAGAGTTCGATTCCCGCCGGTGCACCACATTTTATGTCTTGTGTCACACCTAAGTTACTCTTAGAAAATCATTTTGGGCAATTTGACGTGGTGTAATATTTAGCAAGTAAGTATCGCTAGATCAATTACGACTGAATAGTAAGTTCGACATTCATGGGTGACCCATACATTCGGCCTTGTACAAAATCAAACAAATGCTCAGAAAAATCGCCATATGTGCGTGAGATAATGCTATGGATTAGGCCTGGTAACCAGTGGTTTGGTATCTAGAATTATTAGCAGATTGATTTGATTGATTTATCTTTAAATGAAATGTCACCTCATGGTGCAGGTGATCATCACTCTTCACAAATTCTTGTCTCTTGTAGGTCTTCATAACCTTTGTCTTCCTGTTATTTCTCTTAAACCTTGTTCCACCATCCATTTATTCAAGTATGTTATGCTTTGTATACCTCTGTCTCTCTTGTCCTCAATCTGTCCTGTGAGTATCAGATTTTCCAATCCCCGACTCCTCATTATGTGCCACAGAATCCACAACTGTCTCTTTCTGATATTAAGTATAGTTTCATTTGTGTTTTTATTTTCTAATATAACATCGTTGTTGTTCTTTTTTTTTTCAGTTTTAAAATAGAGAAACATTTCGGTATCTAACATACGCACTTCTTAGTGATGATGAAATTAACTCTTCACATTAGGTATGAAATTAGCTCTTAATATTACGTATGAAATTAGCTCTTAACATTACGTATGAAATTAACTCTTCACATTAGGTATGAAATTAACTCTTCACATTCAGGAACTATTTAGCATTCATTAACCCGGCACTTGTTTCGATAGAAATTTATAACTTCTTTGGTTTAAAATATTTTTCTCTGAAAATTACTCTTCTTAAGTCCACTGCCATATATCCTTCAACTAATTTATTTTTTCTTTCCGAAGCACTAAATATTTGGTAGTATGGAAGTTGATATCTTCAATATATGATTATTTACTCTTCTAACTACAAGAGTTTCCATTTTACGTGTTGCTGCTTTTGGAAGTACAAATGATGTAGTCTTTGTAATTTGGTAGCAAATTTTAGTATTTTTAGCGACAGTCTACAACGTGCAATGAATTATAAAATTCTTTAAGATATAAACTTTAATTGTTTAAGTGATTTTTAACGTTTATTTACAAATGAGAGTTCAGACATTTCTAAATGTGGTTCACGATCATACAGAACTTCAAGAGCAGAGAACATGACGAGATGTTCAATTTATTTTTTTTACAATCATGTTCACCCTGTTCAATGTTCGCGGGCCACTCAAGTTTGAGTGTTACAGAGTATGGGAACATTTTATGCGGATATGTGTGGACGATTACTGTTAACTCTCGGCTTGAACGAATTAAGATTGTACTGATCTTGAATGAATTGTCTTAAAAGTCTGTTCCGCGATGCAGTGTTTGTGGTAAGAAGCTGCTGAAATGGAACTTACATCATAGCATAACGGGTCTTAGCCGTGAAGGTTAAAACTGAGGGAACAAATTGTTGTTGTTCACGTGAACAGATTCCATTGAAATAGCAATAATCATCTAATAAAAGAAGTTTGTAGGGTGGAAAATAATACTTATCCCACAAGGACGTGGAGATCTTTTGGGGCTCTATCGAAACTCTTGCCTATTATAGCAGCGGTAATCCATTTTCGATCTGATCTGGCTCTTGTGAAGGTAGAGGCTAGCATTACTCAGGAACGGTTGGAGATGTACACAGAACCTCCCAGCATCATTAGCGATGGATTATTATGTAAAAGTTTCAGGTTCTGGGTTGAAGTCCTAATAGGTGCTCAAGGCACAGGGTTTTCCTGGGGAACATCTGTTCATCGCGATTGGTGAACGTTTTAAGTTCAATCAGCGATTAATTTAACTACATGTGAATCAAAACGAATAATTCCGTTATTATTTTTTCGTATTTTCCCAATGAATCATGACACAGTGCACATGTTATTACTTCGCATGTCCATTCCCCGAAGTCAATCCTTGCAGATTGATCAAAGATATCGTTTGGATTTAAATCAGGAGAAATTCCGGGCATTTTATATTACTTTGTTTTGACCTCTGTTAAGGCTTGCCAGTTTGTTCGTGCTACCTTACAACTTTCGTACTCTTCCTTGGAGTAACGTCCATTGCAGACAATGGCCGTAGGACAACAAATCGAAAGTCGCGTCAATAGTATCTGGACGTGATAAAAAATTTCATGCAACCCCTGATGGCGCAATATTTTTCAATAATCTTTTTTCCTCATACACCCCGAAAATATATTCATGTTACTGCACACCACATGAGGACAAAATAGAAATCGATTACACCCTGTCACTCCAGTTTGTCAAACACTGACCGTATAGTTTAAGAAATGAAGCTAAAGCGGTTGGTTCAATTAATTTGCACATATGTGCAGTTTGATTTTCGATGCATTTAATGGGATCAGCCAGTTTTTCCTCCACTGAGATTTTAAAGCTATCTTAGTGGATGGTTCCGCTACCCAACTCTGGTAATATAGGGATTTGGAGGTGCGAACCAATTAGGTTTTTTCATCAACATAGTTATTATTCACAGATGATCTGAGTATACTCTTGTAGGTTCAATCGTTTCTTTCCTTTTGGAAGTTGGCATCAATGGCTGATGACTGGTGCATAACTCACATCGTCTCCAGAACATATCTCAACAGGCATCAAGATGCGTCTAATCAAGATCCAAAGTAAACAATGTCAATTGAAACCATGCTCGCATTAGAATGTAACTTCCGACATGAAACACATCTGTTTCCATTCTACACCATTGATAACGGTAGCTACGTGTGCGTTGTGTAATGGTTAACAATCGAAATTTAGACACAGCATTGAAGATCTGACATACAGTTGCATAAAATAATCGCACAGACTGACATGTCTACACAAAAAAAAAAAAAAAAAAAAAAAAAAAAAACCTATACAACAGCAAAAGATGCTCCTGGAGCCAGGAATGGCAGTAACACCTTAGCTCACGAAACTGTCTTACCACCCACTAGCATATTTAAATATGCTAAATAGAAGACCTCCCAAACAGAGTTATATATACCTTTATATCTATATTCTAACAATGTTAGTGTATAAAAGGATCTGGGGACAGAATATGAGGTATTCGAAAATAATTTTGGACTTATATTTCAGATCAATATCCGATTACGACATTTCGCAGACGCTAATTAGGCTTAAGGCTGAATAAATCGCATTGGAATTGAGGAAGATGCTATTCTTTGTAAGAGATAAATGCAGACAATAGCGCCAAGAAATATTTGTAAAATAAAGATATTTCATTTCAAAACTTAGAATGATACAGGAATGTCAAAAAAAAAAAAAAAACAGAACAAAAAATTGTAACCCCACCCAAAAAAAAACTCTTTAATTATAAATAGCCTCCGACATTCAGAAAAGACATCATCATCATCAGCAACATCACCATTACCTGGTGGCACTATAGAATCTTAATTCAGCTGATCATCTGCGTTCACTCCAGGTATAATGGATATCAGCTCGAAGAAAGGACTCGGAGAGACGAGTTCAAATTCAAATGAATTTAATTAAATTCACTTACGCTCAGATACACTTGGGAAAATTACGAATCCATCTTTTCTCCCTCTTCCCAGCTATGGGTTGAATAGCAGGAGAGACCGGGTTCTTTAGACTTGATTCGCAATCAATCTACCGCAGAAAGTAATGCCAACCTACGACGGGAAAAATCTACCTCGTCAGTAATGTATCGAAAGATACATGATTGCGCAAGCGTGTATCACTTATGGCATATAACTGACGGATATTTAATAAAAGCCTAAAATAATTCTTTCATGCGTAACGTGGCAAAAATATTTGAGGAAGACCATCCCTCTTCATTGCCGATTACCCTCTACTTGAATGCGAGCAATGGTAACGAATACGTAGCCGTTGATTCCATATGTGAAACCTTCCATGTTTAGGGAGAAATCAGTTTATTCGCTATTAGAGTGTCCATGTGGTAGGTAGTGTTGCGTTATATGGTGCTCATAACGAGACTTGATATACATGCAAGAAAATAGAGAAATATATCAGACAGCCGGAACGATTGAATGTTTCGAAAAATAGTTGGAATAGTTACAAGAATTAATTTCAAAATTTACAGAATATAACGACTCTAAAAAAGAGTTCTATCCTGGAAATTATTCTGGCGTAAGATATTGCAAAAATATTTTTCTAACTGTTCATTTAATTCTTTTTTTTTTTTTGTCTTAATCGTTCATCATGTTATTTGAGCAAGGAGATAGTTTGTCAGAAGAAGTGGTAATTCGAGAAAGGGTAGACAAAAGTCGATTCACGTTTTCCCCAAAGGCATTAATGAGAAGAGTAGATAAACATCCGGAATCTGACCTTGCGTCGCTGATACCTTCTCCTTTGCGAGGAACATCAACTCTATCCCGCCGACCGCCGTCTATTCTTTGGCTTGAAAAAAAATACCTAGAATAAGACACAACAACACACACACACACACACACACACATTTTCCAAGAGTAGCTTAGATGTGAAGCAAGGCAGAAATTATGGGGCACCCAGCAAGAATACACACACACACACACACACACACACACACACATATATATATATATATATATATATATATAATCAACTTTGTTCCTCATCTGTCGAGATGCATTCGCATCGAAACAAAAAATACGTTTTTGTCGTGAGTACATGTTTGTCCGTATGTAACATCTTTACAATAAATAACTATTGCTCTAGTCTTAGTACTGAGCCCTCTTTTAAATTAATGTTATGAACGTTTGAATTTATATTCTTTTCGTTTTCGTTACACACACACACACACACACACACACACATATATATATATATATATATATATATATATATATATATATATATATATGCTCCTGTAAAAATATTTGGTTGAGCTCTCTAAGGAAGAAGTGTCAGCGACTATTACTGCTACTAATACAATACTCTTCGAAAATTCGAATCGTGTTCTCTCACTCACTGACATGTTTTTCTAAAAATAAATACGCTTAAATTCACCTTCATCCTTGCCGTCTATAAGTTATAAAAATTATTAGGGGGATGTGAGATAATTATAATTAATTAATTCATCGAGTCTAGAAGAAACCTCAACAGAATGCAGGAAGCACTGTACGGCCGTTTCGTCTTATATTTGGAACTCATCATCAGTGCTCATCCACTACCAAGAATTGAAACACGGACATTTACGTTATCAGGTAAATGTCACACCAACTGTAACAGCGGGCCTCGGTGACGAAGTGGTAACGAATTAGATTCGATTTGCTCGATCATATATTCCGTGGAGGAAATAATCGGAGTTTCTCTTACTCATAGAACTGTGCCCCCATGAACCACGACTACTATACACATCCTGCTCCATCCAGAGCATTAGAAACCTGTTCAAGCAAGGAAATACAAGTGATAGTGCTCCGGATGTTATGAAATGGGGTCATGATATGTTTCGGGTCTTGAAACATCATACTTGTTCACCGAAACAGCACTATTGCTGCAGGCGATCCTGAAGCTAAAATCAAGCACTCAACAAATGGACATATTACGTAACTGCTACAGCTGATCTTGAAATTACAAGCGACCAATCATTAACGACCTACGTCACTTCCTCCTCAGTCAAGAAGATACAAAAAAAGAATAGACATCATGCTCATCTTTTTTCCATGTTAGGTCCACAAGTGGAAAAGCAACCCACATTCACAACAAAAAGTTTGACATAGGAGGTAAGTAATTGCCAGAAAAGTTTCCTTCCCTATGAAGCGTTCCTTAAAAAATAAGAATAATTTTTTAAAAAATCGAAAACATTCGTTGGTCACAGGAATTATGATCAGAAACAGTGTATTTTTTTAATATAATCTGTTGGGCTGAATGTCTTGAGAAATCTTATTAAAGAAAAATATGCGATCTCCTGCATGATTCGAAACTCCCCACCCCTCGGCTTTTCTCAAATATTCAGGC
>OZ010571.1:137184988-137209988 GCA_963932145.1 Acanthosepion lycidas | reverse complement strand
AATCACTACAAAATAGCCATTTTGTTTCAACAATTCTGTTGTCTTATCAAGTGATGGTGTTGAATGTATGATAAAGGGTTTTAAAAGGTTCAAATCAATCAAACATCCACTCACTAGGGAAAACGCTGTTACATAAACTGGAATTACCAATCAAAATACAAGTATATGCTGATTCAAAAACTTGACAACGAACTTTGGTTATAATAATTATTTAATGCTTTAATGTTAGGATTAGACTAGAATAGAAGTCATTGTAACTAATAAATTTATTAGTTAAAATAAATTTATTCCGTATACACCAATCATATACTCTCTCTCTCTTTCTCTCTCTCTCTCCATATATATATATATATATATATATATATATATATATATATATATATATATATATATATTATTTGATTGAAAATATGGCTTTTTTTCGCAACACAGTAATAACCATGTTTCAAAAATAGAAGCTAAAACTTTAAATTTAATTACATAATTAAATTAAAATCATTAGTTCCGTTTCTGCTTCAAGCAAATATTAGAATAACTTATTTTTTAAATTTACTGAATTTTAAACGCACATATAAATTCATAATTTAATTTTTCCAAGGATACAGAGAAATCCAATCATTCAGACAAGGGCTGTAACGTGTTCATTTTTATTAACTATTGTTGTATCAATCATGAGTTACGTTCGAAAAAGGGGTTAAGTTTAGGGAGGGTAGGGTGTATTTTTCAACGAATTCTGACATCCGTCAAATGCATGTCATTTGGGCTTTTTAATATTAAGGGGAAAACGTTTTTCGGCATTTTATTCTTATTTGTATACTTTCTTTTTTACGTTTTATTTAAATACAATTTTAATATATGTTTATTTATTTAATCTTTATATTATTACTGAAGTTATTGTTTATTATTTTATTTTCTGTGATTATTTTTTATGTATTTATTATCTGATATAGTAGAAATTTTTGATTTTACCATTATTTAGCTTTCTTTTTAATGTTCATTGACCTGTACGTTAGAATGGGTTCTTTTAGGTAGTAAATAATTAACCAAATACCTGTAGTATAAATTTAGACTACGTGAAGACCATCGAAAAAGTATTCCCCAAGGATCTGATGGAACTGCTCAGCAACTTTGATATACTCGGGAAAAAATATCAGAACAATCAAGAACCTATGATGGCAGCAAACAGCATGCATGCTCAAAGTGAATGAGTTCAGTGAATATACAGAACTAGAAAGGCCAAGGATAAATCTTCTCACCCAACCTGTTCAACCCTCTACAGCGAGGCAATTATGAGAGATGTGGAAACCCTACCGGGATTTAATATTGGCGATAACAATTTTATCAACATAATATACGCTGATGACACAGTACTGACCGCAGCCACGGAAAAGAAATTCCAAAATCCCCTACAGAAGGTAGCGACGGAGAGTGAGAAGAAGGGACTAAGCATAAACTACAATAAGACAGAATGCATGGTCAGCGACAAAAGGCTGAGCCCGAAATGCCATTTGCGGAAGTTTAAATATCTGGGAATCTTTTTGACATAGGACGGTAAGTGCGACACTGAGATCAGTAAACGTACTGGGAGGGCCAAGACACATTCCAAATGCTGGGCAGAGTATTGCGAGACATGAGGATTTGTTTGGTAACAAAGATATTAATACGGAGCTGTTACTTGACATCTGTTCTTCTTTACGGCAGCGAATGTTGGACGATTTCCTCAAAGTTGAAGAAGAGGATCGAAGCGACAGAAGGATGCGAAGGGTAACATGGATTGAGCGTGTGAGCAACAACGAGGTTTAGAGAGGTTGAAAACAAGGAGGAAGCTTATACTTAACATCAGGAAGAGACAGCTAATGTTTATGAGGAAGGTGGGCCTGGAGAATCTGATACTCACGGGTCGAATAGAGGGAAAGACGGATAAGCGCGTGACATTGGTCTTGGGCAGGAGCGTCACAGAACGTGGTCTGGGTGAGGAAGTAGAGGGAAATAATTTGTTGAGAGCTGCAAGAGATAGAGGGAAGTGGAGATCCATGATCCCCTACGTACAGAAATGACATGTCACAAAGAAATAAAAAAAATCCTAAATAGCAGCACTCTCACTCTCATTCCGTCTAAGAAAGTTATTTTCTCTCTTTTTTTTTTAAGCGTGACATTTTGCATAACACTAATGCAATTGATATATTCTTATGTATAAGTTGTATAATTGTCCCTATTTTCCTCAAAAGCTCCGCATTTGCTCACATTTTCTGTTCAGGGTAACATCGCCATATATTTGTAGAATAAAGATACGGTTTTCCGATATCTCTGCTTCACTTCTAAAATGATTTTTCCAGCATTCACTGCAATATGGAAGAATAAATATCACAATGCGCTATTGATTTCGTTGTAACATTTTCTGCACTCTATTAAAACACTTCCTGCCTATTTACATTTATGTCTTTGATGGATTTCTGTGTCACCAAATCGTAGTTCCTATTTTGGGATATTACTCTTGATGATAACTTTTGTAGTGTCTGCCCTCTAAGAGTCTATATTAGACTCTTCCTCCTACTACAAGATTAGTAGAAGAGAAGGCTTCGTGGAACAGAGAACCGTGAATAGTTTGAGCTGTAGTTCATTCGATAAACCTTCACTAGTCTTGTAATATTCTTCTTGTGTAGTGACTGCTTATTATACAATATATCTGCAAACCTGTTTTTTGTTATTACTCAACCATTTACTTGTTCAAAACATTAACTATACATTCTTTCTTCTTATAATTCATGTTTAATTGTTTATTTTTCACAAATTCCGTTACTATCTCTTTAAAAATACTGTACTTTCCTTTCTCTGTTTTTATATTGTTAAGATTGTACCTGACAATAATGAATCCTTGTATGATTTATAATTCTCTCAGCATTTCCAAAGTTTGAATAAATCTGGTGACGCTATACATTGTCTTCTTAGTACAATTTCTAATTTATATTTTAGTTTGTAGTAATATTTATACATTATCAACCCATTTTATTTGTTATTATTCCATCGATATGCGCATTCCACGTGGGAATTGCTCGCTGTTTTATGGCACCTCATTTACCTGCTACGTATCTTTTGATTTACTTTTACAAGACGGCATTCCTTACTGTGTATTCAAAATTTTCAAATATCCCTTCTTCTTTTCCTAACGTCTACATTTGTCATATGATCACTTCACTATATTCTCTACATACGGAAATTTATTTTTCATTTTTGACGGAAAGAACAAACATTGACTGAAATATAAACAGGTAAACATTACATCGTCTTCCCGGACACTTTTGTTCGTTTCTGATATGTATTTAAACTATAATAATTTCCTCAGTTGGGAAAAACACCCAGTACGTTTTCAGTTTTATCTTCCAGACTTTCTATTGTCTCTTTAATCGACTACCAAGGGAAATGAATTGTGTTTCTTTTAGTAAAATCATAGCAGTCATATAACTAGAGAAGTGATAACACAGTACAGTTGCAAAGGTCAACAATAGAAGTTTTCGACTCATTGCACCATGGCAAACGCCAATCTTTATACAAATATCTATCTAGAGATATAAAAAGTCAAAGAGATAGATAGATAGATAGATAGATAGATAGATAGATAGATAGATATGAACAAATTGACATAAAAAATATTATACATATTACATAGGTGAAATCAATAATGAACTAGATATTCTTTGAGAATTTATTGACAGTTATAGTTATTGTTGTCTAGTGAAATCAATATTATATATTGTGTTAGCTTCTTTGTTTGAAACACTTACTTTAAATATGAACAGACTGTGATGGACAGCCAAAGGCATATATACTGAACTAGATAGATATATAGATTAGCACAACTGAGGTAGGTGGATATATATAATACCGAATATAAGCATATGTAAATAAATATGAATGTGATATAAAAGGAATGAGATATATTTCAAAAAGCCGTGTATGTGCGTGTGTGCGTGTGTTATAAAAAATTTAGAATAACGACCATGAGCTGAATTGGTATCGTTACCGTGGTCGATTTTTCAAGAATTTGGCTTCCTTATAATGCCGGTCAGTGGTTTCTTTATATGTCTGGACAGCCGTTTGCATCAGGCATTAACTAGAGACCAACGCAGATGGAATAATCTGAAAGGAACAGGGAGCGATTTTAAATATCTTCTTTATTAATGCCTCTCGGGTCCATGGTCGGTAGATGAGGATTAGACTGTTTAAAACAATAGTGATGCCTACTGAAACACGTCTATCCACTAAATAGAAAGTGCATAATATTAAGAACTAATATCGCATTAATAAAATGCCATCACTTGCTTAGACGTTATTTTGTTTATATTTTCGTATAGGAAAATAACGAGAAAAGATGTGCTTTTCTCCAGAAGGGCAATTAAGATTTGCTTTGCCATAAAAGTCATTTATGGCTGACCGGTCAAAAAGCATACCAAGCTATATAGTGGTAATATCAACATATGTGCATATATATGCATATATATATATATATATATATATATATATATATATATATATATATATGAGACACGGAAAAATTGTTGTGTGTGTGTGTATATATATATATATATATATATATATATATATATATATATATATATGTTTGTATCTGTATGTGTGAGTGCGCTCGCTCGCGTGCGCGCCTCTCTCTGTCTGTGTGTGTGTGTGTGTATCAACTGCAAGTGGCAAAATCTGTTTCCTGCTTGAATGCATTCTATAGGACACTTGTGTTTCCTAATACCTTGACTATTTACATATGCTTGCAAAATCAGTTATTTTCCGGCTTATTGTGTTAACAGTTATTTTGTATATTTTTGACAAAAAATGCAAGGAAAAAGTAAACTTATACGTGACATCCGAAAGAGAGTTACAATTTCTTGACATATAATGAGAAAAGATGGCTTGGAAAATCTAATACATACAGGACAAACTCAAGGCAAGAGGAATAGAACAAAACAACCCATGACCTTCCTAGCTGGCTTGAATAAATGGAGAGTAGGTCAGGATTTGGGAAAGATAACCTAAATATTAACATATATTAAGGTATACAAAGGACAGAAAACGTGGAGACACAAGAATGGCAACGTCCTAGAGGGACACGGCATGGAGGAAGATTAATGCCTACTGAATAAAGATTATTATTATTATTATTATTATTATTATTATTATTATTACACACGCCTATCCTGAATTGTGAGCGCTTGTACCCATTAATGTAGCATAATTAAAAACTTTCTCTCTCATATATATATATATATATATATATATTAGAAAGATTTCCGTTACTTTACTATATATATATATATATATATATATATATATATATATATATATATATATATATATATATATGTATTAAGACATTTTTATGTTTATACATTTATTTTCATAGATAGAAATCATTTGACGTCATTTGTTTACATTTGGATACGCATTGAGCAGATATGAATGTACTTGAGAGATTCATGGAAGATGGTAGTTTAAAAGCAGTAAAATCGACCAGCTAACCGAACGATCCTCTGTGGGTCAATCGGTTAAGGCATGTCAGGCTATATGACGGTTCCGTACAGGATACATTCAGGCCAGTACATGTTATTAATGCTGTTTATTATAAACAGAGCATTTACTTCAATATATGTATCTATAATAAATAATGTATAAACATAAAAATGTCTAAAAATACTTGTCGGACTTTGTCCATTTCATATATATATATATATATATATATATATATATATATATATATATATATATTAAAACTTATGATGTGCAAAATAAGTGAACCCTTACATTTACATTCTGTATTTTTTACGTGGTTGCTCGTGCAAATATTTTTTTTTCAAATGTAAAATTAAAATAACACGTGTTCAGTTTTTAGCAACCAGTGTCTACTGCTGTCAAACAATATATATCACTGTGTATGGAAAATTGTTGCAGGTCATGATTAAATTTAAAAACAATATATGTAAAAATCAAAAGAACTTCCTGAGGCTTTAAAAATCGTATAGTTAAAACCTATAATGATGAAGAACGCTACAATTATCCATCAAAATGATTTGGTGTGCACTATGCAACGAGTTATGTATAAATGGAAGACCTTTGGTATGACAGTGTCACAAACAAGAAGTAGCAATGTCAAGCAGAGAAACTTGTTCGGCAAGTACATGAAAGTTCAGCTGTGATCTTTGCTGTTCTCCATTACTCACTGGCCAATGCCGGAATCAATGTACATATATCTACACTGCGACGAAATCTGAACCTTCGTGGCAGAATGCCGAGGAATGTCATTGCTTCTTAAATAGCACAAACAGGCTCGTCTCAATTATACCAAAGCTCATATTAATAATCCAGAAAATTTCGGCAAAATGTTTTATGCTCATATGAGACCAAACTATAGCTTCCTGCGAAGAATGATAGGAGTAATATCTATCGAGAGCCTAATATGGCTTTCGAAGAGAATAATCTGATAACAATCATTAAACATGGCGCTTAGAGCATTACCATTTCAGGGACTTTTCTGTAATTGGAAAAGGTGCAATAGTACGCATTGGCAGAAAATGCACACACAAAGATAGCAAGTAATTTTGAATGAAAGTGTCTTGTCCTCAATTCAAAAGTTGGGTTTAGGTCAGCAATGGAATTTGCCACAAGTCAATGATCTGCAAAATCCACAAAGAATGGCTTTCTAAAAATAAATTTCAAGACTAGGAATGTCCTAGTTAATGTCATGATCTAAACACAATTGAAAATTCGTGATTCAAGCAAAAGGAGGTAGTGCCTGTAAGAAACGCACGTAAAATCGATAATTATGGTAGTTTTGCCAAGAAGAATGGTCAAAAATCTGCATACACTACTGCCAAAAAACTTCTTAAAAATTATGGAAAATGGCTGTTTGACATTGTAAACTCAAAAGGAACATTTACGAAATGTTAAAACTAAGGTTTTACTTAGTTTTACACATGTTAATTTTTAATTGATATTTTTATTCCACCTTGATAAATATTTTTTGAAAGTGGTTGTAATTGGTTTAAGGAGGGGTTTTCTTAAAGAATATATAGTTTATTTTGCTTTGATAATCATCGGCAGAAAAGTAATTTTTTTGAAATATAATCTTAAGGGTACACTTACTTTTCACGGTAATATATATATATATATATATATATATATATATATATATATATATATATATATATATATATATATATATATGTATGTATGTATGTATGTATAATGAAAGAGAGTGTAAGAGAGATGGAATAAATAGTGTCATTAGATGATTCAGAAGGAAGCAGATGTCAATATTTGGTATAGAAAATTAGCCGAATGACATACATATGATTATAGTAAATAAATAAATAAAAAGATAGATAAAAAAGCACATATACAGTGATAGATAGAGAAAGAGTTAGAACACATAACAAGAAAATCATTAGACCACTAGTCTGATGTTAAGAGCTCAGAAATTTGCTACCACTCGATCATTGAATTGGTGCCCTATTATAGTCGACTAGTGTCAGACTAAGCTAAGTTAAATAATTAACTTAGTGTAGATAGCAAGCTTCTAAAATAAAATTTGTACTCTAGTGATTTCTATCTTCAACGGTTGCCAAAACTATGAGCCGATTTAACCTTCGTAGTAAAAAAAAGAAATTGAAATTTCACCAGGCGGCGAGGATAGATGCATTTTATTTACCACTTGGGCAGCTATTGATACATATGTCTACTTGATTATATATGTGTCAAAGTCAAGTTTAAAGAAGAAGTCCAGGTGTACATTAACTTCTCCTGAGCTCGGGCGGATTTTAAGCTACTACTAAGTAAAGGAAATTAAGCAGACAGGAAAAATGGAACAGATTTTGATAAATAGCTGTTGTTAAATAGAAAACAATGAAGTCAAATATATTTGATAAAAATCTACAGATAAGATTTGGGCAAGTTAAAATGCAGAAAAGGAAGACGGAAAAGTCGAATAAAAATGAAAACCATTTAATATAATAATGAATTAAAAAAAGGAAAGAACCAATATTAGCAGTTTCAAGCTGGATTAACATTTCTGTGTCTCGAGCAGACGACATTCAGCAAACAAAGGCTAGTAAAAACTCAATAATTTTATGGACTCAGCAGATGGTGTTAAGGACACCAAATGCTGTTAAATCCACTGCAATGAGTCGTTGGGTTGACCTGATGTCAGAAATCCAAGCGTTTCAAATCACTGCTCAAATGATTGGTATCGTATCGTGCCATATTGTGATCAATTGGAAACAAATAAGAATTGATCTGTGCAAGGTTGCGTTCTGATTAATTATAGGACACATGAAGACATAACCCTTCTCATAAATGTTAATAAAGATTATCTCCCTGTCACATCTGTCTCCACCTCATGTGAATAACTAGATCTAAATTATCAACTATTGAAAATGATCACTATCAAAAATAAATAAAAATGTTACAGACACACACGCACGCACACACAAAATAACACGCACATTTAAGTGGGTGTGTGTGTGTGTATGTATGTATGATAAAATATACTTTTGATGTATGCATAAATACCGAGCATAGAACTCGTATTCAAAAATAAATGTGGACATTGACTCAACACTCGAAGGCGACTGTCTGTTTCGTAATAAATGCAATGGTCAGTCACTTTCTGGCACTGACTATATATATATATATATATATATATATATATATATATATATATATATATATATATATATATATATATATATATATATATATATATATATATATTCAGCCCCAGACAGAAAAGACTGTTTCGATGTATTGCAGCTCATCAGTGTAGATAGGCGTCCGGTTTTCTCAAGCTAGGATCGAAACCCGGCTGAATTGGCGTCAGTCAAATATTCTACCCCTAAGCCGTTGGGATGAAGGCGAATTATTTTTAGATAAACACACAGTGACTGAGAGAATTCGATTCGCATGATTAACAATCTATACAAAGCCAGAACACTCAAACCCTCGGTCACGATGACTTGTGACTTCGTACTAGCACAGGGGTTCCGTCTATCCAATTTAATTCACAAGTCTCGGGTCAACGCGTGATATGTTTTTCAGGCATATTCCAATGGTTCATTTTCTAGACTGATAACTGCTGGTGAGATTCGAACGTTCATGTTCAGAGAGCGAAAGTTCTAACATTATAAGCGGACATAAAAACATTCACGCTCAGACTCACAAATATATTGCATTTAGCATGAAACAGACTGTCGCATCTGGGTGTTGCTTTCAATATACACACGCACACACTCAGAGAAACAAACACGCATACACCTAAAGTTAGACAGAGAGAGTATTAGTGCTAGTATATATATATATATATATATATATATATATATATATATATATATATATATATATATAAAATGAATCTGAATTCTACAGTAGAACTTATTGTTTCTCAGTCTAATATTTTCGACATGAAAATAAACAGATAAATAAATTTAAGAAGTTAATCATGAGGTCAAACAAAGTCCCAGACTGGAAAATGAATGCATAACAACTCGGATCGAGTGAAGCTATTTGAAGCGTATATGAAATTTTTCTTACGATAATGCTTTATCTGTCTGTCTGTCTATCTATCTATCTATCTATCTATCTATCTATCTATCTATCTATCTTTCTATCTATCTATCTATCTATCTGTGTCTGTATGTGAGGGCATTGTACATACACACGCACGCACAGACACTTACGCATACACACATATATATCTAAATAAAATAATATGGTTAACGTACACATAAAATAATCTAATCAATATACGAATGCACACACACATGCACGCGCGCACACACACACATATATATATATATATAGAGAGAGAGAGAGAGATAACACATATACAATTTTTAATTAAGTTTTGTTAGATATATACGTATATATGTGTGAGTATGTGTTGTTGCATTAATAAAAAATGTTTACTAAGGCGAGACAGATGTATGAGAGGAAACAAATCAAGATCAATAATCAGAACTAAGTATAGACTTTATATGAAAGTTAGATGTTTTAATGTTTATTCTGCTTTAAGTTCTATTTCACAACATTTAAAAACGCATTCCAGTCTACATTCACAATACAGGGAAATACTTATTGGCGACGCCAGTATAATACACCAAATATATAATAAACAAAAACTTCAAATTCTCGAAGCTTTCTATAACAAAATCAACTAACCAACAATCAACAAAATTTATTATGAATATAGCAACAACGTATTAAATTGCATATAACATTTATATACTAATACTTTTATTGCATATATTTCGGCAACGTGTTTTCATTGAGACATGTTTCATTAAATATATTAGACAAGTTTTGAGTAATTATTTTCAATTGGATCCTTTCATATTCACGGACAAGCTTTTTGATGTTATTATTAAACGAAACGAGAACTTCGCCATGTTGACATATATATTATTTTATTCCGAGTAATTTCGACATTATCACGGTTTCATCATCAGAGTGTTGTTTATTTTAACACTAATATTATAGTGTTCATTTTAAAAACAAAATTGATGTGTTCATCCGAAAGTTATTTTTTGTTACTTGTGAGATATGAACGCTGAGATTAGAACTGTGCATTGTTTTCAGTAACGCTCCAGGGGATTTAACTAAGTTATGGCGTTTAGAGTTTTTTTAAGATATACGTATTAAATCTATTGCTACAAATCTCGATATTTTAAACAATCTAATTAAAACAATTTACTACATTTGTACAGTATTCATAACTAAATTTATTAAGTTTTGGTTTCAATTTATTAATATAGACAGCTTCGATAATGTTTAGATTATGTTTATTATTTTCATGTAAAAGTGTAGATGTGTTTTCCACAGAATTTTCTGAATTGCAAATAGAACGTATGCTGCTTTAAATGTTTAGATATGTTGGTCGCATCAATCAAATGAAAACTCAGCTGTCGGGAAACGTGGTCGAAGTGTAGCCATTATAAATATATATATATTTTTTTCCGTTGGAGAAACAATCTCCTAGAGTACATTTAAATGTTATACAATGTTGGTTTTCTTTAACACGATAGCAAGAAGGCGGACAAAACAAACATTATTTGTTTTCATAAACAAATCTGATTATAGCACATATTGCTAAAAAAAGAAAGAAATATCTATATATATATCTATATATCTATATATATATATATATATATATATATATATATATAGCCATTCGAATTATTTTCAAAGAGAATATTTAAATATGAAATGAAGATTTTTTCAACCGCATATAGACTATTTTCTTCAAGTACATTTCGTTATTTTTGAGGTTTCTTCTCCAAATGTTAGAAATTTTCTCCGTGAAGAAATGATATGTTTTTATGGGCCTCCATAGAATTGTTGCTTCCGTTAAGATAATTTTGAAGTGCTTGAGTGTAAGAATTTAGCCTAAGAATTTTCGGAGTATATATATATATATATATATATATATATATATATATATATATATATATATATTATTTAATATAACAGACATATATTGCAAGCTGTATTCTCATTCAATTACACAGCTTTACAAATCTACTGTTGCTACATTTTATTTTTAATTAATAATTTTCTTGAGAATTTGTCTGTACGAAGTCACAACATTAGAATGAAATCATATCAAGGAATAATTATTCCAGGTTGACGTAAATAATACCTGAAAAATGCAATAAAATATCATCGACACATGTCACTGTCGTTAAATCGAAGTGACATCTTCCAAATAAGTCTGTTAATAGAATTTGTATTAATCGGAATGGAATAAGTCGGTTCTATTATATGAATGGAAAGACGAAATTATTTAAAATATTAAAGGTTACACTAAAGCAGATGTTTTCGTAAATAAGTTTACTTTGTAGATGGTATACGTGAATGAAGGTGCAGTGAAGTCTTTCTTAAACACCGTGGTCACCAATCATATTGCGAGGTGCGAAACGGACGACGGGTCAGCAATATGATTGGTGACCACGACGTTTGGGAAATACCTCGCTACATGTTTGGGGACCCCACCACGATTGGGAAGGCCACATTGCATTAGTGTGCCTGACGTGATCTTGCAAATGAATGCCAATGTGTAAAAAACCACGTAATAGCCAAACAGGAAGAATATTGAAATTTTCATACGCAAGGAATATGTTTTGAACCATTGCGTTCTGTCTTTTATTTTTGCTTTGTGCTATTTTACGTCAAATATAAATTGCATGTGGCCGCCCCATTTGATGGTGACCTCCAGCGTCTTTGCTTGTCTTTTTTCCACGTTATTCCTAATCCAAGTTTAATGAATGTGGTGGGGGCAGCTACATCTGATTGTTAATCCTTCACAAAAGCATATATGTTCTGATGCGATATATCAAAGATTAATGAATATGACCGGTTTTGTATGTCAGGATATTTTGCACAGTATGTTTATATTCAAGAAAATAATTAATAATATGTTAATCTCACTGGTGATATTAAAAGATTTATTATAAGGAAAACAGTTGGCATTCATTCATTAAGCAGCGAGTACTTCCCGTCGGCTAAAATTTATAAAAAAAAAATTTCCTTAAATATTTTCCAGGAAAAAGATTTTCTCAAGTCCAGTAGCAGTTATCGCCCTTTCCATTATTGATGGAAGATATTACATAACAATTTATTTATGTTTGTGTGAGAAGTCGGCATCTGACTTATGTCATTATTTATACTTTGAATTGCCTGTGATAACAATTTTAGCTGTTTCTGCTGTTGACTGTCCTCAAGTGGTGTATGTCATTTCTCTTATTTAGTATAATTCTTTCGTTGTGATTCTTTTTGCTTAACTCGCTTCAACTTATGCTTAACTACTGATCTGAGAAAGCTGTTGTATACAGTTTAGATGTTTCTCAATGGTATTGGTGCTATGCATAATATCTAAATGCGAGCTTCGATGGCACGAGCCTGTTTTAAAATATGAACCGAGTTTTCATATTAACGTTTTGTTTGTTTTAGCAGGTTGTGGTGTTAAGAGAAACTATATCAAGTGCAACCTATTCTATATTTAATCTTGTTATCTATAATATGGTAAAATCGCCTTTAATCTTCATTCGTCAAGCATTCAGAGCCAGCACAGTTGCATGTTGAGGTTACGTATCGCCAACAAAGAGACGTAGTTTTTGAAGCCATTGATGATAGAATGTAGTATGTTAAAGAACTGTGCATTTGAACACGGTTGCTATCTATTTAAATAATGTAATGTTTTTAATTCCTACCATTAATATAAGATACACGAGAAATGAGCATCGAGTGACGAACACATGGCCAAGTGGTTGCATGCAGTGACTGAACCCGAACAGTTGTGAGTTCAACACCTAGCTACGCCAGTAGTGAAGAAGAAACATAGAGAGTTAAAGGGATATAACTGAGACACCCGGAAGAGGCATGTCACGTGGAACTAGAAAATGTTTCAATGGACGAAATAAAAGTTTCATTTCGAAATTTCACTTACCTGAAGAAGGCTGGAGCACACAAAGGCCGACATGTCGTGAACAAGGCAATAAATATGAGGAAAACAGTCCGAGCAATGTAAATAATTGTAATACCTCATCTCAGAAATATAGACAAAACGAGACTCACATACAATATCTAATGTATCCAGCTGTAGATGCTCAGAGACGAAATGGAAACTTAAAGTGATAGATTTGTCGTTATAGCAAGTTTTGAGAATCCTATGGAAAGATCCTCGAGAAAATTGTAACCACAATAGGAAATACAAAATGTATAGTCACTATAAGAAACAGACAAATGAAATTTCTTGGACGCAATATGAAAAAAGAGGTATTTAATACTCACAAGAGACACTGAATTCAAGAAAATCAAGGGCAAACAGCGAATTGCTTATATAACTCATGTATATGTATCGATGGAAAACAAGGAATAAAAAGAGTTCGTAGAATGTCAAGAGATATTTTGAGCAACAAAATATAAATTGTGGAGAATCGGCATCGAAGAAGATTGCATATAAAATAGGAAGATTCATTTGGAAATTCTCGAAAAAAACATTCTTCGTGTATACTACGGACGGACGTGCAGACTCTGTAGTAGATAAAATTTTACATGGATTTAATGTTTCTTCTAATTTTCCCCGCTTTAAATTTCTTACGTAATGATTCCATACATAATATTCATACAAGTGTTATAGAAATTGCGCGAACATATAGAGATCCAAAATACAAGACGATTTCAGCATAAATTAAGTTCACACTGAAAACAAAAAAAAAAAATCTAAAGGTATAGATATCGTGAGGATGACATTGTATCCCTGTACGCATTGGTAGCAAACGATTCACAAATGACTGCATCTCAAATGCACTGTGCTGCAGTCAAAATTATATCAATCTTGAGGAATATGAACAAAATAATTATCTGGAGGACATCAATGATCACATCGAAAATGAAAAAGGCATCTACTGCAATTGCAACGGAGATTAAAGTTTTATAACCCCTACTTTTTACATTGACAGCACGGAAGAAAAATAAACTTGGTTAATATTTACGTTACTATGGGATAATATGATATAAAAAATATCTATACATCAGAACTATTACCGTCCGAAATTTTGCTCATGAATGCGGTGGGGGCAGCTACATCTGATTGTTAATCCTTCACAAAAGCATATATGTTCTGATGCGATATATCTATAATATATATATTATATAATATATAGTTTATATTCAAACTACTCTCCTCATCTTTGTTGTTGTCGTCACAACGCTTCGGTCATTGAGGCGTTCGGCCATCCTCAGGTCTATATCAATCTTGCTAACTGATCTAATGGAATATGCATACACCTGAGTTCCCCTTCACTGGAATATGATTGTCTGGTGTCCGTCATAAATACAGACGGACATGTAAGTACGACGGAGTTTAAGGCTATGACGACGCCCATTGGACTTCGCCATTGGATAGCCTATTGGTCTACACTTATTACCTGTGACTACGACGAATACCAGTCGATTACTTCTACCGCTTACTACTTGTTTACGGTAGCCAGAACCCACTTAGCTACTACGATCAAATATATCCATTTCCGGGACATATCAGTAATCTACATGAAAGTGTCAACTGAACGATTTATTTAATCTGCGGGGGTAGACTGTTCTTGTTCCAATATCCATGTCTATTGTATGAATATCAGAACAATGCTGGTTAAATTATTAGCAAAATGGGAAAAAAAGTCTATATAAAAGCGCTATTGTTGTTTTTGTTTTTATTTATGTCGTTTTCAAAATTATCCCACACAATGACAAAAGGAGATTAAAGAAAGGTGTAAAGAAAAGTAAATGTGCCTAGACACGCCGGTTGCCAATAAATTTTAAAATTTTAGCAATCCTAAATCTTAAACCTTTCCACTCCATATATAATTGCTTCAGACATTATTATTTTCCACTTTCTTAGCAAAAGATAAGTACATTTTAAATAAAACAGGTGAGTCTGATGAAGTCATTTTATAGGATGAAACGTATATAGATGTGGTTTTCCGTTTGTCATTCAATTACCCAGCATAAGTGAATATATATTTTAACAAATGTCCTGTTTGGTCAGGGATTGAAATATTTTATTCTGAATGAATTAGTTGGTACTATAGATATGACTTACTTCTAGTCATAACGTCTCAGATGTGACGACAAAAATGGCAGGAGAAATAACTTTTGTACTGTTGTGGATTCCGGGATTAAATCCGGTACCAATAAATAACAAACGTCAAGAAGGTATATAGGAAAATAATGTATTCAAGTAATAATAGAAATTGGTAATGGAAGTTAATAGTTCCAGGAATACGGGTTAGTAGCAAAATATCTATACAGTCTTTGGTATTGAAGTATCGCTGTATGACTTCTTACTGAGTCTACGTGCTCGCTCACTGTGACTTTTGCTCGCTACGTTCGTTCTGTCTGTCTGTTACCTTCACCCTCTGTTGCTCTCGTCTCTCGGGTCTTCACGTAGCAGTAGTATATGTATATACTGGGTGAGTCCATTTGTATAAAAAGAGGGGAACCCCTCAACACCCCCTCCTTAGATCCCTTTTTAGGGGGAGTTCATATCTTTTCCTTTTTATGATCGATAATCAGAGGCTCTGTATTTTTTCTTTTCCTGCTAGTCCTTCTAATTTCTGTCTCTCCTTGTGGTCTTTGAATCTCAAAAGCTTCAAAGATCGCCTCAATCGAATCATCATTTTCAGTGTGTGACGAACTTGGCTCTTCAACCCGTCTTTTTTGTATTTGGTCAATATGTCTTCTGTGGGTAAATAGTTTCCCTTGTATTCTGTATATCACGTGTCCTAGTCTTTTAATTACTTTTTACAAAGCTCTCTTTATTCTTTGTCGACTTTTTCTATGGTAGCAAACGACACGTTCCACTTCTTTTTAAATACTGGTTGGACATTTTCTTTTAATTTAATTCTGGCTGCAAACTTGTTGCATCGTCCCAACCCGCTCAAAAATACCTTGGGAAATTGATTATGCAATTCTTCGTTTAACTTTGTATCTTCTGATGATTCGCACTTTATCTTTTTACAAAAAGAACTGCTAGGTAAATCCCATACGTCGAACTTCTGCATCCAGTCTATGCTCACCAGATTTTCTGTATCCTTCATTACTAATATTTTGAGTTTTCTTGTTTTCCCATGACATTTTACATTTAATATTACTTCTCCTTCGAATTTTATACGCTTTCCTGTAACAGACTTAGCAATTTTGTGTGTATGTAACATTGTTGATCTATTAAGCTTTCTCCATGCTTGTAGGTTAATTATCGTCAGATCTGACCCTGAGTCTAGTTGCAATTTTATCTTTTTATTTAAGATTTCAAGTTCCACATATATCCTTATGTTAGTATTGTCTTCGTCATGCATTCTAGTAGCTCCTATCCTACTAGTAGATTTTCTGTTCCTACATTGGGATGAGTTGTGACCCATTTTTCCACACGCAAGAAAGTTTTTATATTTAAAATGACAATCCTTTTTCCATTGTAGTCCTCCACATCGATAACATGCAGATGGAGGGTGCTTATATTTCCTTTGATTTTCGTCATTATTTGCCATGTACGTTGTACTTTTTTTTCATTATTATAGAATTTTCGTTTTCTGAAAAGCTCCGTCAGGCATGTAACTGCTTCATTAAATTTTAAATTATTTTTCTTCTTTGGCAAAATGTAATCTCCGAATTTTGTGTATTCTTCCATTCCTCATTTTCTGAGTAATAGTCGTAGCTGTCCAGTTTTGACAATCGATGTTGAAGATGTCTTCATGACGTCTGAAAATGACCCCGAAATTTTTATCCTCTTCTAGGGAGTATTTGAATGTTTCTATCGTGTTCCATACTGCGTCTTGGGAAAAAGTCGCCTCTTTTTCAATATTTTGTTGTTGTGTATTACTCTCTACTTTTACAATTCGCTCCTGGAGTTATACCTGTCTTTCTTCATTTTGCATTTGTCTTTCATGATTTTCCTTCTGCGTTTATAGTAATATTTTTTCCATTCTTTCTTGGAATTGTACTTGTTGTTTATTTTGTCTTTCTTGAGGTCGTATTTGCTGTTCATTTTGGTATTTCACAAGTTCTACTAGAATACTTTTAAAATCCTCCATGATAAGAGTCTTAAGAAAAATTCGATTTTCCGTATTTTAATCCTCGTAACTCTTTGTTACTCAGTTGTTGTGGATATTGGCAAAAAAACGCAATTTTATCTTTTGAGTCTCCGAGAAGTGCGAATTCTTGTCGCCCAGGCTGTTGACGTGAGAAGTGAGAATTTTTTTTTCTCTGTACGTCCTAATTCCTCGTCACCAAGTTGTGGTCGGCAAGGAAGATTTTTTCTTTATTATCTTCCAGTGTGAGTTCGAATTTCCTCGTCGCCAAGTTGACGAGGGAAAATTTTGTCTTTTTTTTCATTCCCGTGTGAATTTGATATCCTCGTCGCCACGTTTTTGTGGCCGACGAGAGAGATTTTTTTTTTCTTCCGTGTGAGTTCGAAGGCCTCGTCGCCAAGTTCACGAGCGAGAATTTTGCCTTTTTTTTTTTTGTTCTTCCCGTGTGAGTTCAATCTCCTCGTCGCCAAGTTGTTGTGGATTCCGGGATGAAATCCGGTACCAATAAATAACAAACGCCAAGAAGGAATATAGGAAAATAATGTATTCAAGTAATAATACAAACTGATAATGCAGGTTAGTAGGAGTCTACATGCTCGTTCACTGTGAATTTTGCTCGCTACGTTCGTTCTGTATGTCTGTCTGTCTGTCTGTTACTTTCACTCTCTGTTGCTCTCGTCTCTCGGGTCTTCACGTAGCAGTACTATATGTATATACAGGGTGAGTCTATTTGTGTAAAAAGGGGAGGACCCCTCAACATGTATATGATATACACACCTAAAATCTACGTAGAAATATTTGGGAATATTCGTATTATTTATGTTCGTTGATTGGATAGTTATATAAAGTAGAATAATTTGACGCCATTCTGTATAATTCAGTGCATCTTTTTCCCGAGGACTCTTATGGGTCTGTGAGCAGCACATACACAAAGATCGTAAAAAAAATAACATGCTACCGGAAGTAAACTAGAATTGATTTACTTTACGGATCACCCTCTACCATTCCTGTCATGCTTGAATTGCAAGATGTCGATGAAGAATATCGAGGATAGAATTAGATTTCGAATCTTTCCAAGAGGTTATTAATATGAAGCAAGCAGATTGAAAATGAACAGGCATGACTGAATAAAATTTCCATACTTTTACGGTTCCTTAAAAACACTTTATTTGACTATTATTTCATTGACATGCAGTTGTAATGGATAATAAAATGTGTTGTAGCTAACGGCAGGATTCACGTAATTAGACCTATGTCAGAATGTGAAATTAGTAACTACTAAACATTTCAAAGAACTCTGCATATTAGTTAGTTATAACAAACAGAGGATAGGAAAATTAAAATAGAATAGCCTGAGCTAACGGTAGATTGGAACACCACAGAACATTGATACAAAAGCATAATAATAACGTAAAAAATGACACGTAACGTGTCATTGATTGTTATTTTCATATAGATAGCATGCATCATGTAAAACGTGTTCAGAAACATTTAAACTATTCGTTGTATACAACCACTTTCTTATATTAGTGGTTAAAATGGCTTCGAGACAATGACGACTGTTACCAAAGTTTGTAACTGGCGCTTCACAATAAAAAAAAGGAACTATAGCATATAAAATAAGCCACATCACTTGAAGCTCTTCAACAGAAAGAAATAATACATGCAACTCAAACAGAAATAAACTAACATAATGAAGATTTTGACGTCCCATATTAATTGAAAGAAAAGATGAATACTGAGAAGTGATATGTCACTTTCCGGAGTTGCGAAAACTAGTTTCCATAAAAAAAAAAATTATGTGAAAGGTTTTATAATTTTCAATACAAAGTAGCACTTTCTGTTCTGTTAATTAATACCAAATGATTCGCTATAAGAAAAAAAAAACTAATATTTTCCTTACTAATAGCAATCTAGAATTCAGCACTTGATCAATATAACTGAATAAATAATAAATTGCTTCTGTATCATTTTCGTCTAGGTTTGTTAAATGATAAAAACGAAATTATATACATGTATAAATAAAATTTATAAATTATTTTCACTGTTGTCCTCACCTTTGTCACCATATTTATTACAATGTTTCGGCCGTTGTACGCTCCCGCCTTCAGGTGGTTGGATTGTCGAACTGAACCATTTATTTCGCTCACTGACGTAGACTGTTTTAGTTCCATGTTTAATGGATGTTACTTATCAGTTATCTCCTGTTAATTTCTCTCAGAAAGTTCTCCACTGCCTTAGGTGGGTATTGAACTGACAATCTTTTGGTTCCTGTCACTGGATCTAACTAACACCTTTATCCATTGTGTCATGTGTCTTTTAGGGTACATATAATTTTTATAAATAATTGTGTTTATTAATTTTATACAGACAGTATATGCGTTTCATTGGGTAGTTTTTTTTATTTTTTTTATTTTGTCTTTAAAGCGTTGATTCGAACGTTATCTTCTTTAGGAACTACCATAAAGTCCGACGTTATAAGATGATTTCTTTTTTAACTATACGTTATATTATGTAACTTAGACTGCCTCAAAGATGCTTTGTTCAATATTTCATTTTATGTATATTTTGGTATTCCTCAAGAGACTTTATGAGACGACAAGATTTTATTGTACCTTATGCCTACAGGATGAGTTTTCTATTGAAGTTTTTTTGAAAAAAAAAAAACAAAAAAAAAAAATTTTCCCACCATTCACTGCCGTCAAACTTGCGATCCTATCCAATATTCTGAGATGAAATAATTTCATTATGCAACATATTTGTCTTCAGTTAAATCACTCAGTTGCCTACAAGAGTCTCCTTCGCTGATAATTGTGATATACTAGTCGATCAAGTTGTTTATTACATTCTGGCAAAGGGTCAAATTTTTGGAATTCACTTTGACTGACTTACTCACTTAATTACTATTAGGTTGGTGCAAATATATTGTCGTTTTTGACGTTAAAAATACATAAAAAACCGACAATATTTTTGCACCACCCTAATACAAATGTAAGTGGGTAAACTTTGACATTTGCAAAAGGCCATCTCTTACTAATATACTAGGATTAGCTTTTTTGTCGAACAAAAACTCAGCTAGGAAAGTATAGCGTACATAAGGCAGACAGTCTAGTTTAACAGTGCGCTTTATCTCCCGACCTGAATGCCCTGCTTGCACCTACACATACACACACACACACACACACACACACTCATATATATATATATATATATATATATATATATATATATATATATATATATATATGGACGTAACTCAGTTTCGAGAAATACTTTGCTTCATCCATCCTTTGATATGGGGAGTACGGATTTGTTTTTTTATTCTTGCTAAGGTCTTACATTCACCTGCATAGATATGACAAATTCGGGGAGTAATTTTCATATAAATGCCGCATAATTTGTAATGACTGACTCCACCGCCCGCCGTGAGTGGCGTCCTTCATAAAATTTTAGGTCTGTCCTACTTAGACAGACCAAACTACATACATTACGCGTAAGATGAAGATCGTGTTGGCATATTTTTAGAGAAATTAGCGTCCATTAAGAATGTGTATCTTGAAGTTGCTTCGGGTGACATATAGTTCAAAGTCTCTCTTACAAGTATGCACTGTTTTTTTTTCCAGAATACCCGATCTGGAACTATCATTTCCCAGTCATTTTCATGATGTTGACCTTATTCATTGTGTACTTCATAATTATACATCAAATTAATAGTATATTCTGGCCATCAGCCCATTGATCGTAGAGTAATTGCTTAGATATTTCATCTTCATTCTTTTTGAATACCCCATCAAAACCGACGCTGAAGTACTAGTCACTATATAATGTTAGATTGCGTTCGATTATTTCGACATAACACATGAATATTTGCCACAGGACATTTAATAATCCGTAGAGTCACAGTTAGTGAAATCGTTTCAACCGCTTCACGATCCTCCGGTAAGTGACTCATGTCTTACATTCATGAAAAAATGAAAACAAGTACAAGTATTATAGACTTTCAAATTCGTCTTATTCTAAATTCCGACTTATCACCATAAGTGAAAATACAGTTTCTCGTACGATCACTGACTTTAAGCAACGTCGAGATTGGTCAGTAAGAAGATGGGTGACCGCATGGGAATACCAGGGTCTATAATCTTGTATGTGATTGGCAAGTCAACAAGATTTGAAAGCAGAGATTTCTTTTTGTGGAATAGCCACTGACGTTGTTATAGCTGTCGTTCCAGATACAGAGAGATCCTCTCTAACCATACTAAAATATTCTTTACATCCTGTTGAATTAAAAGTTAGAATATTATTTACAGTAAATAAAAGGAACTATCTAAAAACTGCTTTCCATAACACGCTTTTCTTAGAATCATATCAATTATTACAAAATATTACATTTTGCTGTTGCACATTGTCATTATACGTCGGTGATATAACTTACAGCGTTATGCAACATTAAATTTAGTATCCCCACAAAGAGAAATAACACCATATTTAAAACAATGCATTGATTAAAATACATACATATTTTTTGTCTTTTTTCACCTTTTTCAGCCCTGACGATGATTCATGTTAATCAAAACTTGATATATACTTTGACCACATTTTTTATTAAATTTTAGATCTACAGCACACACATTTGGGAAACATTATTCACATATTCGAAAAATGATTAATAACTGTAATCTCTTAATAATATATATATATATATATATATATATATATATATATATATGTGTGTGTGTGTGTGTGTGTGTGTGTGTGTGTGCGCGTGTGTGTGTGTTTGTGTGTGTGTGTGCGCAAGTATGCAGAAAAATAGGAAGTAACACGTCAGGTAAATAATCCGGAGTTCCTTAGTACTGTTGTTTTTATTTTTAAGAAAACAGTGCTCCATACAGAAGTAGAGCTTTTTTTTAAAAAAACAATGATTCCTTCGCTACATAAGAGTTCCCCTGTTTCAAAAACGAGAGCCGAAACCATCAATATAATTATTAAAATTAAGTTTAATCAAGGTGTTGGGTCCCGTTTAATTCTCAAGCGAAAATTTAGGAATAAGCTATCTTGTGGTTTGCGCGTGTTTATAAGTATGGTCCATTGCAACATCAATTACTATAGAAACGGCTGGGCCGGCCATCTGGGTTAGGTGGTCAGACAGTTAATTCTCATCTACAGATTAATCACCTTCGGAAAGTTTATGCCAAGGTAGAGTGGTGTATTTATTTCAAACCTAATGGTGGCGGTCACTCTCTAGTTAGTTTACAGCGAATGATATTTCATGGTGCGACGACAAGTCGTTAAGTGTCGAGAGGATTTTGTTTTATTATTATCTATCTGTTAATCTCTTTATTTATTTGTTTATTCAAATAGCTGTTCCGTATACAAACGTGTTGCACGGGAGTACAATTTGTTTTTTGACGACTTCACTAAGGGTTTTTTCTATTTAATGATTTGGCTAAGCTTTTAAGAGTTTTATTAAACTATGGAATTTATTTATTTATCTAATTTTTATGCTAATTATTTAATGCGAAAATTTGTTGATGTCGGAAAAAACCGTTGACTCCTGCGTATGGCTTGATAACTTTTCATTCTTTAGAAACATTGGGATAGAGATGTCCGATTTCTATTTTGAATATTGCCGAAGGAGCTCTTGTGTTGTCTCCATCTAATTTTAAATTTATTCTTCGTTGACCCAATGTATATCCTATCAGTGTTAGGACTCTGAATGGATGAGATAGCGCATTGGTATACCACGCATTTTGTGAGACATTTATTTTCCAACGGGCAGTCTTTATGGTTTCTAGAATCACATAATTTTTTGTTATTTTTATCTAATTTTAGTTTATGAGTTTTATTAGTGTTTTGGCATGCATGTTTTTCCAGGATTTTATTATGTATTCTTATTATCATTTCTAGATTTTCAGTGCAGCTATAACTTAATTTTTAGGTGTTTTTATTAAAGATCTCACTAAGATTGCCATTAGTGGGAAAGTGTTTTTCAACTAAAGCTAGGAACTTATTCCCTAGTTGGGTACTGACAATTTGGTTGAACGGAGGGGTATACCAGATGATCATTCTTTTCCGATTTTTCTTATTATTGGTACAAATGTTTCTCTAGCTTAGGTCGGCGTTTTTTCATCCGCTATTTGTCAGGGCTATGTTATAAAAATTACTGTGCTGTCGGAATATTTCCCTATTAGCTGAGTTCATTCTAATTATTTTCTCTATTGATGTGGGTATATGCTTAATTATTGATTGAGGTTGGTTTGACTTCGTGTGTACATACACGTGATAACTGTTAGGTTTTCTGTACGGTTGGTGAACGTTGTTCATTAAGTCTAGGGTTACGTCTAGGAAGCTTACTCTTTTTAATTTAGTGTTGTCTAATCTGTTTATATTTAGTTTTCCGAATTGCCTATCAATATATCTTTCTAATTTTATCTGTTTTAAAATTTGTGGAGCTCTTCACTACCATGACCCCGTCATCTCTGTATAGCCCGATGTCCTTAATGTCTAATTCAAAGTGCGTGGTTAGATTGTAATGTATAAATAGACCGACAAGGTCAGAAGATTCTGCAGAGTCTAGAGATCCCATGGTGATGTCAAAATTCTCATTTGTATTTTTAATCCATTGTTCCCCATTATGGATGAGGACAGATTTCATTGCACTGAGGATTATGTTTGTTTCTTCCTTAGTTAAGTCAGAATACACTGTAGCAAATTCCAGGGCACTCGTGAAGAGATCTTTTGATATTGACTGGTAATAATCCACAATATCGAACTGAATTAGGGTGCAGTCAGGCTTAATGTCGATGTTGGTAAACCAATTGATGACTTCTTTGATATTAATCCAGAGTGTTAATCCAAGGTGTTTTTTAATTTGGCTAGTGATCCTTTCCAGGATTTTTTGCTTATCTTTCTTATGTCGGGTGTAGTTGGGTTTATCATTCTGGTAGTGGGGTCTTCCGTGTTTGGGATCCTTAAGAGTGATGTTGCATATATATATATATATATATATATATATATATATATATATATATATATATATATATATGTATGTATGTATATAAGATTTTAGCAATTATCTATATGTCTAATCTTGAAACATTATATGTAAGAGTTATAAAAACTTCCCACTACCTATCATTATGTTAGTCAAGAATACGGAAGAACTATATCAACTCCAAAATCATAATAACGAACTTAATAATAGCCTCAAAATTCATTCACTAGATGTATCAATAAACTATAATTTCACTGTCTCCCCATATAAAAAAAAACTACCAGTTTGATTTCGTGCACACTAACTATAAGAGTGAATGACTAAATTATTATAAAATAGTAATTATGAAAAACTAAAAAACCGTGTAAAAATTAATTCA
>OZ010571.1:137149988-137182488 GCA_963932145.1 Acanthosepion lycidas | reverse complement strand
TTTTCACGGGCCTTGAATTGAATACGTCTGGATGCACGACGCTGTGAATAATTCCTTTATTGACCTCTCGTTGAGGACTGATTACCAATGGAACATTGATAAACACAGATCGCAGTAATATGATTAACATCAATGATCTCCGTGTGATTACATGTATGAATACGGTCGTCTGTTTTCCGTTAGTTCTATATAAGTCTTCAGTTGTTTTGATTTGAATCTTAGAGTAAGAACTAAATTAAAAAGAAAATAAATAAAAAAACATGAAAGAAATTTAAAGAAGATCGTCGAATACAGCGCCATCTGTTGGCGTCAACTGCCATGAATCATAGAACTATTGACTAAACTAGTAGAATACTGGCTTCACTAAGGGTTTCTTTGACAGACGAATATATTCACAGACACGCCCCTCGAAATAATTGAGCGAAGAGAAATAGAGACACCGAATAAGCCTTTGATTTTTAGAGACGCTTCTTTTAAAGCATTACTTGCAGTACATTAATGAACAATTTATTTAGGAAAGGAAAAACGAGAAATTCTATTTATCTAGAAATACATGATAAGGTATGGTATATTTGTTCACGCTATAGACTCTGAATTTAACCTTTTTATATACTAATCTAAACAGAATTCGCTTCCTGTTAATTTTCATTGATTATATGTGCGTGTTTTTTTAGTATAAATATCACCTAAGTTTTATACTTCTTACACATGGGTGTAGAGATTAAATATAAAATAACTAAGGTCATTTGTAGTAACGGATTCTTCTGGCTTATATTAAAAAAAATCTTCTGAGAAATTTATATTCGGTTTAGTCATTTGTGGAACAAAGAGTAATGATGAATATATCATCCTATCTTATATTGTAATCGCCCGTTAATCTCACAAAATAATAATTACAGCTGGTTTGTTCAAAGTTGTGCTCTCAACGGCTTGTAAAACTGTTAGGTCTATCCAAATCGCAGGCCTTGGCGCTCTTGTAATAAGGTCGTTCGCTTTCCAAACCATAATGATTCCTTTGTGGCCGTATCGATAAAATTCAAAGAAATACAGGGCTTGATTGTAGATGTTGGGGAACAACATCTCTTTAAATATGTAGCAGTTAATGAACATTTAGTTATGTAAGATAAGAATCAAGACAGTGGATTAGCAAATATAAATATTGAAAATTGACTGCAAAAGCTGCGCTGCTTGGAGTAAAGGGAATGTTGAGCTTGGGGTGGGAAAGTTGGGCTAATTTTCCTTTAGTGATTGTAAAAAAGAAAGGAGATAATGAATAAAAATATATACGCCCAACTGGAGCAACGTGTCTATCAAACGTGTCGAAAAGCGTCCTGGACGATGATATAAAGAAAAAGTTGTTCTCCGCCATGATAAACCTCGGTCGCATACAACATATTTTTCAACTCGGTTAGTCTGTTTAATCTCAGCGACTATATTGAGTTGACTGTGAGCCAACAGATAATTAACGTTTTTGATCGCTATAAAATGCTTTGAAAAATATCTAAGTCAAATCGCATTAAAGAAAGCAGAGAAACCTGTTTTTGTTACATCAAAAACAGCGATTTTTATTCAAAATTTATCGAAGAGCTGCTTGTTAAGTGATGCAAACAATTAAAAATAATTGGGAATAGATAACAGAATAAAATGTTATTGTACACTATTTTCTGAAGAACAGAGTTGATGAAAATCGGAATCTATTTATGACTCAATAGTATTATTTTTAATCGGAGTAATCATTTTCAATTTGAAAAATCAATGGTAAAACTGACATCATTATAATATTTGAAATATGACATTTGTTCCTTGCATAGCAAATAATTAGCGCAGGATCCGTAGTAGTTGCTGTCGAATTCATCAGAACAATACATAAGAATAATCAACATATATTAGTAGATATGAGAGAAACGATAAATTATACATTGATAATCAACACCATTAGCTTGATTTTATTAGTCATTTTGATATATAGCTTGCATTTAAAGGTCTTTACGTAAAAGTAAAAAAAACATGTTCTATTTTTAAACACATTTTGATAGTCAATGACAAATGAATACCTTTCATCAAGTTACATTGAAAAACAGAAGAAATCCACCATCACTAATATCACGATAGTTGCGTGGTTTGATTTCTTTGTTTATCAGCACATCGACTCTTTATCGGTCATGTAATAATAAAATTTAATTTTCTTGAAAGCTTTGAAGTGATACAAAATTTGATATATATTATTCTAGTTTCAAAATTGAAGACATGGTAGATAATTCTCAGTTGTTTTTTTGGACATAATTACTAGAGGCGGTGATATGTGTGTTTTCTGTTGTGTTTTTTTTTTTTTTTTTTTTGATTTCGTATCTTGGAATAAACTTTAAGTTCTTTAAGATATTGTTGGATATTAGAAGAATTAATGTCCGGAAATCGATCTTTCATATTGACTGATGTATTGTTGATTATTTTTCTATAATAATTTATTGTTCGGAATTTTTTACACAAAAATGTGATGCACATATTTTTCTATAAAAATGTATGCTTATAATTTCATAGTGTCTTGTTTTTATTTGGGGTTCATTATTTGCCCATAGCTGGGTCTCTAAAAGGGTCAGAGGTAACCTGTGAACAACAGTTATTAAAAGGTGGTTCCACACTCCTCAAAATTTCCAATTCTCCGATCAAAGGCTTTGAAGTCGGATGTAATTTATTGTCATACTCAGGCCTAAGCAGACGATGATTTACCATTTAAGATAATATTTTCAGATGGTCATGTTTGAAAGACCCTGCATTATTCTGAACTACCCCAGAAGAACAAAAAATTCTAAAGAATACCATAATGATACAGAGAATTTCAGATTAAAAGTTCTTAAAAATTGAATCCATACGGAATGTTTTTGTTTTTTTTTTAACTATTTCAACCCAGAAAATGCGATCGTAGCACTTAAACTTAAAAGGTCACTGAGGTCGAATAAAAATGATGAATTGTTACTGAGGAAAAAAGGATAACAATAAATTGGTTAAAGGGAGACAGAGGGTCGCAACTGACGTTGTATTTTCATTTTCCGAAGATCGTAGATGTCATAAAGCAAGAAACCGGAAGAGAATTCTTCAGGTGAAAAGTGACAGGAATGAAACAAGTAGACTAGAAACGTACGGTTACAGCTACCTATTTCCACAGTAAAATGGTGAGGCCGATTTCCCTGTCAGAGTACAACGTCTGACGTCATCCCTTTGAAATGCCAAACCGAGGGTTTTATTAGAACAATGATCATGAAATTCTTTATAGAAAGGACACAGCGAAATCAAACCTTGACAGATTATATTACAAACATTTCTGATGCTTCTGTCGGAAATCTTGAGACATATATCAGGGGAAGCAGACTAGATATGGCAGCAATATTAAATGCGCGGTCTAATGTGCAAAATTGATTCTGGCAGAGAAAATTGTTTGGTACCACAAAATGAACCAGTTTTCCAAACTTATTTCGTGGATATAAAATTTTCTAATTCGGAAGTTTTCTGACATCGACACGTTCAACCGATGTTGGCCTTTCGTATTTTTTTGACGACCAAGCATTGGCTTCTCTGGAATACAAAGTCAACTTTATAATTTATTTCCTAGGATAATTAAAACTTGTTCGAGAATAGATTTATAACAATGTCTGAAATATCGCAAAATATAATAGAATAAAATGATAAATGTATTTGTTTCTAAAATTAATGCCGGGTAGACCTTTATGTTTCAGTTTATGAACCAAACTGTCATTATCTACAAATCAATATTTGTTTTGAAGACGCTAACTCAAACGAGATAGAATCTTCCTTAAGTCTGTTTTCATATTTAATAAATACTTACCAACATTATCTTTCACAAATAAAAGGTAAAACAAGTGAAAATAGAAAAGTTGTCATGTTTTCTTCTTTACAATTGCATTCCTATTTTTCCATTGTTGCAGACACCAAACCATTTTATCGAAGGCAAACAGCAAATACTCACAAATTTAGTCAATAAATCAATCATTCAATAAATTAATCAATCAAGAATGTGAGTTTGTAAACAGTGACTATTACGATGAATAATGCAAGACTTTTTGGTAAATCGAATGGAGTTCTCTCAGTCACTGTGTGTTTATCTAAAATTAAATGCGCTTAAATTCAGTTTCATCCCTGCCGTGCGCTAATGGCTTAGTGGTAGAATCTCCGACTGCTTCCTATTTAATCGGGTTTCAATCCTACTAGAGGCAACCTGACGTCTACCTGCAATGATAAGCTGCGAAACAGTCTGTCTGTAGAAGGCTATATATATATATTGATATATAGGGGATAGAAATATATATTTATTAATTTCCTATCCCATACATTTAGATAGATTCCACAATACCTAAACATTATCTGCGATATTGCTGTTGGATCGTCTAACAATGTTCAAACATAGACAAAACCTCATTTTTTGCAATATGTTAATCCTAATATTAATACTGTTTTGTAATATGATAATCCTAATATTAATACTGTTTTGTAATATGATAATTCTACTATAAATCCTTTTTTGGAATATGGTAATCCTATTATTAATAATGTATTGTAATATAATAATCCAAATCTTAATACTCCTTTCTTAGATTGTTTAGCTACAGTTGATGTTTTTTCTTCTGTCATAATAGTAATAGTAAGTCAGTTTAAATCGAAGGTATTATTTGACGCTATTACAGTTACTGCTACTGATCGAATATTCCGGTAAGGAAAAATGTTTACATGAAAATGTCAAGGAGGGAGCTCTTCGCAAATATAATTGGCCAGATGATACTCATATGACAACTACTGGCGATTCTGGAGGGGTCACGTAAAAGAAAAACAACGTTTATATGGTTTATCCTCGATCACTTTGTGGTGTAGCCAATATTGAATAGATGATTTTTAAGCAACGATAAACACGTGCATAGAGACGCTAGAAGCGAAAATCGCACCTCATTCTAGCGTCTTTATGCACGTGTTTATCGTTGCTTAGAAATCATCTATGTAAACAATGACAGACTATCATCATGTCTTGTCCGTATATGTTTAATATGTTGTATTTGACATATTTGATAATGGCTTATGTAAGCCGAAAGCTTAGATTGTAATAAAATAAAATATGGATCAATATTGTGAATTTCTTTCTTCGTTCAACGATAATGATATTAAACTTATCAGATGTTACGAAAACATTGTCTATAAGATAAATAGACAACACTTGTCTATAATATTTAATGAAACGTGTATCAATATATATATATATATATATATATATATATATATATATATATATATAAAGATATATAGTCTTAAGGTGTGCTATATTTATGGAATAAAGTGCTCAATATCAGAGATAGAGCGTGTGTAAATATAAAAGTGAACATAGAAGTCAACACTTAGAGGCGACAGTCTGTTTCATGCTATATGCAATCGTCAAGCCACCTTGACGATTGCATATAGCATGAAACAGACTGTCGCCTCTAAGTGTTGACTTCTATGTTCACTTTTTTATATATATATATATATATATATATATATATATATATATATATATATATATGATAATAATATTGTCTTAACCTATGTTATATTTATGGACTAACGTGCTTCATATCAGACAGGACATAGGTAAATATAAAAGTGGACATTGAAGTCAACACCCAACGGCGGCTACTGTCCTTTTCCTTAAACACAATCGTCAAGCCAAGGAGATTATGTTCAAGCTTGAAACATATTGTCGCCGCTGGGCATTCACATGTGCGTGTATGTGTGTGTGTGTGTGTGTCTTCGTGTGCGTAGTGTTGTCCAGGAGGTGGTATTATGAAGTTCGCTGGATCTCACTTATGTATCCTTCTTTTTCTGGGGAAGCGTAAAAGATATGTTCTTCATCACTGTATACGTAGATTGGCATCATTTATATATGAACGCATACATATATTTATATATGATTGTTTAAAGTAATTTTGATAGGCTTCAATCACTGGATAACATGATTACTTCAGTAGATTTGATAGAAGCCAAAAGAAATTAAAAACGTGAATTAAAACTAATGAAATCTTATTTACAGTGAAAGAAAGAAAAAGAAAATGATCGAATTGCGATATTCCAAAATACTTATTAAATCTATTTTCAAAGTAATCACTTCATTGCATTTGAAGTTTTTACTTTTTAAATTATTTTATGTAATATTCCTGATTTATAGCTGTTGTTAATCACGTATATCGCAAATATTTTTTTTCATCTGTTTTCAAAAACGACGCGAATGAAATAATGATATAGGCAAAATATTATGCCATGTTATTGGCTCGGATTGACCATACATTTTCGGTTGTAATTCTAATAGTTTTAAAACATATTTATTAGCGACTGAAGTATTTGTTTTAGTTTACACATTCTCTAATTTGTTTGGCATTGTTTATTTTAGTGTCACAGATGAATAGTGTGAGATGTGTCTTCTTTTCCTCTACTTCAGCAACAAACGAACGCGTTTTTTTTGCTTTTGATTTACTAGCTATATAAACATCACGCTTAGAAGTTTTCCAGATCAGGGAAATGGCTTTGCTCTCTTTTTCCTTTGTATGTTTTCAGTATTTCCTGTAATTTGCATTCGTAAACATGCCAAGTCTGTTTCGCTAGGAGGCTACATCTAATCAAAATCAGCCAACACAAGAGGTAATAAAATGTCTATTCATAGTCTAGATACATATAATTCTTTAGACCATCGTATCGGAAACTTTTTCTAGCTGCCTGATACCCAAGCAATATTCTTATCTCTCTGCTCCAACACCAATATAAAAATAGTTCTTTCTTGCTATTGGATACACTGATAATATAAAACAACTGATAATCTAACACTGCAAACATACTTTTTGTCTTCCCTTAGAGCTCATTAGAAAAATGATAGCAGACGAAAATCTATAATTAATATGGCATGATATAATATAAGTCTCCGTCCTTAAGAATATTAGGACTGAATTAACTTTAGTAAAATTGTTCAATCTCTGCCCAAAGTAGAACTTCCCATGGCTATAGAATTAAATAAGTCTAGAATCATATGTACTCGATCAAATTGACATACACACGAAGTAAATAACTGCTAATCGATTCAAATATTAACGAAGTAGATATCACATAACCCAAGTATGTATGAAGAGTCTTACAATCAATAAAAACTAACCTTAAACCACTCGATGAATTTAGCGTACAGAATAAATTCGTTTATTTTGTGTACGGAACATGAGCATATTTCAAATTTTGTAACTACGCTAAAGGATTTGAAAAGGGTTAAAAACGAAAATATCAACTCTTACAGCAAGAATAGTTTATTTGCTCAGAGATGTCTTTTAGATGATTCCGAAAACGCTAAGCAATGGTATTTAAAGTAAACGGTTGACAAGGACAAATACTTGAAAATCGTTAAAGCTGAAATATCCCTGAAATCACAATCAGGTAAGAATGACACAGACAAAAAAAATTGGAACATAGTTGCTATATTCGTCTTCATCCGCTATATTGGACGGGCCTTACATTAACTGATTCTTATTTTTTCAGATCGCTGCAAAACGATTTGATGGGGAAACTTTTTTTTATGAAACCAAGTTTCAAATATTTTCTGAAAATATTTTCACATAAAATGCCATGAAATATAGCTGAAAGTTGATCGAAGACTTACCTGATAAATCATATTAAATAATGTTGAATACATAACTGAATAAATTTCAATTGTATTTTATTTTCGGAAGAATAAAGTTCATAACAGAAAGCGGAATTATTTATGACTAAACCAAAACGAGATCTGCATTATGTTTGAGTTTGCATATATGTTTACACCAAAACAGTAAAAAACACATCCGTTATTGATAGTACTGAGCTTAATTCTTGATCAGGTTGTTATGAATAATCAAGAGTAGTCTCCCTTTGAGAGAGCTATTTCTGATTACTGGGACTACAAAAGGACAATATACGCGAACCTTTTATTCTCAGTTGAATAAAGCTTTCTTAAAGCCTACACCTGTATAATCTTGACTCATGTAAGGTTCAGGTGAGAAAGACGATTTCAACTAAACTTACTATGAAATACAAACACCACAATATAAATAATGGTGATATTACTTATTTCCTTGAAAGAAAACCTTCGGCATTCATTGACTGAGCATTCAATACTTTTATCGATTGAAATTTATAAAATCTTTCTCATAAAATAATTTTTCAGTAAAATAGTTTCCTCAGCTCCAGACACTCTTTTCGCACTTCTACTACTGATGAGGGCTTTCTTCCTAAACTTATTTTAATCAACATCATGCTCCTGTCATTATTTACTCTTGTTAACATTTTATCTGTTTCTGCTGTTGAAAGAACTCAGTTTCTTTAGTTTATGTTATTTGATACTTTTCTATGCTTTGAATCTGTAGCGCCAGTCCGGAATATTCGGAGAACAAATTTTATCGCTGAGCCATAGAGGCTTCATTTAGCAATATATCAGCGTTGTTCTGAGGAAGTGTTTGCAGCAGCTGACAGTTTAGATATGTATGTGAGGAGTTTGTTACCATCCACGACATCTATATGCGACATCTATATGTATCACGAGCAAAAATATTGGAAATATTTTCACTTGCATCAATGTGATGCAAAGGTCTGGCCATTTTATACGCTTAGTGAGAAACGACATCAATAGGAATTAATTACAAGATTAATTTAGGGGATATCGTCCAAGGCGGTTATCGAACACGGCTATTTTCTAAGCATCGGTTTATCTGAAACATATCTACAAGAAATCTTAAGTACAATTTGAACTCTTTTCCAAGTCGCCGCTTTCTGATACAAACAAACCTATTAATTGTATTGTGTTCATTTTTATACTGTTTTTCGCGGTTTTTATGTCGATCCGATGCATTAGTGGCCCTCCAATTTTGGAAAGAAGAAATGGGAAAAACATATTTCCATGTACTTCATAGCATACCCCAGTCTCCCCAGTGTTTTAGATTGCATACCATATTTCAATATGAAACCATAACTAATGAATCACAGACCAAAAATGTTAGAAATTTATGGTGACTATATAGAATGTAATAATTAGAAGAGAATTTAACTCCAGTCACCGACCTTCGATTGACAGGATGCAGGGCGGTTTTTGAGATGATTTACAGGGTTAAATGTGTCTTATGATTTATAGGGGGAAATGTGCATTATGAGTAACAAAATTAGATAAAAATTATAACTCACTGGTTTTATTATTCTAGTTTTTGAGACAGGGTAGATTTAGTAAATCATAATTTAAATTCGTGAATATAATTGATGACTCTGCCGTTTAATAATAAGTCTCTACCAGTTAATATTACAGAACAATATTTCATGTAAATATATGAGTAAGTAAAATGATATGAGGAGGGTTTTCTACTTTCAGGGAATCTATTTCGTATTCCTGACATTTAAGATTGCCTATATAAATTTTAACCTGGAGAGGGATGCGCTCCGTTAGGTTAAAGCACCAATGACATGCTACAATGAAGAAGAAGAATAGGAATAAAAATAATAAGAATAATAATATAAACACAATTTCTACAGCTACGATGCATGCTAAGTGAATTTTGAATCCTAAAATTTACGAAAGAAGTCACTTCATACCTGAATGGAGTGCGTGATACATAGTAAATTCCGTGGGTGTTGAATATAATACTCGATTTAAAGAATATATGGCTAGAATTTGGAAATTTTCAGGGTAATTTGTTGTGACACTTCAAGAAGATTTAATCATACAATGTTTGATCTTTTTTCGTTTCAATCCTTGTAAGGGATTAGGAAAAGATGAATTGTAGTATGCAAATACACGAAGCTGAGAAAATGTTTAGTAAAAATTTTGTAAATTTTGTAAAACATTTGTAAAATTCATCTTATTCATATGAATTGAATAATATAATGAGGAGGTCAAGAGTTGTGTCACCTTTGAATAGAAGAGAAAAAACTCAATAAATATCATTTACCGCACGTATAGAACCTTAGGGTCTTCATGATATTAAGTTGAATGCGTTATCTGATAAAAATAAAGCTTGCCCTGTGGAAAATTCCTACGCTTGCAACATACAACATTAAGATATTCAACTTCAATACGAAAAAAATATAGAGTCTAGCAACCAAGAGGGAGAAGCGCGAAGCGTACTGTTAGAGTTGCGTGATCGGTGATGGCGGTAATAAATCAAACAGTTGGGCGAAGAAAATCTTTTATTTGATATAAAGGATCCGAATATTCTGGTCACTCATACATTTGCGAAAAGCTTGGCACTTAAGTGGATAAAAAGTAGGAAGAGTTATGCGCCCGTTGTACGCTAAAAGGAAAGCCATTACTGTCACATTGAGGATCAAACTTTGCAGAGAAATTCTACAAAAGCTGCTTTCTATTTAACAAGGTTTCGTCGTTAATGAATGAGAGTTACTTCTTGCAACTACAAGGTCAAGCCCAGATCATAACCAATGCATAAAAATAGTTGATTTGATGTTATTTCTCTCTGTTCGTTTCTTGGCTTTATACGTTGCCAACGACAAAACAGAACAATTTTTTCATCAGGAAATGGATATGATGTCGCGGACTTTGATACTTGGAAAAGCAGATATTTATATACAAAATGGCAACGCAGACATTTAACATGATAGAGACTTAATGCATTAGATAAGAAATCTAAAAAACTGAAACCGTTATAGGATACGAAGCTACCGTTGGAATAATCCCACTACGATAGTGTGTCGCCTGCGAGAATTGATTTTTATATTTTATCTTTTATGTGATCAACAACCTGTTGATTTCTAAATGAAATAAACAGATCTTACTACTTTTGGATGTTAATTCATAAAATATCTAATAAACAGGTAGAACTGTTACTTTCTGGAACAGACTCAAGAATAAGCTTTCCCGATCACTAAGGACTTAAACACTTAAATTATAGAATTTTCTATCTTAGATATCCTCGATATATACTTTTTTTTAGTAATTACATTTACACCTGTACATGAAACCTATTTAGTATCCATCTACCGTGGGTGGCACTTTGTTCTGTTATTGGGGAACAACAGTATAAGTATACACACACATACATACATACATACATATATATATATATATATATATATATATATATATATATATATATATATATATATATAGTCAAACCTAGAGAGGCAGACAAACCTACCAAGGTTTCACCTAAGCGGATCGTCAGGGAAAGCTGGCTTTCCCTGACGATCCGCTTAGGTAAAATCTTGGTAGGTTCGTCTGGATCTCTAGGTTTGAATAGATCTGCTCTTCTTTGTAGTGAGAACTTTTTTAGTTAGTTGATTACTTGTATCTATTTTTGGGGCGGGGGGTGGCGTTAACGATTTGGAAAAAAAAAAGCAACATAGTTTACAAAAATCAACTGCCCTTTGGGAGCTTGTATCTCCAATGGATTAAATAATATTTATGTTGGTCACACCTAAAAATCGCTTTCCCGACGCTTGACTCTACATTTGAATGATAACATTTTTAGGCGTTTAAAGTAACAAGCATGGCCGCGTACTCAAATACCGAAAACCCTTGTTGAAAAAACAACTATACTTAACAATAAACAAAAACTAAAAATTCTCGAAGCTATATGCATAAAACAGTTGAAACCTAACTTGAACAAAATAAACTACGAAATCCCCACAAACATTCTTACACGCCTATATTTCATAACAGAAGCGATTTGTTTTATACCAACGGCTTCCCTTAATTAATAATTCTCGATTTCACTCTCGCCTGGTCATGTGTGACGTCACGAGCTCTGACGCAATTTTCGCTTCCGCGTCTCGTATACACTAATGTGTTGTTGCTTTGAAATTTTTCATACCACAAAAACAAAATGTCATTACTGTTCCATGTATGGATTGATATATTGAAAAGTAATTGTCATCTTTGATAATGGCTTATGTCAGCCGAAAGCTTTAATTGGATTTAAACATATATCAATATGGTGATTTCCTTTCCTCCTTCAATGATAATGTTTTTAAGCTTATCAGACAATAATAAAAGAACTTACTTAAAATAAAGAGACAAAACTTGTCTATATTATTTAATGAAACATGCATCAATATATATATATATATATATATATATATATATATATATATATATATATATATATATATATATATATATATATATATATATATATATATCAAACCAAGTTAGATACTAAACTGTTACATTCACATCACATTAATGTTCTTGGGAAAAGAATATATATATTTTTTATTCTTGCTATTTATGTCTTTAACATCAGGGTAGACCGAAGCTTAGAGCTTTTTATGACATTAAGTCTAGGTGAAGACAGTCCTAAATTCAAAAGAATGTCGCCATATTTATTACAACGTTTCGGCCGTTGTACGCTCCTCAAGGACACATGGCTCAGTGGATAAAGGAATTAGTTAGATCCAGTGACAGGACCCAAAGAATGTGAGTTCAATACCCGGTTAAGGAGAATTTGGAGAGGGGAATGAAGAGGAGATGACTGACAAATGATATCCATTAAAACATTGCACGTGGAACTAGAACAGTCTACCCCAGTGAACGAAGTAAAGGGTTCAGTTCGAAATTCCAACTAACTGAAGAAGGCTGGAGCGTACAAGGGCCGAAACGTTGTAATAAATATAGCCACAAAGATGAGGACAATAATCCGAATAATGTAAATAGTGTACATAATACCTCATCTCATAAATATAGACAGGTATCAAAATCTTGTGCAATTAGCAGGGAAACACTTCAGTATATTTAGAAAAATATGACAGGGTACAGATAATGATGAAAAGGAATCACAACAGATTCAACATGTCTACATTCTGAAGGTCCACATCTTTAAAAAGGTGCAAAATATTAATATATTGACGTATGTCACAATTTATGTAATCAAAATACAGAATTTTTTCTCTTCGAGTTTTATTAACAGAGGGCCTGCCTATGTTGTTTATTTCTAAACAATCATATTTATATCACAATATATTTATTTTTTCCAATTCGAAACTCCTTGAGCATCTTGCATAGAACCATTGTAACTAAATGTCACAAAATGGGCCCGTCTGCGCCGTTTTGCGTTTCATGTCGATTTAAAATTAAAAAATGACAGGGATTTGGAAATTTTCAGGTTAATACTTTCTTACTCTCAGGCATTTAATCAATACAACATTTTCGTTCTTTCGTTTCCATCTTCGTAAGAGAATTAAGAACATTCGCAAACCTACTTTCCAGATGATTTGTCGTTGATTTTTTTTAGACTTCCCAACTAAGTTGAATAGTGGTATGAAAATAACGAAGACGAAAAAATGTGTAGTAAATCTGATATCTGTAAAATCCATTTTGTTCATATGAAGAGAAAAATATAATGACGGGGCCAAGCTTTGTATCGTCTTTGAATAGAAATAATATATCTTAATAAATATATAGGTTCTTCACTATATTAACTTGAATGCGTCAGCTGATATAATGAAAGTATGGCGAGATGGAAATTAATAACTGAATATAATTAAACATTTAACTCACTGTAGTTACTTTCTTTCTTTTCTTCTTAAACTTCAACCTCTAACTTGAGTGATTAGTAAACATGTTATTAGATGAACTTTAGTATAAAACTTTATCTTAGTAAATAATTAAATGTTAAAACGTGGGCCAGGATAATCCGATTTGTTTTTTACCTAAGTACTTTGAATAAATAAATACTGGAACAATGTCTAGGAGAGATAACAGAAATACAAGATATATTAAGAGCTACAAAGGACAGGAGATTATGAAGAGACATGATCACCAAATTCCTGAGGAGACAAGGCGAGAAGAAGAAGAAGAAGAAGAAGAAGAAGAAGAAGAAGAAGGAGAAGAAGAAGAAGAAGAAGAAGAAGAAGAAGAAGAAGAAGAGATATCGTTAAGTATTTAGTGTATTTTACGCCACTGTTAGTTTCTTATACTCGTGATATCTTATTTCATCCTAGACATTAAGTCTCATTCAGGCTTTGTATTAAGTGAGCTTTATTATAAATGTAAGTTTGTTGTGTAACTAAATGTCAAAAAATGCCCTGTCTTAATGGTATTTCGTTTGAACCAATTGGTATCTTGATGCAATGAACTCTGTGTCGTTCCTTCTTCCTTAATGTCTTTCCATTTTCACAGTATAGTTAAGCTTACTAGGTAACTAAATGCCCCGACATTATTTCTTCATGTATTCCTTCTTTCTTACTATCGAGAAATGACTAGCTTCATGTACGTCCATCCACACCAAGACACATAAAAATATAAAGTTTCAAGTATGACAAAAAAATTCCTTAAAACATTCTTGTCAAATAGTAAAATAAATCATATTGCATCTTATAAAAATACTTTCCCATTTAAGCATTATTGCCTTTTGATGCGAAATTCTTTCATCTTCCTTTTATTTCTCATTGTAACTTATTCGACAAATATTCAACGGTCAATGCTAAACAATGGAAATACCATTTATAATATTCATTTGAAAATAATCAACAAAGATCTAAAGAGAGGCGCGTATCTTTGAGGCTGTATTTTGTAGCATTGTCTTATGCTGGAACCATTCTAGTATCGAAATACGTAAATGGTTTAGTCTAATGAGAAATCGCCGATGTTAATCACTCAGGTCTTGGACGAAGAAAAAAAAAACGATGATTACTTTCTAAAATCAGACGAGAATCAAAATAGTGATTTGCAGAATAAGCGACTTGTTTTTAATGAAGAAACTCACTTTCTCTGATAATGGAAACCACTTCCAGGCAAGAAAGTTGGCAGAGAATAGAAAACATTATTCCAATGAAACGTTCATTGTGAAAAATGAGTGTTCTCGCTATCGAACAAATTCGTCCGATATGATATTCAGAATTTTTATTCACAACATATTTTACACATATACAGATAATATGATCACTGCGAATAAGAAAAAAAGAAATCATATAACTGTTTGTGCTGAAGCCATTTGTGTAGAATTTTTTTTTATAATTTGTAAAGCAAGAGTAACGGTGGTATTATTTGTTTGTAAATAGGTTTGATCTAACGGAATAAAAAGTAATAAGGCAGTTGAGTGGAGTAGTTGGGATTTTATAAGTATATGACTAGCACATAAGCAGGCATTATCATCGAGAATAAAATAAGTTAGTGTTGGTTTAAGCATATCCCTAAACATACTCGTTTTAGAGTGCTAACTTGTTCTCGAAATGTTCATTTTTCATGCATCAAAAATAGGTGACTTGGTGCACAGGTGTCCCCCTAAATATTTTCTATTGCGCATTACGTGATTGCTTAAGGGCCATATTGAATATCCAATCAGAAAACAGATGAAGGAAAACTTTCTGGTGTAGATTTCGACAGTTGTTTTGTTTTGTCTTTAAATATTTTTAAATAATTCTGCCTTCTGAAACTGAGGAAAGTCCACGATTCGTGCAGAATCTTGGAAGCATTGATCGATCGGAGAGAGATTCCACGAATGAAATTAGATATATTTGAGGATATAGTGCCTGATTTTAAGCGATTAGAAACATCATATCTAATCCTAATCTGCGCTAATAACAACATGGGAAAATGCCAGTTTGTGCTTGCTTGCGTGTGGGTGTATAAATACGTGTGTGCATTTGTGTGTATTCTAATCCACATAAGTGCTACTATGAGAAAAATAGTTAGAGCTAGCATAGCATATGTGATAAACGATGAACAACTAAAGTCCTGAAACTATTCGTTCTAGGTCAAGATTATCTAAAGCTAAATCCAATGCATTTATGCGTTGGATTATTGCAGATTATCCCCGGATGCCATCGCCTGTAATTCCCATTGTCGACGTTGAGTATTTCCATTTCAAATTATTTTTTAATGTATTTTTATATTATTTTATGCGCATATTACAATAAAAATTCCTTTTGTCGTCATATCATAATAAAAACTTATTGTACCTTTATATTACTATTAAATCATTTTGTAACTGCAGTATAAACATGGTTTGTAATAATATTAAAATTAAAATTCATTTTATAATTATATTACAATAAAAAGAAATCATGAGCAATCATTTTAAAATAAAAAATGTCAATTTATAATTATATTACAATGAGATTCGCTGTACACTTGTTAGCAATGGCCTCTTCAATTTTGCAATTCGCCAACATCTATGGCGTCATTGATATGGGAACTAGCCGGCCCTTTTAAACGGCTATTATTTAATTATAACACAGTCAATCGCCCTTTCTATGAATGTCTACACAGCGGGAGTGCCAAAAGTGCTGACGGGGCGATACCATGGAACTGATCTATGACAAACCAACGACCCGGTGTTCACACCCAACTAAATATTGCCAAATAACATATCGATTTCCTCAAATCAAACTGAATCCTCTATTTTCAAGTTACTCAGATTTAAACAAAATTTATCTCATGGCGATTTTGCTGGGGTATCATGTCAGATACACCGGCAAATCATAATAACTGTCGCAGCTGTTAAAAATGGAATATAATTTATTAGATAACATCAAGTTATCGTTTTATATGGTTTTGACACATTTCGACCAATGGACAAACGAATCTAGATTTTCTGATAGCGATAAAATAATTTGTGTTCAAAAGAATAATTGAATATTAATTTTGTGCTTTCAGAAATTCTACTTAAAAAAATCATTAGAAAAATTATACGGAAATTATATGTAATAACGAGTCCTTTAGGGAATAAGTATTTTTTTTTTACCGATGTCAATAATGAGTACTCGAGCTCAAATTGATATCCAAGATTTATGAAATAGATTTTCGTAATAATTTTTGTATCCTAATTTAGAAGATTCGTTCATCACGATCTTCAGATTAAATATTGACATATTTCAACTAATATCATCTATATTCTTATAGTTAGTCTCTTCTATGCTGATGTTTTTCATGTCTATCTTATATTTACTACAAATCCGTCAATTTTAGTTTTAACGTGAAAGAAAAAATAAGAAGGAAATCTTATCAATACTGGAAAGATCGATAACAGCTACTGAACTTAAGCAACCTGTTTTCCTGGAAAAATATTTTAATAGAAAGATTTTGTAAGTTTTAACCGAAAGTAGTACTGGCTACTCAGGCAATGAATGCCAAATATTTCCTCATAGGTAAACGGCTAATGTCCCCATTACCATTGTCATAAAGACAAAATGCCCTTTAAAATCCGTAGGTAATGTAATACAATCGAAAAATAAGTAGACTGGCATGATGTGTAAATAAACCAAAAGGAGAAAAAAAAGGGTTCGGGTATAATAGTAAAATAATGAAACTATCATAGCGGAGTTTCAGATCGAAAAGTAAATCATAAACTATATCCTGAAAGTTATTTCATTAACATCACCATAGACGTTGGTATTATTTCTCAAAAACTATGAAGTAGAATAAAACACTTTCAATCAGTGCCTACGTATTTTTTCACATATGACTAAGTATAAGAAAAAGAAGAGAAGTAGCATAATGATTTTATTGGCAAAAACATGAAACCGAGTCTAAGCATAAGCAGGAGTGAGACGTTACATCTAAAATACTGAATGTATATTTAGTCTAAAATGCTCAACAGACAGAGGAAATGACGATGAAAGAAAGATAAGTTTGGGTAAATAGGTTTAATAATTAAACATCCGAACGTAACAAATTCTGTTTTTAAATAAGTAAATAGTACTACGACTTCGAATGTGGCAACGACTGCAAAACTTAGTATATTGAAGATTTAGGCGTTCACATAATATATATATATATATATATATATAGTCCTAGACATAGATATTTCTAAATATGTTTGATGATTTATTTATTTAAATGCTCCTTTGTGATTGAAGAACGCAGTGCAGTTATTTTAAACACAGGCACAGACACACACACACTATATATATATATATATATATATATATATATATATATATATATATATTGCTATGATACACATATGTATATATGTTCGTATATATAATTGTAATACAACAATACATATATAAACACATATATTTTAATAGTAATATTAACTGTTTTCTTATAAGAAAACACCCGGCATGAATTTTCTGAAAAATCAATATATATTCATAGATATGTATTTACATTTATAAGCATATGCACACACACGCACACACACACGCGTGCACGCACATACACACACACATATACATACATACATATATATATATATATATATATATATATATATATATATATATATATATATATATATATATATATATATATATAAGAAGAAGTCATAATTGTATACGCCATAAGATAATTTACCTCCTGGAATGCACACCAGAAGTCATAACATAATTTACCTCCTAGAATGCATACTATGCTAGAAACAATATGTGGGAAAATATGTATGGCCCTTTCAATAGAGAATTAATAATTACTACAATCGAATTAAGTCGGCTCTCCATGAAAAATTGTTACCTGTAGACAAAAATTTCCGCTTACAAAAACACGATTTTAAAACTCATGCCAAATTCACTATAATTGAGAAAATAGAAAAGATCAGAGCAGATAACATTAGAAAGATCTTAGAAAACGATGAAGATGTGGATTCTGCGCTTAAAAACGATCCATCCAGACGGGCTTAATCACAAAATTAACACCATAGAGAGAATTAATATGTAACCCCACAAATTAGGCCCTACCCACATTCTCGCCCACACAAGACAGACATGCTTGAGGAGGTGTTGGGGCCTCACACTTATACACGCAGCCATACTAATATACACACTTACACACATAATACTCACTCAAACCCTAATGAGCTAAATGATAACACACACCAATACCAATATACGCACTTACACACATCATACTCACTCACGCCCTAAGAACCAAATAATATACAGACTTAACAGAGAAACATCCTCTTTCCGAGAACAAATAAAACTTTAGAAAGGACCAAGGGAATTCAGAGCAGCATGCATCCATTCAGACCTTATCTTAAATAAAAACTTAAAAGAGACTGTATGACCAACAAAAGGTATGTCCAAAATCCATGTTGAAAAATAAAAAAAAATAAATGAAAACTACTGACAAAATTCAGTTCCTTCATGAAGTCATTCATTTCTGTAGTTCACTGATACTAAGAAGGAGAATTTTTTTCCTCCGGATGATGGCCATGCTGCCCAAAACTAGTCAAGGAATCTAACTGAAATAATAAAAACAAAATAATATTAATATACAACCCAGTAATATATCTTTAATTATTACAAAAGAAACACTGTTCAGAGCTTAATGAAACAATTGGAAAAATTTGCTGTTATACGATTTGAACAATTTTGCTGTTACATCTCATATATATATATATATATATATATATATATATATATATATATATATATATATATATATATATATATGGTCGACTAGAATTCGTTTCCGAAGACAGATGCTGACTGAACCCACAGTGGTTTATACTGCAATTATACTCAGTGGACCACATGCAGAAGTTTTGGAATAAATTCCCGAACAAATACGTCCCAGTATTTTCACTACGAAGCTTTTAGAAACTTTTACTTGTAGCAGGATTAAGTGCCTGAGTAACTTTTGCTGTAGTTTCAGATATGTCACAAAACAGTCATGCAGGTCTCCAATAGTCTCACGCAATGATCAGCACCGCAATGTAGTATAATGGTTATCAAGCTTGTCTTGCTATAACAATTACGACTGGATAGTTAGTTTTGTCCATACACCGTGCTCCGTAATTCCGGCATTGTGCCACATCTAATCTACGCTTACATATATGGATTTGAATGAAATTGAAACATATCCAGTTTAGTGAAACTTTAAAATGAACGTTCAATGTCTGCTGTCTTTCTAAATATAAAAAACTTGTACATAGAAATCACCACTATAAACAATAATGATATCACTTGAAATATTTTCTAAACATAGAATTTCTAATAGTTGCTTAAGTTATGATAATGCTAATCACGATTTTGCAATTAATTCTAAAAATATCCTATCCCCGATAGCTCTTCTTCCAATAAAGGTAGCAAAATTAAAACAGTACACAAAGACGTAGGTGTATGCGTGGTTATGTGTGTATATATGTCTATGCATCTGTGTGTATATTGTGTGCATGTACGTGTATGTGTGTATTTGTGTGTATGTGTAGTTTGTAAGAAATTATTTTTCTGTGCTCTTATTTCATAAACTCATTTAAATTTGGACACGAACACTCTTGTTTTTAAACTTCCATATGTATTTCACTTTTTCCTTCATGAATCATTATTAGTGTGGTTCTTGATTTATATCTTACTGTTGACGCTAACTTTATTTAATTGAATTATGATTGCCTTGATAGTATTGCAGGCAATAACATTTTGGATGATCCTGTATGAATAGAGACGAATTCACACTGCATCATTACTAACAGTGTCATGTGTAAAGGGACAGAATCTTTCCAGGATTTTGATAATAGCTTAAGATCACCATTCATAATGAATCACAATTTATAATGAAAATCTATGTCGCCCGCTTCTATCGGATTATCGGGGTTTGACCATCTTTTCGGATTCATGTCCATCACAGTCATCAACTGGAATTAATACATACGATCTATTGCATAGAAGAATAGTGGTCGAGTTCTTTTCTCCGATCCAGAAATTACCTGAATACATCTGCCATGTTTTATCTTCGCAATAATCGAAATAATTCAAAATGGAGTATGAAATCGCATATCTGGAGTGCACGATTCTCTTTTGCATCCTGCAGAGCCGAGTCTAAACTATAGTCCTAAAGCCCTATAGGTAAATTGTTATTTAATCGATAGCATTTCTCTTAGTATATGGGTGTTCCTAAATGGGCAATCTTCTGGACAACTTGCATGTTGATGTTACCTGAGGCACTATTAGTAAAATTGTTCATTCCTTTTCTCAGGAGGCCAAGAATTTCGATTACTTTTGATACAGTCTCAGTTTTCATTCCCCAGACATCTTCATCTCGAACTCAACGTCTTTGTATTAGAACAATTTATCAGTATTTTTCATGAAGTTATTTCTCTCAGATTGTACTGCTATGTCAATAAGCACACACTTTCTGAATTTATAGTCTTTAATGATAATATAATGTCTGTTGGCTTTTATATCCCTGTCAATTTAAATTGGCATATCAAAAAGTATAGTTATATCGTTATTCTTGGTAACTGTGTCTGGTTGGTGCTCATACCGTATCTTAGTGGTTTCGATTTTGTGCTTCTTTCATTTCTTTCAGTGCACATAAGTCTAAATTATTATGTCTGTGGGTATTTTCATTTTTTGCTTGTTCGTTATTATTATTATTATTATTATTATTATTATTATTATTATTATTATTATTATTATAGCAGCAGCAGCCTTAGTAGGATTTGCCTTAGCAGTATTTGTAGATACAAAACAATTTGAGAGAACGAAAAGACCAAATTTACTAAGACAGGAAATTGAGGAGAGACATAATTACTTGCATATCGAAAGGACAGGGTACATCGAAGAAGAAAACTATTGGCTGAAAATTTACTAAAATATCTATCTATCTATCTATCTATCTATCTATCTATCTATCTATCTATCTATCTATCTATGTGTCCGTGTGTGTGTTAGTGTGTGTTAGTGTGTACGCACGAACAGATGCCTTTCTTCCATGTTCTTACACATACATATATTTATACTTTTTCATGTTCATATCAAATGAAACCTCAATATTCTTTTAGCATCCATTTCACATCGATGTTTTTTTTATTCATAAATTCACACAAGCCATAAATATTTTCCATACCCATTAAGTTCCTATCCTTAGATACGCACATTCAAATTCATTTATCTCTAAGATGAATACTAGCGGTTATTAATGAAAATGAGACAAAATAACTTTCTAAAGAACTAATGGAGATTTCTTTTTCTTTTTTTTTTAAATTAATGTTGTATTACTTGCGCGTTTCTATCCAAAACAAAGTGACTATTTGGAATTCTTCCACTTATTAAATGTATCAGAATTATGTACTAAAACACATCTATTATGCGCTCTGCAGATAACTGAAAGCCGACATTTAAATGGTACTTAACGTGCTTGGCAGTTTTAAAAATTCATCTATTATATGTTGACAAAGGAAATTATACGAAAGTGACAAACACATTTTACATTAGGATTTAAATGAAATAAATCTCGATTTTAAATGGAGTGACAGCGAAATTCAAATCTTACTCAAGAATATGGTAAAATTAGAAATAAAATAAAGGTCCAAACGATTTCTTTTATGCATTTATTTCTTTTATTTTTTTCGTGAAGATTTTGCGTGAAATGGTGTTAATTATTCTGCATAGATATATCTGGCAAGCAGTGATATCAAAATTCGACTAGGATGCAAATTCATATAAACCTCGATTTGATAAAACTAGCATTAGCGTATAGTGTAAATATACTCAAATTGAATATGATAATTCTCTAATGTGAGCATAAATGTGGCAAAAGACCGAAAGTACGGGGTACCACGTGAGGAACGAACTCACTATTCAGTCATAACTGATCTAGCGACACAAGATTGCTAACAACTAAACCAAATACACGTTGCCAAAGATGATTTTCTAAGAGTAGATTTGTTGTTGCACAAGGCCAAAATTACGGGGTACCACGTGAGGAAGGAATTCACTATTCAGTCGTAATGGATCTAGCGAGACAAGCTTGCTAACAACTGCACCAAGTAGTCAATCAGTCAGTTATGAGCCACGAGTGATACACGCTTAGGCGATCATGTATTTTTGATACATGACTGACAAGGCAGATATTTCCCGCAGTAGGTTGCCATTTCTTTCTACGGTAGACCAGTTGCCATCCAAGTCTATTGGACCCGGTCTGTTCTTCTATTTAACCATAGTTGAAGGGAGAAGAAGAGTATTCATATGTTCCCAAATAGGATTTTCTAAGTGTAGGTTAGATGTGACACAAAGCCGAAATTACGGGGTACCACGTGAAGAACAAACTCACTATTCATTCATAATTGATCTAGCGAGAGAAGCTAGCTAACAACTGTACTAATTACACGAGCATACAAATGATTTTCTAAACGTAGATTTGATGTGGCACATGGCAGAAAGTACGGGGTACCACGTGAGAAAGAACACACTATTCAGTCGTAATTGATCTAGCGAGACAAACTTGCTAACAACTGCACCAAGTAGTCGGACAGTCAGTTATGAGCCATGAGGGATACACGCTTAAGCGATCTTGTGTCTTTCGATACATGACTGACGAATCAGATTTTTTTTCCCGCAGTAGGTTGCCATTTCTTTCTACGGTAGACCAGTTGCCATCCAAGTCTACAGAACCCGGTCTGTTCTTCTATTTAGCTATAGTTGGAGGGAGAAGAAGAGGATTCATACGTGCCCAAATAGGATTTTCTAAGAGTAAGTTTGATGTGGCACAAGGCCGAAAGTACAGGTTTACAATGTGAGGAACGAATTCACTATTCAGTCATAACTGATTTAGCGAGACAAGCTTGCTAACAACTGCCCGATGTAGACGTACCGAAAACAGATTTTCTATTAGTAACTTAGATATGGCACAAGGGCGGATGTATGTAAAAAAAATACATTAATATGAATATTTCCGAAGTTTTGCAAAATGTAGTCGTCTGCCAAACTTAAAAATAGCAGCATTCGAAATACGTTAGCTCTCACAGCAGTCATTTGAATCAAGCTGTCACAAGTGCAACATATGCATTTATTCAACTGCAACGGAAATGTGTTTTATGTGTTGCCCCTTTAAAGAACCGCATCGACGTTTGTTAATGTCTAACGAGCGGGTCAAGATAATATTTATACTGAACTGCTACCATTTTTTGATGTGCAACACTATGATCTATTTGATCTGCAAGGAAAACTTCATTTGAGTCCAAAATATTTACTGTGAACCAATCGCCTGCAAACGTATAGGGAATAGATTAAGCAACTACGCAAAAAAGAAAGAGACGTAAAACAATTATGCGTTCTCTTGGATTTATTTAACCGACGTAGCGAGGTGATCTAAGAGACGTATAAATCAAACCATGATTTATTAGTAGTGGACACAATCTTAAGATAGTCAGATGACCTCTTGCTTATAACAGACACAGAAAGGAAATTGCACAATCTCCAAGACGATCTAATAAATAAAGTTAAGAATGGAATAACCATTAATTTTAAGAACAAAGAATCTATAGATGTAAGAGGTACAGACAATATTATGAGTTATGAATTAGATTTAACCAAATCCAGTAATCTATCTGGGAAATGATTCCGTATATGACCAAAAATTGTGACATAAATCCGACTTGAGAAATATACCTTCCAAAAGCAAAAATATATATTAAGAGACAGGAAAATTTCGTTAGAAACAAAATAAAAAAAATGTTCGGCACTTTTACGTGATATCAGGCATATGTTAGTTACTTCGTGTTTAGTTTTCATCTGTAAGGTCATTAAATTATCCAGCATTCACTGGCATACAAGAGAATAGACATGACATAGGAGCCTAACACTCTTTTCACTGTCTTTTAATACTTTGCTTTAATTCTGAAAGGCCACTTTCGCTATTGTACCTTCAAATCTCTGTGTTAACTTCCCGTCGCCAGTTGATACACGACCAATAGTTAAATTCCTCTGCTTGTCTGATTCTTTTCTTCCCGATATGAAAGTCATAAAATTTGTTTTCTTCTGGTTAGCAAAAGAAAACGAAAAGAAAGAGCCGGGTGTTCTTTCTTCTCGTTTTTCTTTTGCAAACTTCTATCGGAGGTTATACAGTTTTCCTTCTGATTCCGTCATCATTACAGCGCCATTCACATATCTTATATTCTAACGATCTAACACAGATAGTAAATCTTGGTAGGCCTTCCGGTTCTCTTAGAATTGTCTCACTATATACGCTAAATAAATCCAGCTAGAAAATACATACTTGTTTTACTCCTCGCCCTAGATATTTATGTGCTTTCTTCACTTATTTCCTATCATTATGCCAGTGGTTTATTTCCAGTATATGTTGTGGATAATCCTAATAACGTTCTCATATGTTGCGTTACATATCAGTTACTTATCCGTCCAAATATATTTTCAAAAGCTTTTCGCGTAACCTACGAAACTTATATTGTTTAAAGCAAAATGCCGGGGTATAGTAAAGATAAGCCATACCGTCTTGAATGCGTGTACTTAAAAATGGTTTGAAAATATTTGCATCAGGTTTAAGCATTTGGATATATTAGTCTTATTTTCAATGGAGTTATTTATCAATATGCTTGTAAAAATTAATCAAGAAAGTTAATTTTCAATTAAAATTAATCTTTTCTTAGGGAACAGAGAGTTGTAAAAATATTCATTCTCTACTCCCTAATCTTACACTATACTCATTACTCTTTACACGTCCAGAATGAAGTGATGGATAATAGATCATTTGAAGAGATTGCGTGAATCCAGAGTGAAGGAAAAGCATTTCTTCGAAAGTTTATAAAGTGTCACATCGAAATATGTCTTTATATTTCATTTTCCCTACTACTACACTTAAAACAATCACCGTATAGATCCACTTAATTGTATGTACTACGTTCACGCTTATGATTTTTATAATATAATTCATCTGATCGTGTGGTTTACTTCTGTTTAGTTGTTTTTTATTAGCTTCATATCAATCCCATTATGTCATTTAATTCCGAAACCTAAATATTTTGTATGCAACATTATTAATATGATAGTATTTGTACAAGACTTACTAATTAAGTCATAGCTCGACGGGTGGAGAAGTTATTTCCGACTTTTTTCAAGGGTATTTGCACATAACTGAATATAACAAACCCAACTGGAATTGGAACTCGGCTCTCAAATTAATCATTAAATATTGTATCAAGCGCACACCCAAGCTTAAAGCACCTCATATCCACAAGCGTTCACTTATCTAGGAATTGACCTGTTTGACCGTTGCTTAAATTCGGTGATCGTACTGGAATCGGTGATTCAATGTGATGTCACCGTAAGCCTCATCTAGTATTATGATATTTGCCGTTTTCTTTTAAGGAAACATTCTATATTCATTTACCCAGAGGCCAGTACTACTGTCCGTCGAAATTCATAAAACCTTTCTATTTAAATAAATTTTCTCCAGTCCAGTAGCTGTTTCGAGTATTGATGGGTTTTCCTTACTAACATTTTATTTGAACTAGTGTTTAACGTCAATAACTTAATTATGCTTTTATTTTCTCTTCGAGTTTCATGTTATATCCATTTTAGCTGTATTTTGCAGTTAAAAGTCGTCATGTGATGTGATTTCTATTAGCTTGTAATGTTTGTTGTTTGTGATTCTGTAGCGTCAGTCCCTAATGGTCAAGGAAGTATGGTCTTTGCCAGGACCCACTAACTTCACTTATACTGATATTAGACATTGGTTTTATTACGTTACAAATCTGAGTTGAGTTATATGTCACTGTTTAAAATGGGACAGGATGTTCAATATAAACGTTACATGATCGGGTGCACTTATTTGAGTATCAATAAGTGCGCCAAATAATATGAAATTTTAAGCAATATGAATGCGTATAAATCAATTATTTTCTGTCTTAACATCTTGGATGAGAAATTATTATTATCAACATTATTTGCATTCTCATTATTATTTTCATCTTTGGTATTATTATTACAACGTTTCAATCGATGTGACCTACGGCCGTAATTAGGTGCTTGTCGATCTGGGAACCTTTGGGGAATTTCGAATTCAACCCTTAATTTAATCCACAGGACTTGATTTCTATCGTTCCGCTGAACATACCTAGGGATATATTGTCTATTTCTTATTTAGTTCTTCCAAGGTGTCGCTTATTCAGTTTTCACTGATTATAAGCCAGCACTGTCCGGTGATTGAACTCAAAATTTCTATATCCCGAACCAACGATTGAATTCAATACGCTACTTTCTTGCGAGTAGTTTAATCGATAAGCACCTGATGAGGGTCGATATGCAAAACGGCCGAAACGTTGTGATAAATATAATGATGTGAATAACAGTCCACATGTAAGTAATAATGTTCTTAATTAATCATAAATTACTGATATTTTTATGTATATAAATATATTGCAACCGTTATTTGTAATCGTTTTTATGCACGTTTGTGGTTATGATTACAGCGGATCGACCGTTGTACTCTCAGATCCTCTTCAACCGAAATGGTTCTGATCACAACAACAAAGATGTGGATATTAGTCGGGATATAAATAAAGATAAATTTTCATCACTGAAATTCATACGGTATATTAGCTATTTTTTTTTCTTTTTTGATAGCCGAATTTAAATCTTAACTCTTGCATAAAAAATATGTTTAGTGTGATTTCATAGAGAAAACCCTGAGGATGTCTGCATAATTAAAGGCTCTTCGTTTTGTGGCTAGAATAGTTTGTGCTAAGAATTGCATTCAGGAATTCAAATTAAAATTTACATACATTTAGTATGCATACCCGTGTTGTGCGTTGTCAATCATCAATCTCAACGAAGTAAACATTCAAGCAGCTCATGACCAATTACTAAAAGAAATATTTCCGCAGTGCATTAAATATATGTAGATGCTGATATATCGGACTTGTTAATTGACAAAAATATAAAACAGAAAGTTGTATTCTGTTGTTTCACTGATTGCTTCTTAGACGTATACAAATAAAAAAATATAATGGCTTCAATAAAGATTCAAATGAAATCAGAATTAATAGTAAAATACATTTCTTTTCAATTATTTTAATAGCGAAATGTCTGAGAAAATAGGTTTTACAGACAAAAGTGGACAAACAAGCTTTTAAGAAGTCATTTGTAAATAATCAATGATCGTCATAGTTTCCTTGCAAAGGTATCATTGCTGATATTACTGTGATGAAAACATAATTAATATGTTAAGGTTTTATTTAGCCTGCTTTAGTATAGAAGATAGCCATGCTTGTTTTATGTTTAACGTGGTGATACGTTAATCTGTTATTTGCATATTTACAATTATTTCTGTCACATATGGTCTGGTGCCCCTGCTGTATATCTGGAGATCCTTGATAAAATAAAAAGAAGAATCAGCAATATTATTGGTCCTGATCTGGCGTCACGGCTTTAGTCACTTTACTACCGCCGTAAAGTTGCCTCCTTATATCATTTCTATAAATATTTTTATGGCAAGGGCAACTGTTCGAATTAACTCTTGGTACCTCAAGTTTTGAATTTAAGTGCAGTACTACACTGGCATCTAGTTCTAACAAATGTACTGTTGAGATCATTGATATAACCATAATTTCTATGCAAACGGTATCTTTTCTCGCACTTCTCTCTTGTGGAACTCCTTTATGGCCACCTACTTTCCAGCTAATCTTCAAAAATCTAAGTGCAATGTAAATAGCTTTCTACTGTTCACCAGATTACACATCTTTTGTTCTTGGCCTTACTAACGTTTCTATTATCGAAATCGTCCACGTTGAGTAACCACTTGACTTTTAGTGTCTTTACTGCCTTGCTTGGTGTGAAATCGATTAGTTAATAAAATTGGTTAATTAATAAATTATTAATGAAATAATGGAAATTCACTAATCAAATGATTTATTGTAACACAGGTTCAAGAGGAAAGACAGACATATCACATCTTGCATCAGTTTGGCGAAATTGTCTTATGGTTGACTGAAAGGCGTGCGTGCGTGCGTGCGTGCGTGCGTGCGTGCGACAGGCATGCGGAATGAGAGGACGAATTCTATAACCATCGATGAGGACAACATTTTTCTACTTATTTGACCAGAACTTATACAAGCCTAAATTTCTCCATACAGTAAATTTAAATGGCATCCATAGAATTTGTTTCAGAACGCATTAACTTTTTATAAGAAGCCTTAATGGAATGTTTTGTTTTAGTTTCTGATATGATGATTATGAAGAATGCTAAAATGAAGTTTTAAAATTAGCCTGTCAGTCATAGTTCAACATTTAGTACTATAATTATTTACTTAAAAACACCCCGATATAATTTAGTATTCGAGTAAATGAAATGAAAGCAAGTGATCAATTTTCTAAACAGTAACATATTGTACAATTGATATTAACGCTCTCTTTCTCTTCACATATGCAGGGTGATTGAAAAGTAATTTACTATTTTATGTAAGAAGTACTCTCTTGTCTAACTATAACTTTAACAGGAGGGGAGAGTCCATCACATAAAAAATAGATAGTTACATTTTATTCACCTCATGTGTATATATATATATATATATATATATATATATAAAGCGTGTGTAAATATAAAAGTGAACATAGAAGCCAACACTTAGAGGCGACAGTCTGTTTCATGCTATATGCAATCGTCAAGCCACGTGTGCTGTTATTTTTCTCGGCTATTTATATATATACGGGTTAGTGGTGCATTGTGGGTATTCTATTATGGCGGTTATTTCACCGGAAGTCGTTTGTTTATCTATTTAGGTCAAATTATTTTGCTTGTTTTTATTTTTGTTTCTTTATTTATTAACGTAGTAAAAATTTGTTTATATCACTTATTTAACAGTTTTGTTTTGGTTTGGGAATTTAATTAAAACTATTTGTTCAGTTTTGGGGTTGATTGTTGTAGTTCATTCTAAGTATTATTTTGGCGGGAACAGTTTTTAATCTTTATTTGGGATTGGTTTGTTTATTTATTTACTTGGATGAATTTAGGTTAATTTATTTTACTTGTATATTTTCTCTTTTTGGTTTTCGATTTTTAAGTAACATAGTATTTTTTTATGTTTTATTTCTATTTTTTTTTTTTTTTTTTTTTTTTTTGTTATTTTTGCTTATTAGTATATTTATTTGTTTTTATTTTATTTTTTCCGTTTTTAATTTTTTAGGTTACGTAGTAAAAATTTATTTTCATGTCTGCATTTTGAGATGAGTTCGGATCTTTTGTTTAATAATTTATTTTGGTCGGGAAAAGTAATGATAGCTATTTTTTCCTCCGAGCAAAGTTTGCAAGTTTTTGATTGGTTATTGTAGGCTGATGATTTTTTCCTTATCTTCCAAGATATTTTTGGTGTGATGTTCGTTTTGTTTTTAATTTCCCAGATATACTTAGAAAGCATTGTACTGTTTGCATATTTACTATTTGTGAAAGATGTTTTGTGTGTATAATTTCTTTGTTTCCAGGGTCCTTCAGTTACTCCTATGTATACTTTTTCTTCATTATCTGGTGATTTTATCGTGGCTTGGTATATTACGTTGTTTTGTAAACAATTTCCGTTTAAGGGACATTCGTTCTTTATTCTGCAGTTGCATGTGGGTTTAATTTGTTCGTGTGGTTTGTTGATAAATTTCCTATTGTGCTTTTTTATTATTTGTGCCATGCTCTCGGTGCAGCTGTAGCTGATTTTTACAGTGTTTTTGTTGAATATCTTGTGTAAGGTGCTTGATTCTGGGAAGTGTTTGTGTAAGAGTTTGAAGAATATTTTCCCTACGTTTGTTTTTACGTTCTTGCTGTACGGTGGGTTGAACCATATGATATTTCTTCTTCTGTTGGCCTTTTTTGTATTCTGTGGTGAGTATGTGAGTGTTTCTGGGAATCCGCTATCTTTTAGGGCTGTTTCATAGTCTTTCTTAGCTTTGTTAAATAGGGATTCATTGGAGGAATTGTCAGAGAGCCTGCGGTTAATCGATTTTGGTATCTGTTTGATTATAGAAGGTGGATGGTTGGAAGATGTGTGTATGTAGAGTGGTTTGTCATTAGGTTTTCTATATGGTTTATGTGTGCCTTCTCTTAGGTTGAAGGTAACATCTAGAAAATCTACTTCGTTTAGGTTAGTTTTTATATCTATGTCGAATCCGTTATTTTTAAAAATCTTTATTATTGCTTTTCTAGTTTTGTCTGTGTTTTGTTTGTTACAGTTTCTTAAGATTATGAGACCATCGTCCCTGTAGAGTCCTGTGTCATTTCTATCTATTATTTTGCTCAGTTCGTTTAGTAAGTAAATGCCTATGATTTCGCATGCTTCTGCACCGTCAAAGCTTCCCATTGTAGTGTCAAATATCCCATCTCTCTTTATCCATGCTTCTTCATTGTGGAATAATAGTGATTTACGGGAGTGCTTAATGATGTTGATTTCGCTTGGTTGTATTATTACTTGTTCCTGAGCTAAGTTGATGGCCTTATCTAGCATACGTTCTGTTATGGATGGGTAAAATTCTTTTATGTCTAATTGTAAGAATTGGCAGTTTTGTTTGTTATTTATGCTGTGGAACCAGTCAATAGTTGTTTTCGTATTTTTCCACTGGTTTACTCCTAATTTCTTCCTAAGTTCAGAATTAATTCTTTCTAGTATTGTTTTACTTATTTTACCTAGTTCACTTTTGGCTGGGTTTATGAGTCTACATGCAGGATTGGTTTTGAAATTTTCTTTATGGTCTTTTAGTGTGATAAAGGCTCCTGCCTTGCTAATACAACTTATTCGGTCATCCAGGTCTAATTTTTGGGCGATTGTTTTAGCTTCCTTATTGATATCGTGTTCTGTTGTTTGGGGTGCCTTTTTGTATGTTTTGGTTATGTTGTTCTTCAGTAATTTATTGTGTGTAGGAGGACTTAGTTTGTATAAATTTCTCGTTTTGTCAGCAGCGATAAATACACTTGCTGAATTGTTTATTTTAGTTATATCTGCTTTTAGTTTTTTTTGGAATGCATCTTGTTTTTTGTGGAATTTTATGTTTCTAACTAGGTCAGTTAAGTCTTTCTCGAAATTGTCTAATTCTTTTTGTTGTGGGGGGCATTTTTTTGTTTTAAAGCCGTATTTTTCCTTAAGTGTGTTGTTATTGTAAAGGTCCCGGTTTAAAAAGTGGACTTTCCATCTCATTTTTTTTAGGAAACTTTCTATTTTTTCAATTAATTTTAGTTTATATATAGGGGGGGATGGGATGGGTATGTTTTTTAGGGAGTAGTCGAGGTTAAATTTTTCCATGTCCATACTGGGTTATAAATGTAGCGAAAGTGCTCTACTGTTTACCAGGAGCTGAATATAAAGAAATATAGTGTTAAGGTGTGCTATATTTATGGAATAAAGTGCTCAATATCAGAGATAGAGCGTGTGTTTACACACGCTCTATCTCTGATATTGAGCACTTTATTCCATAAATATAGCACACCTTAAGACTATATTTCTTTATATATATATATATATATATATATATATATATATATATATATATATGTGTGTGTGTGTGTGTGTGTATGCGCGCGCGCGTGTGTGTGTATACGAATGTAGTGAGAATGAAATTAATATAAAATTTCTAACGTTCATAGCATTAATGCAAAAGAGGGTGCAGTATGTATAGTACCGCAATAATTATTTATTATATTTTTTTCATATAGACAAAAATAATTTCAAAGATCCAACTTCGTTTCAGTACATTTAATTGCACTTTAGACTGGAAAGAAGCAAAATGGTTATGAATAATTCTGTCTTGTAAGGAAAGCCGCACGTGAAACATCACTTACTTTTTTCATTTGTTTGAC